>VWYO01016382.1:1151629-1309083 GCA_013400275.1 Rhadina sibilatrix | reverse complement strand
CGCGGGCGCGGGCCGCCGGTAGCCCCTCGGGGGAGCGCCGCGGTCCTCGGGGCGCCCTGCCGCCCCACGGCGCCTCCTTCTCCACCCCCAGCACTCCACTGGAGCGGTCGCCGCCGGGCAGCGCTCTCTTTGACGAGGAGAGCCTCCGCGGGAAGCGGAGCCCCGGCTGCGAGCTGCCCTTCCTGGCGCGCACCCCCTCGGCCCTGGCGCTGAGCGGCACCACCAGCCCCGCCAACAGCATCTTCTCCTCGCCCCGGCGCTGGCTGCAGCAGAGGAAGGGGCAGCCCTCGCCACCCGAGCCTCGCCCCGCCGCCTACGTCGTGTGGAAATCCGAGGTAGGCACGCCCGCCCCCGGGGGACGGGCACCCGCCGCGCCGCCCTCGCCCCCGTTCCCGTCGTGCGCCGCCGCCTCCCGCTCCCCCCGACGGGGCTGCCCCGCGGGGCTCCAGCAGCGCCCACCCGGTGGTGGGTGAGCGGCTCGGCGAGACGCCCGCGTGTCCGCCCCGGGCCGCCGTGGGTGTCGGTGCCGGGAGCTGGCATCTCCGGCGCTGGAGGGTCGGATATCTGCGGTTCCCTCGACGGGTTCCATGTGTAGTTATGCCAGACCTGTAAAACCTTCCCCTCCCAGTTTCACACCTCTTAAACTGAAGTATGTGATGGCTTCTAACAAGATAGACAAATTACTTTTAATGGGCACACCCAGTGAGCTGTGATTTATTTGACAACGCACATGTGTCAGAACCACATGAGGAGCAATTGTATTCCAAGACAAATCCAACTTTGCAATGCAAATATTTATTCATTAGCTTGGATTTCATCGATGTTGGGCTGCAGATACCATACCATTGTGGATGAATGTTTTCAAAAAATGTGGCATTGTTTCCTGGTAGCGATTGCTCATTGAGTTGGTTATGCTGAGCCCTTTGTAGCAGAAGTAGAAGAAAATTTTTTGTTTTAAGAAATTCTCCATCCTGTTCATGGTGATGAGGTTTTCCGTTAACTGTTTAGTGGTGCCTTCTGGAGAGCTGGGAGCAGAAAGCAGCATTTCTGTTTCCATTTCCATTTCGGGTTAACTTATTATAAATAGTTGGTAATAATTAGATGCATCAATAAAACAGCCCCATTGTTGCAGTGAGATGTGAAAGTCCCTGTAAAATGGTTACCTTCCGCAGTAATATCAGATCCAAAGCCAAACTAGACACCATGATAGCACAAGATTACAAAACGTAGTTTTCATGGGCACAGGATGCATGTTACCCTGAGCTCCCATATCTCCCTGTTTGCTTGTTGTATACAAGAGTTGTTAACGTCTGCCAGTTGGGATGGAGTGTCAACATGTGGGTGGCAACTTCAGGCATGATGCTGGCTAATGTTGGAAGAGGTGGTGAAATTTTTGCAGTTTTAAAAAATGGGTTCTTATGAAGGCTTGTAATCAGAAGTTACTCTTAGAAATATTTCATCTTGATGCTTGAATTTTAAGATAGTAAAAAACTCATGATGTCAAAGAACTTTGTGGGATTTGTGGCATCAGTGGATAGTGAGATAATAGGTGATCACACTAATTAAGGATAATTTGCTGCTTATCCACTTACGATTTTATAAGGTCTATCAAAAAGTATAAGATACATAAGGTTTTCTGTGCAGAGCTTCCTGACTGAGTCCAAGACTCACAGCATAGTTTCTGATATGTAAATCTAAGCAGGTCTTCCTTTTTTTCACTGAATCTATGCAAAGGTGGTGGACACTTGGGGCATTTTTTTCAGATCTGTGTGCCGTCAAAACACGCAGCACAGCACATCTTCAGACTGCATATTGCAAATTTGCAAATTTTTTCATAATCTGGTGTATGTCTAGCATTTTTAAATAGTCAACCCTCCCTTTTTTTGGAGGGATGTCGTTGTCCCAGCAGTCACAGTGGTGAGGCTGTGATGCCAGGAGCAGGGTGTGCTGGCCTTCTGCAGTGGGTTAGTGTTGTCACTGTGAATTGATAGCATTTTATGTCAGTCGTCATTTAACCTGATACTCCCTAGTTTCAGAGTTGCTATTTTCAAGATGTTATATAAATATGAACTTAGTTGTTCAGAAAAAACATGTACAAATTATATTAATCTATATTTTAGAAGAAGCTGCACATACATAATTTTGATCTTATTCCCTCTCTTATTTTAGGGATGCGTCTTGATGGTCATTCAGTCCAGTCTCGTTATAAAATAGCATTTTTAATAAAAGATTTAGTTGTTTGCTTCCTATTTAGTGTTTATTTGAAAAGGTTCATTTTTTTTGGAAGTGAAGGAATTTTTTTTCTATGCAGCTTCATCCTGCCTGTGGCAAAGCAAGTGTGCTTGAGGAGGTGAAAAAATCCACATTTTATTGGGTGAAAAGGAAGTAACTGTTTATAGAACTATAACTTTAAAAGGTCCCATTATTCAAATTATTGTATTCTCAGTAGGAAAACTGTAGTTTCATTTCTATTCAGCTTAGGAAACAAAATACATCACAATAATGATTTTAGTCGGCTGTAAAAGACAACTGAACAGATGACTGCCTAATGAGAAAGAACATTGAAAGTTTTGGTTGTAGTACTTAAAAATTCCCATCCTGTTAGTTGGGAATAAAATAAAAGTTAATTGCAAAATTAGTTCTCTTTACCTTCATTCCAACACCTACAGTATTATTGCCCTTTTTAGGAAATACTGCTCTAGAGCCACTGTGGAAGCAACAGGGTTATGCAGTAGGAGATATATGTGGGAATTATTTTCTCCCCCTCTACCATAATCTTTAAAGGAGTAAAGAAGTAAAAATGCCATGGAAGGTTCCTCTTCAGAACCCCTTCAAAATGATAACTTCTGGGCAGGACCTCCTGCACCTAGCGCAGGCTGGATCAGTGTGGTGGCATCCACAGGGACATGCTGAAGGTGGGGTTTGCAGCCTACACTGGACAAATCCTGCCCTGGGACAGCTGGTACCTTGGGGCTGCAGGGGTAGGGGCACCTGGCCCAGCTCTAGTCAGTTTTTAAAGCAGGCATGCCCCACTTGTTACAATGTTGCAAGTTTAATGATGAGGCCGTAAATCCAAAGATGTTAAAAAGGAAAATAAAATTGGCTACAGGAACAGGAGGCTGGGTTAGTCCCAGCCCCTCACGGCAACTCAGAGAAACCAGAAACGTGCGCACGGGCCGCCCCTCAGGACAGTCCCGTTCCTGAGAGCGAAGCGTCCCCGGGGGGCGGGGGTGGGGAAAAGGTGTCAGTCCCTTTTAAAGCCTCAGTCCCCTCAGGGATTGGTCCGTTTTGGATCCTTTCCCTGATTGGTGCATTCTCATTGGCTCTTAGCGGGGCGCTCTCCGCACCAATCGTTCCTTCCCGCCGTGTTCTGATTGGCTGGCCGTGTTCTCCAATGCAGGCTCTGGGTGGTGTCTCAGTTCTTGAGTTGTCTGGGGCAGGGTAGGAGCTGCCCCTTTTCTTTGGTGTTGTCCCTTGAACTGTGTTCGGGGAGGCAGCCGCACAAAACTCTTACAAACATTCGTAACTAAACACTGCAACGATATCTAACAACTACTGAACAACATTACAGCAGTAAGTATTTTTAACAACTTAGAATTGTTGTTAAGCTTTAGAACTAGTTGGAAAATAAACACAGTTACAAACAGAAATCGAAACACACACAGCTAGTATACAAACACAACTATTAAAAAGTTTCAACTTCTTTTTTGTATCTATAACACACTGATTTGGGATTTCTGTGTATAAGGCCACAATGTCCATAGTAGTTTTGTTATGAGTCCAAGGGAATAAAATGGATTGCTTATTTTACCTTTTTTTCATTGTAATTCTTTGACTCCTGCATTTTATATGACAAGCCTGTCTGCTGGCCTAGGGAGAAAGGTTGCTGCTAAGTTCATGCCACCATTCATAAGTAATTTTCAATGGAATGCCTGAATGCACAGGGGATTTCCAGTTTCAGGAGCAGGTCACACCTAAATGTGTTTGCCCTGTATTCTTAGGTCCACAGATTTTTGAATGTGAAGCATCATCTGACAGATGTGTCTCACTTGCCCAGTGACCTGGCAGTTCTTTATTGACATGTTGTTTTCTTCATAAGAACATTTTTACAACTATAAAGATTCTTTTTGGCAGTGCTTTACTTCTCTGACAAGCATTCTTTCACCTTTCTATTTTCTGCTTATGTATATAAGCTGCTTAAATAAAAAAAAACAAAAAACAAACAGTTCCCAGTTCTGTGAAACCAGCAACAACATGTCCAGTGGTTTCAGTGGGACAAAGCCAAGGGGGATTTTATTAAGGGAAAAAAACCACATTGATCCTCAATTCCCATCTGATCTCAGCTGTCCTTTTATGCAATTCTCTTAAAGAAAATTCACTTTCACTTGCAAAATTAAGTCTATTATGCTTTCATTACGGGTTTCATATGCTCAAGTGAGTCTCTAAGTAAGATAAATAGCACGGACAAGATGGTAGAAATATCTAGAAATACCTTAATGTCTTTATTCTGCCAAAATTTGTCATACATTTATACTAACATACCTGAATAGACCTGTACAGGTTAAGGATGCAAGTGTTTACATTTGCTGGGTCCAGAATAGCTCATGATTAATAGATCTGTCTGAAGTCTCACGTTGTGTTAATTCTTCTGCTTATTCTTCTGTCTTAAAGATGGTAATGGAAAGCCACAGCAAGTGGATAAAAAATATGGCAAATCATGGGAATGTATCTGAGTAATCTGTTACGAAAAACCAACTCCACACACTTAAATTTAAATGGCCTGATTATTTTGCTGTCATAGTCTGTGTGTTACTAACTAATTAAACACTATCATCTCCAACTAATTTGGATTTTTTTGGGGCGAGAGCTGATTTTAAAGTAATGGTAGCATAACATCTGCAGCCTTCCCACCTGCATGCCTGGCCCCTGGTCCCAGGGGGAAGCACCTGAATTGCAGTTTGCTTCTCAATGAAGTCGGGTTGCTGCAGGTGGATGGCTCAGTCCTTCCTCACCTCCTGCTCCTGATTTACTCTGTGATCCACTTACTCATCCAGCTTTCTCTTGAGCACTACAGGAGGAGTTTTCCATGGCGTGGGAGGGAAGGTTGCCCTGGTTCCTCACCAGGTTTTGGGGGACAAGCCAGGAGTTGTCCAGGTGTCTCCTGCGCTGCTGGCTGGCCAGGCTGTGATGAGCTGCAAGGATGTTGGAGAAGCTAATCTGCACTGCCAGAACAGCATTAGTTTAACTGAATTGTTTTATAGCATGGCCATCAGAAGTAGTGAATGTTCACAGCACAGGTTTCAGCTGACAGGTGCCTTGGGAGGTCAGCTTTGGTAAATTCACTGGCTTGATACTTTAAGAGTTTAAATTTATTGGGAAGGTAGTGTAGATTCTCTTTTTCCTTGTAGCAAGTGGGGGTCCTCTCTTCTCTTAGGCAGCCAGCGATAGGACAAGAGGAAACAGCCTCAAGCTGTGTCAGTGGAGGTTCAGGTGTACATCGATTGTGAGCACAGTGTCTGTCACCCTTAAGCACCTTGATACCTAACCCAGAGATTTTGCTGTATGGATAGAAGACATGTTGGAACATATTCCCTTGCAGAGCTCTGATTAACTGTCCTGGAAGCAAAATGGGGGTCTAGCATGTTTAAATGGATAACTTGCTTCTTTTTCTGTTGAGGAGGCGTTTAAATGAGATGTGTGAGAACTGTAATTTGGAAGGTTTTGTTTTTTTTTTTAAGTAAAAACTGTATGCGCTGGTGTTTACCAGTGAACTGTTCTGCTTTATTTTCTTCTCTAAGACGTTCCAAACCACTGGACACACAGATTAGTCTCAGCCTGAGTCCGTTCCATTCAACATTGTAGAAGTTCTATAATTACAAAATTTCATGGGAAGGAATGTGTTCCTCTCATGACAGGAATGCAATTAAAAGTAACTAAATATATTCAGTATTTCCGATTTTGGCAAATGGACTCTTCCCATTCACAACTAAATTATGTCTGAAGACACTGGATGAAAATATGGGCATTGATGGCTAGGACAGACAGAATTTTTCAAGTGTGCATTGCTTAAGTAATGGGAAAGGAACTTGTGAAAATAATAGCAAGGAGACTGAAAAGTAATTTTGAGTAACCTCTAAAATATTAACAACCCAGACTGCTGTCTTGACTTCATGGTGGAGCTGAAGCACATTTAATTTTGCAGACTCTATTGCATGACAAGAACTGCAGCTGGGACAGCTTGAAGGTGAAGAACATTTGAGAAGTCTCTTCTGCAGTGTTCTGGCTGTATAAGTATTAAGGCTGTATAGGTATTAAGCCTGGTCGGGGGATTTTTTTTTTTTTTTTTTTTTCCTTCCAGATGTAAATATTGTAACTGGAACCATCAGGGAGTTCTGAGCAAGTAGGGCTGAACAGTCATGATGGCATAGTAGTGACTTCAGCACATCAGTGTTAGAGTTGTAGAGTTGGAATTCTAATGTAAAAAAGGTACTAAAATCAAAATTATAATGCAATCCTGTCTTAGTCTCCTTAAGCATGATGTAACGCTGCTCATATTTGATTCTCTGGATATGTGGCACAGTACTTGAGAGCGTAAGCATCACTGGAATTAGATTAACATTTTAAAACATGAGTTTTGTACATCCTGGGTTCCACTAGTTGCTAACTGAACCTGGATTGTGGGAGAAGAGGCTAAATATTCCATTCAGCTTGTGGAAACTGGAAGGGGAGCAATAAGGAGCTTCATGGCAAGGTTCAGACTTCATTTGACATTGCAACTCGTTGGCCAGTTTTGGAAGGTACTGAGCTTTCAGACTTCAACAGAGTACTTGAATGCGTGCCTTCCTTTTGGCTGGTGACTGCTAATCAAACCAGAGTATCAACAAGGAAGCAAAGCCTTTAGTTACCATTCAATCCTAGGAATTTACTTTCTTCACCTCACTTTAAAACTTTTGTATCAATTGTTGTGTGCAATTTTTTAAGCTATGCTTGTTTAAAATAATTTCTATTATTTTTAATTATTCTTATCCTGTAATAATACGTGTCAATGGAAATATATGTGGAGGCTTTCTGGTTGAATTTTAGTTTTTCCTAGATGTGTACAGACTGGCTATTTCAAGTTACATATTTTTTCCACTCTGGTTGTCAGCTAAGGATTATTAAATCCCTGGGAAAGTTGAGAGTGTTTTTGAAGGATTTGATGAGCTTCCAGTGCCTGATGCTCACCACATTGTTGTACTGGAACCAGATGTTCGGTACCACATATTTGTGTTTTTGGACCTAAGTAGGTTAGGTACTGTGTCTCTGGCTCATAAAACCAAGCATCAGTTTCACACCCTAAAGCTGTCATCCCTGGGTCATCATCCTCACAATCCTGGCTATGGGAACAGCTTTCATCAGCATCCCTGGTTATGAAAACAGAACTGTCTTTTCTGGATCTTCCTACTTCATCTCTTCTGTATCCTCTCAAAGAAAAGACCTTCTGACTTACAGTATTTACCCATGAGGACTCTGAGTGTGTAAGGTCAGAAAGAGATTTTTGAGCACTGCACTTAGTGAGGCTGCACACAAGCAGTCAGTCCAGTGCAGAAACTCTCCTCGTGGCTGCTGGGAACTTGCTTTTGTCTTTCTTGCCTGTTAAGTTCTGAGTTCCTGGTTCCTGGTTCCTGGTTCCACGCACTTGGGCCTTTTTAAGTTGGGCTTGTCTTTTATCTATTTTTAATACTCCTTGTTACACATATCTTCCACTATCCTCCTTGCCAGACATTAAAAAGGAAGAAACTGTGTTTTGTTGCTTTCATCACCCGAAATTCATACTGAAAAAAAAACAAACCAAAACTGCTATACTGTAGCTGTTGCCTACTATTTGGATTGACCAAGTCAAATGTTAATGGGTACTTCTCTTGTAATTGGACAAACTGGTTTTCAGCAAAGTACAAAGTATATTACAGACCCTGCTAACAAAGGAAAGATTTAGTTTTAGGGTTTTAGTGCAATTAAGATTACTTTTTCATTGCCTTGGAGTTAGCCTGGACTTGATTTTCAGCGATGGAACCGTACCTCCACTGAGCGTCTATAACTGATTTTGCAAGAGGAAGACTAATACAAATTTTCCATTTCTATTTTCAGGTTTTATTTACTTTATCCCTTTGTTTTCTGCCACTGTTGTAATATGGCAAGATGGTTTCTGAGCACTGACTTTTTCGTTTTTTCTCTGAAGGGTAATTTCAGTTGAGTAGCACCCTACTGAGACTAATGTGGTGAGAAACCAGTTGGCTGTGCTCTGCTCAGTTTTCATTTGCCTTTCTCTGTAAAAATTTAAAAATACTCCTCCTACAGGAAATGTTTTCAGTTCTGTTATGTCTTTTGCTTCCCACAGGAGGTATTTCTTTTAATTTATTGAATAAACCCATAAAAATTTTGGCACAATAGGGTCTTTGGGCAAGCTGTTTAAGAGATCTCACCATCTTCTGTTTTTAGAAGATGTGCAATTGTTTCTTTGTACAGTGCTGTGAGGCTCTGGGGCCAGCTAACAATTATGTGAAATGGGAGAATTTGAAGCTAAAGAATCTGGTTTGACACATCTACTGTCACTTTTCAAATATTGTTATTTTGCTTGCTCGTATCTCATATTTACCCTTCTTAAATCATAATCAATCCCTTTTCTATTTTCCCTGTCTTCAATCTTAAAAGGATTCTGGGTAATATTTTGCTCTCAATCTCATCACCACAATTCCTTTTTAAGTGTATGTGTATATAGGAAGGTTAAATCCTCATAACGTCCTGGTTGGAAATCAGCTCTATTTAACTGTTAATTTAATTTGATGACAGTGCAGACTACTATTTGAAAGGGATGGTGGGGAAAGAGAGACTGGAATAGATTACATTTTCATACTCCAAAATAAGACCCTATCTACTCTATGATAAATTAGAAAAGTATGGTTGAGTTTTCTTGTGGCCGTTTCATAACATTCCTACTGACAAAACATGGCGTGCCTCTTGCTCATTGCTTCACTACTGTTTCTCAGGCATGTGTTTGTGTCTGCATCTAGTGACAGCTCTTGTTCCAGCACACCACAGGGACACATCTTGTAGGTCTTTAGAAGGGGGCAGCAGACTCAGAAATGCTACACAGAGTGGGCTCTGCCAGGGAGTGGCTTCCAACTGATTTAAACTACTTTAAACTGGTAACATCCAGCTGATCAGATGGTAAATGGAAATTCTGATTGCTGTAGAATGAGGCAGCCAAATTACTTGAATAGACACAATTAGGAGTTTTACTTATTTCAGAGATAAAGTGCTTCAATTCTGTATTCACTAAAGGAATGCAATGTAATTGGCAGCCAACATATATGGAGGGTTTTAAAGCAACTTTTTAGCAGAATAGTTAGTAAGATTTACATTGGCAAACTTGCATCTTTTAAGTCTCTGGCACACTGTCCAAAATGCTTCTCAGTCCTTTTCTTGATTGAGGTATGAGCACATATGATTTCCTCTCCCTGCCAAGGCTCAGATGGAACCTTTCTGTTTCATAAACCTCTCCTGAGCTGGTGCAGAGTGAATGTAAAATATAAATATACTTTTCTTTCTTGGAGTAAATCGTGTAACAGAGCCTCCCACCTGTTTTTTAATCCAAATGCAGGTAAATTACACCACCCCACATGGACTGGAGGAAAACAAGTTAATCCAACTCATTTAGTGAGCTGTGGAAGATGTGTAATGTGGAGAGCAGGATACCTGCATACTGAGCTGCATGAGCAGAAAGGTAACAAACAGGCAGGTCCAGGGAAGTGACTTCACCCTTCAGAGGCCCATCTGGACTCCTTCGTACAAGGGAGGTGTTGACAAACTGCAGCAAATGGAATGGAGGGCCATCAGGATAGTTAAGGGGTGAGAGTGCTTAATGCACAAGAAAAGGATGAGATTTGTTTCAGCCTGGAGAATAATCAAGGGGAGATAAAAATCCACTTTTACTACCTACATGGGGACTGAGGAGAAGATGCAGCTGGGTATTGTCAGAGTTGCACAATGACAGTCGCAAGTTGCAGCAAGAGGAATTTTGAGTAGATGTAAGTAAAAAAGCATTCACAGCAGGAGTGGTTAACTACTGAAATGAGTTCCCCAGAGAGGTTGTAGAATCTCTGTTCTTGGAAATTTTCAGCCCTTGACAGGTCAAGGCCCAGAGGATTCAATCAAATTTTGAAGATGAGATCCAGCTTTTAGTAGAAGATTGGACCAGATGACCTGCAGAGGTCCCTTCTGACCTAATATTTTCTGTGATTCTTGACTCAGGGTATTGTTTCTTTCCACAGTAGAAAGAAAACTGCTGTTCTCCCTTGTGCTACAACATACCTTTGATGGGACAAAAATTGCTGAGTTGTAGAAATTAGGATGCTCTCCAGCACTAACATTTGAAGCAGGCTTGTAGGAAGAGTAATTTCTTTCATTCAATCATTCTCCAAAGCTTTTGGTGTGTTTCTACCCTGTGAGGCATATCCTACTCTCACTCTACTCCTGGTGTCCTATAAATGCAAAGAAAGCCAAGGTAACTCTTAAAAGATGTCAGTAAAATTCAAAACAAACCCCAACCAAACCCTTCTGAAATTCAAGTGTTTTGCAGAGGCATCTAGACAGTGCCCTAGCAGAAGTTCAGCAGGGATTTGGCAGAGAACTTTCAGGAACTACTTACCAGGTTGGTTTCCTGTCACCTCATTTAACCAAGCCAACCTGCTTCTTCCAGCACCAGGGAGCCCAGAGGTAAGAAGGGCTTACACCTTTAGGACAGTGTGTTGTTAGGACAGACTCGTTCTGACATTAAGCTTTGTCTCTTTTTGTGGGTTGTTTACATTTAAAAATATTGAACATTTGGCAAAACACCGTGAACTTTTCCTACCAGTTCATGGTAATTCAGCGTGCTCGTGACAGGCTGTCTGATCTGCTGCCTAAAACACTTCAGTTCAATGCCTGTAATAAAATGATGATACAGAAGCATTGCTGTCAATTTAGCTTTTCTAACTTTCATTTTTGTCATCTCACATTATAAAAGTAAAAATAATCTGAGAGAGAAATGGAAGAAGGAAAAAAATTGAAGAGGTATGCAAGAAGAAAAGGAAATCTGCCGAGCTTTGAGCTGGGAATTGCATCAAATACGCAGAAAAATAGGTGTGGCAATAAGACTGTTCAGGATTTGCCTATATTGTCTTACACAGCAAGAGTTTAACCTGATATTGACCTTACGATTTATGAGCTTAAGGGTACACTTATGTAACTGGGATCAGTCAAAGCTAAACTAAACTGGAATAGGCAGATGGGGCCACACAGCCTGGAAAAAGCTGGTACCAAATTGGCTTGCTGGAATGAACGCTTCCATTCTGCTGTTTAAAAGGAGCACAGGTCATAATTTGCTGCTGTTTACAATGCAGCAGTGGGTTTTTTTGAACTTCTGAAGCATGCTGATCAATATCAGACCTGTGTGTCTTTTCCTTACTCTTGAGAAATTATTTAGGCAGGACTTCTTTTAGCTGGCAGAGGTTTTGTCAAGCAGGTGCAGCCTCCAGCACTGAGTATGAAAATGGGCTGACAGAAGGATCTTGCCCACAGTAAAACAAAGCTTTGATGGCTTGGACTCATAACCATTTGCAGTTATTGTAAGTACTTTGTCCTTCATGGACCAGAACATAAAAAGAGGAAAAGGTGACTCCAGCTGTGTGGCTCAAATAGAAGAAGATAAGGAGGGGCAGAAGACAGTGCAGTGCGGTAAATGAGTAGCTAAGTAAACATCAGCAAGGCTGGAAAGCATGATTTCCACTGAAGTGCCACCACCACTGGGCAGAGAAGAGCTTTGCCTTCTGCTTGGGTGTTCCTGCCCTGTCCTGCTCATGGTGTGATGTCCTGGTTTACTGCTTGGAGTGCTGAGCCCAAGGTGCTCAGGTCGAGGCGTGGCTCAGCATGTTGTGGTTCTGCTTGCCACACCACCTGGCCCTCAGTGTGGTTCAGTCAGATGAAAGGCTGGTGTTGGACCCAGCAGTGCATGGCCTGTACTGGCTCCCACAGTGCTTGGTGCTCCCTGAACAGTTGTCACCACCATCTCTGCAATGAGATTTTTTGAAGATTTTGACTCACTTTTGAAGATGAACCTTGAGTTCCTAGATTATTTATGGAAGTTTTGAAATCCTATTCTAGATCTACTGTATTGTTACTTTTTGTTATTACAATTAGAGCCTTCTTTCTTCTTCCTTCCCAGAGAAGTACTTTTATGCTGAGTTCTTTCACACAACTGAATACTGGTTTTTAGCAGTAGAGGGGTCTTAAGCTTTGGTTCATACGCTTCCTTGTGCAGTTTTTCATTTTAGTAGCACTTTCAGCTGTTGCTGTTTCAAATCCTTCATTTGTGCTTGTTTTGTGATGATAGATATGTGCTTTAGCACAACTTGCTAGATTATATTTGCCTCTACTATTGTTCATTGTTTTCTGCTTGTGACAGCGTACCTGCTTGCTTTTTTAGAAACACATCTGGAGGCTGTATCAGTGCATTGTTGAAGTTCAAATGTGTGCACTTTAACTCTTTAAACTGGTAGCATGCAGCTGATCGGATGGTAAATGGAAATTCTGATTGCTGTAGAATGTGGGGTCTGGCATAAGTGCCACAATTAAAAAGAGAATATATGCTGTTCTTTGGTGACTTATGTTCTGTGATAGCTGGCCTGGGGGGGACTCTCCGGGAGCGAGCTAGACTGCACTGCTATATTTATCAGAGCTTCCTCTCTGGAAGTCCTTTTTAAGCAAAGCTCTCAGGTGTTTGAAGGCCTGGTTGTTTGGGAATCTGTCTGACAAACTGGCTGGAAGCTAGATATCATTTTGCTTTCTACCAGGGAAATCCTTCCCTTATCCTGAAAGGCTGCTGAAGGCTGCACCCTGCAGAGACATCGAGGTGCCACTGCAAGAGAACTGAGTGGAGATAACGGCATGATCCTTGCTGCCTGTGCTCCACAAAAACAAACCTTTCTGCCAAAGATGCTGAATCCTGATGATGGGGTAGGGAACAGAGAGAACCCTCATCACCTGGCAATTTGAGGAGCTGTTGAGCCCTGGGAATAGAAACACTGGGAGCAGAAATGAGCTTATCTTCATAGTCATACTGCAGTTGTAGTGGCCAGGGTCTCAGGTAGCAGGACACCTTTCCTAAGTGGTTGAGGTCTTGGAGACCCTTCTTTTGGACCAAGTCCAGCTACTTGGACTAAGCATTCAGCATGAGATTTAACTACTGAACTTTTTTGAGCTGAAGATAGCAGGCTTAAGATGAATTAACTTGAATTATGGTTGAAAAGAATGAGATTACTGCAGTGAAGTAATTTCTGGCTTCCTTACAATTTTTTGAAATTCACTCCCATAGTTAAGATGAAGGCATTTAATAACCATATTGCTCTGCTAGAGAGTGATTGGCCCCTTAATTAAAATAGAACCAAAGCTTTTGTAGGAAAGCAGGAGCTCTTCTTGTGCTGGATCTGACTCAGACAGATGGAGGTGGAGTGGAAGCCAGTGGGAAAGGAAAAATATGGTTGGCAACATCTGGGCCAAAGCAAAGGAGAGCTGGAAGGGAGCAATTTGTTAGGATGTTCCCAAGGAGAATGTGAGGATTTTTGTACAAGGTACATAGCAGGGGATGTTACAGAGGGGCTTGCTTCCTGACCCCTCTTGAAAGAAAATCCAAAGCTACAGGAGACTGGAAACAGAAAAGCAAAAGAGAGTTTGCATGGCATGTTCCTTGGAGCCAGTGCTAAAGGGCCAGAAGAGCAATGGAAGGGATTTGTTCCCAAGTTTGAGTGCTGAGGGTGTTGGTACAACAGAAGCAGCTGCTGAACTGTCAAGGATGCAGAAAAAGCAGCATGTGGGAAGTGTAATGGGACCTCCCATCAGGTCCAAATGGTTTTTTTTGTATCTTTTTTTCACTGTTTTGGTTATTTTATAACCCGGTCTTTTCAGGCAGAGAAGCCCTGCTGGGGAAAGGCATGAAAGATTTGGGAAAGACTGGGATGACTGAACAGAGATCTGTTGATCAGTGAGCATGTTAGCTGTTGTGTTGGTGCGCTCAAAGTGTCATATATATATTTCGGGATAAGCAATTGAATTGTTGGGGCTTGCCTTGGAAGGGAGGATCATTTTGTGCAGTGGCAAAGCACTCTAATTTATTTGTCAAACCTTAATGAAACCTGGAATTGAGCCCCATAGGAGAGAAATTGGGAATTATATCAATACCCTCTGTGAGGTGTAGTTGTCCAGGAAAGCCGGGCTGCAAATATTTGATGGAAGAAAGGAGAACAGTTTAGGAGCACAATAAGGTAAAGGAAACTAGAGGTACTTTGGGGTGCTTGAAATTATGAACTGCAGGGGAATTTTTTAACCTTTATGACAAAATGTTTTGACTGTAAAATATATTTATATTTAATACATATACTGTCTCTTTCTAAACTTGAAAATTATGTTTTCTGTGTTATATTTTTGCATGGGAAATACTCATTGTGTCTGGATCCTTTGCTGCTGTGGATGATTACCACATGGAAAAAATGTTAATTTAAACATTTCACAATAATTTAAGTACATCTGGAGTCCAGGTTACTAAAAAGCTTTTACTTATACAACATTGCAACATACAATGTCAGGGAAAAGAAAAATAATACAAAATGTACCATTTCTTAATAATGTAAGTCAAGGTTTTGTTGTCCATCTCTTTTGTTTTGTGGTGGGTGAAGATGGTAGTGGGCAGAGCTCCTCAGACGTGTGTGTGAGTGCTCACTGTGGTGGGTCAGTGGGATATTGCTTTGCATTCCAGTACGGCAGCTCCACAGCTCCGTGCCCACCACACCAGGGACCACCGTGCTCAGTTCAGATGACATTGGGTGTCCCTACCCAACTCCTTCAGACCCCTCCTACAGAGGAGTTTCCAGAACAATGAGGCACAGGAGTGGTTGTCAGATCAAATAGCTGGAGGTCACTTGCTTTTGCTTCCAAAGACAACTGGAGGGCTTTTGCCTTTACTTTAGATTGAGGAATTCGTGAATTACGCTCAACTGGCGCAACATCAATGTGCAGAGAAGGATCTAACATACAGAATTTGAAAGAAATGAAGAAATATTTTTTTCCATGCTTTGTATTAGGATAACTCTGGAAATATTCTGTTTCTGATTTTGCTTTTGTTCTTCCCAGCTTTTTGGGAAATATTTGAATTAAAAGGGTTGACTCAGTGCTCAAGACCTTTGAGGGAAAAATTAATTTACTCAGCTTGGAAAAGGATCAATTACAGATTTTGCTGCAGGGACTAAGAAAGTTTTTGCATTTTCCTTCTTCTTCCTCTGGTGCTATGGATTAGGGCTACATCAACTCTTTAAGAATATATAGTTTATTTATAGTATGCACAGCTCAGATGTTTGTTAGAGTATCTTTTGACTTCCTCCCAAAGAGTGGGACAGAAGCAGTGTGCAGGTGATTGCCTGGTCCTTAGGAGCTGCCTGGGGGTGGCTCACTGAAGCACTGGGAAAGGACAAGGCTTGAAAGATGAGAGCTGCAGATGAGCCTGTGGATTTGCAGGCTGTGGCAAATGTCTGCTGTGAGGGCTAGGTCTCTGTGCCACATGGCCTTACAGAGTAGGGCAGTGGGGCTTGGATGGAGTTTGGCAATTGCTGCTGGGTGTGTTTCCCTGATGGGGGAAGGAGATGCAGCATTAGTTATTTCTGGAAACCACACAGCCTAGAGAAATGATATTTAGCTGTTAGATAACTGGTTTAAATTGGGATTATGCCCAAATTAGGGATGAGACAGTAAAAGTGAGTGATAAGAGTATCTGTTGTTTCTGCCCTGACTGTGGGGGTTGAGGGACAGAAATGGGCATCCAGCAGTGTGCAAATCCATAGAGAATCCACAGAATTTGTGTGGGCATCCCTGCATCACAGGTCACCTTGCATTGCAGAGGTGATTTCTACATTACCATAGTATCTTGGCACCCTATTTGTGGGTTAGGACATCACTGTACAAGGGGTATAAACACAAGAAAATTTATTTCCAGAAATTTTACATAAGAGACAACAGATAGATACAGTTGCACCAAGAACTGTACAGACAATGTTTTATATTTAATACATATACTGTCTCTTTCTTTGGGGTGCTGAAAAAGGTAAATGCTGTGCTTGGCTCAGCAAGCAAATATTTGGCCTTGCTAAATTTTACAGATTCTTAAACTGTGGGGACAATATTATAATAGTAAGTAGTATAGTGTAGTATAGTATAGTATAGTATAGTATAGTATAGTATAGTATAATATAATAATATTTAGTGGAAATGTCTTCAAAAATGAGAGGAAAAGGAGATCAGTTCCCAGTGCACAAAACTGGGTGACAGATACCTGACATGATGGAATGAACATAGGCAGTAGATGAGGATGATGGAGAGGATGGGACTAGTTAGGAAAGAAAATGTTTAATATTTGATGTGATAACAGGCTGAGATACAATGGAATACTACAAAGGAAAACGTGGCATCATCAAAGCCAAGATGCCTTTGCAGAGCATTGTAGATGAATGTAAGCAGAATGGCATTGGGTTGGAAAGGTGAGGAAAGAGAATATCAGAGCCACTGAGAAGAAAGCAGTCTGCACAGGATTTCTACCTGGGTTTTGAATTGAAAGAGCTGTGTATTGATAATTTGTGTATAAATATAACTTCCTTTAGCTCCTAGACAAGAGTCAGTGATAGGAATACTGCATATACTGATCTTTGTTATCTTCCTACCTCCCTTTCCACAGGCATCAAATTTTCCCAGTGTCCTAGAGACAATGTAGATGCACAGTGTGGCATGGTGTAAAGATCTCTGGTCTAAACTGGGAAGCTAATGCAGTGTGCCATAAGGTCTGTTGAGGTTCCAAAGCAGTGCAGCCATAGTCCCACAGTGACTAAGCTAAGAAATACAATAAAACCTACTAATCTGGTAAATCACAATCATTGTAAATTAAATGTATTTAAGGATCAGTCTACTTTTATTTCTACAGAACTAAGTCTGTTTTGAGTAGCACATGTTACTTGAGTGGTGTTGGATTGTGCTTATACTGTGAAAGGAGTTTGACACTTTAATGTGTGAGATTATCCAGAGATGAAGCATAAAACCAAGTTCAGCTCCTGCCCATGTAGGGATACCTCACCACCTCACTCATCTCCTGTCCCAACCTGGATGGGTCTCTGACAGCTCTTGCCTGGACAGTTTTACTCCTATTCCGAAGAGGTGTCTTATAGTCTTTTTGATCCCCCTGAGCAGTGTTGTTTTTATCCCATAAGTCTGCAGAGTGTGTGGGATGGTGCTACTCCTGAACCAGTTACCCAGATGCTGTGGTAGCTGTTGGCTACCACCACAGGGTACCACCCTCTGTGGTGGGCAACTGAATCCTGGTGTCTGGCTGACACCTGATATAGCCTGATTCTGCCCTTTTGGCTGGCAAAGGCAGAGGAATCATCATCTGGTGAGAAAAGGAAGAGGTTATATGTATGATTTTAAGTACACAAATTTAAACCTTAGGCAGAAACACATTTATTAAAAAAATTCAAGAGCAGCAAAAGAAAGGCTTGATGAACAATAGTAGTACACAAAGCAATTCCTTTTGTTTGAATGTTACCCAGTTTACCTATTGCAATGGTTTCTTTGCACATTAAATGTCTTACTGGAGAGCTGGCATCTTGCTGTGAATTATTAACACTTACCTAATGGATGTTTACATATGTTTGCCTTGAAACTTAGCTCTGTAATTCGGTATGAAAACATTGAGTTTGCAAGCCTGTGCTTTAATGAAGGTGCAGAGGATGTAGAAGAAAGTGGCTGTTGGTTCTTTATTTGTAACAGTTGTGCTGAGCCTTCTCCAGTGTTGCTGTTCATGAGCTTCAGGGTTTCTTACCTTTTTGTTATGACCACTTAACTACTTCTGAACTGTTACTCTGTCAGCAGCAGTAATAATAAGCCTCTTCTTTAAATAGTTTCTTCCTTATTTCTTTATGAGAGGGTAAACCAGCCTTCAACCATACACAGTAGTCTGGAGTGCTTTATTCCCTGGAGCCCCATTCCTGCCCATATCCCGTGCTGGACCACAGCAGCCTGTGGGGCACAGAGCCAAGCACAGCATTTACCTTTTTCAGCACCCCAGCCCTCTGACAGGGAGAGGTGCAGGCCAAAGCTCCTCACTGTCTTCATTTGGATGAGTGTCTGTGTTCTCCATTCGGTGCCTTTTTGGGGACAGACTGTCAAGCTTCCACCTTGTAGTTACATCTCCAAAGGAAGTTGGTGGGTACTGTAGCCAAGGTTGCATGCTACAGTTCCTGATCCCGATCCTGTTGCACTTCAGAACTGTCATCCTCCTCTAACCAGGCACTAAGAACTTGCTTTGATAAGAAGAAAACCTACTTCAGTAAAAACTGGTTTTGCAGTGGCCACTTTGTAGTACTGGGAAAAAAAAAAAGGAGAAAAAGACACAACAAAACCACCACAACCTAAAGACCCTTCTCCATTTAGGAGGCCAAATATCCTACCTGGAAATGCAAGTTCAGGAATGTGACTTAAATTATTGGTGACCTTGTCACTTGAGAAGAAGAATTAATTGTTATCTTTTGTCCTTAAAGACAAGGGTTTCAGTGCCTTGATTAGATCTTTGTGGGAGAAGTTGGGGTGGAACAGGCAGCTCCTCTTTCCAATATTTCAGCCTTGTTAGGGCACTGATGGCTTTCACAGGAGTCCTTGCCCTGGTAGTTAGCCATTACCAAGAGGAATCAATCTAATGATTTACTTTTTTATGTACAAACATCTCCTAAAAGGACAGCAGAAAGGATCCAGTGGCAGATGCAGTGAAGCCTGTTCTTCCAGCTCTAAATCTGTTGTTTTGGAGGCAAATATGCAGAAGCCTTACCTGTGCAGCAGTTGTGGCTCGTGGGACAGCTCTGCATGCCCAGGCTCAGCCACTGCAGGATTGTTCTGCAGCAGTGGTGGCACTGGTGACAGAGCTGAACATTCCTGGCTGTCTTTGGGTGTGTGTCCCTGTGCCCTGTGGGATAACTTTCTCCTAAACACATGCAATCCCATTAACAGGACAAGAAAAATTACAATCTTGAATGAATATTTAACATGTAAGATTTTGCATACTTTTCTTTTTGAATCTTTTCATCTTAAATGGAAGTTACCAAGTTGAATCTTAGAATTAGCTGAAGTATGTATTTTGTCTTAATTGATGAATTGCTTTTAACTATTTGAAAATATAAAAACTTTAGTTTTAAAGGAATACAGTTGGCTCTCCTTAAAGTATCAGCTTCTCTTTGATTTCTGATCTTGGGCTCCAGTTCTGCTCATAGACATAGTAGAAGAGAGTTGGTCTTGTGAAGAATTAATTAGTATTTATGGTACGTTTATCCTGCTAGAATGTATCTTAACTTCAAATAGCCACGCTTTGATTGTTTTGCAAAAAAGGCATTGGTCTGTAGAGAAAATATTTCTAGTCAGAAAATCAGAGATTTTTGTAGCAAATTCTGCTTTAAAAAAGAAAAAAAAAAAGAAAAGGACGATTGCTATAGCAAACAAACATGAAACTTTATCAAGCAGTATGCTGATATTAATTGGCACCGTTTCTTTTTTAGTGGTGGTCTTATTTAAAATGTCTTTACACCTTGTGGATTCAGTTAACTATTAGTTTGCAAATTGTATGGTGTTTCAACAGATGTGTAAACACCCTGCCCTTCCTAACAGGAAAAGGTCACAAATAACTCAGCTTTAAAGTTAGGGTTGATCATGTAATGCTCATGAAGGAAATGTGTTTTTTTATACTGGAAAAATAGAGGGTATTTTGGGAGGGTATTAGGAGGGTTCCTATTTTGGGACTGAAGCAATATAATTTTTTGTCAGGGAATCACAACACATGGTCCATTTTTAACACATTTATTTTAATAAAATGAAAAGTAATCAATAAAAAAAGCTGTGGTGTGATGTTGTCAGCCAGGACTCTATTGCAGTCTTCACTTGGCAGTATTTCTTTCTGTCTGTGATGGGGGTTTGTTTTTACAGTTAATTTGCATTCCCGTAGCAGGGAGGACTGTATTTATTAGATCTTACCCTGCCTAATCTAACCCGAACACCTGCTGGGAAGCTGTAATACAATGTCAACTGCAATGGTGAGATAAGGACCTGATTTGCTTTTACTTGACACTGTTTCATATTTACCATATTTCTTTAAAAAACATTTTGAAAATTTTGGTTTGTGTGCATATTTGTTTAGGCTGTCCCATCAATCACTGCTGTGTTGCACTTCCGTAAGCAATGCTGTGCCTGTCTCCAGTATATCCCTGCATGAGTCTCTTGATAATCTTTTATGTGAGATGCAATCTGTCTCCTTCCAGACTTCATACATCCAGAGGCTTATTTAATTTTGAGACTTCTTTCACTTCATTGTTCTTTTTTCTGTAGATAACTCAGTACTTCATGGCTTAGGCAATATCTTCACAGAGACACTCACTGATATTACAAGAGGAGTAAGCAACATTCATCTAGAAAGTGTCTTGCTCCTATGACTTGCTCTAATGTATGATTATTCAGTTACTTGTCATGCTGTTTGTACGGTTTGTTAATACCTGAACTAATTTATGAGATAGTATGACAAAATACTTTTTCATCATTTTTGTATGGGGTATTACATAGCTTTTCTTAGATGGCTTACCACACTTTGGAGGCAGACAGTTGACGTGTCATGTTAGAAATAGCATCCAACAAGATACATATTATTTTGTCTCTATATATACAAGCAATATTATAGTCTGTATTCCCTGAATTGAAGGACATTACTCATTTGATGTTTCCATATAAACATAATTTCACTTATACATGCTGAGACCAGAAACAAGTGTGCAGCTGAAAAGATAAGATTTGAAAGAGCAACACCCATATATCATTTATAAATATAGTTCTTGTACATGTGTATATTCCTGTCTACTTTTGTGCATGAATAATTTGTATGTGTTCAAATGAAGGACAAAGTGTTTCTCACATTTGGCTCTGGCAGGCTGAATTTTATGTGTGAAAACTGGTCAAACATAAAGATTCATTACTGGCCTCAAATCTGAGGAAGCTCTAGAGCATAATATTTTCCTCCAGAGTCCTCTTTAGGCTTGTATTTAGTAAATGAGCTTCAGATCTTCCTGTTCAGTGCTATTCTAGCATGGGAGGAGGAGCTTTGGCTCATCAAATACTGCCCAGCAAACTGAGACATGAGTGTAGCACATCTTTGCCTAACTGCTGCATTAGGACAGGGACATGCTGGGGAGCTGATCCCCTTCTGCTGGCGTCAAAGAGCCACATGAAGAGGTTGAATCTTGCTTCCCCTGTGTCTAACTCTTTCCATCATGTAGAATTGAAGAGGGAAGGGTCTGGATGAGAAGGTCTGGTGCGAACCAAGATCTTGCCCCTGGGTGGGGAGAAGAGCCAGCAGGACCGAAGGGCACAGAGGAACTCCTGAGTCTCTCACTGAAGAAGTACTCCATGTAGCTAATTTAGCTGAAAATTTAGTTTGGCTATCTCTTTACATTCTTAATGCTTTCCTGTATATGAGTGAGAAAGCACTGTATCACTTATGACTTTCACAAGTGCTTTTTGATTTTGCATGTGACTGTTTTTCGTGTGACGTGTCCACTGCTTTTTCCAACAATGCTATTACATTTAGACTTGAAGAAAAAAATGTGTAGAGCATCATGCTAGAGAAATTCTGGTGATTGCGGACTTACTTAATGACTGGTTCCCACTTGAGTTTAGAGTCAAAGTTACATGAGCAATTTTATCATTAAAAGTTTCTGGGTTTGAACATTTGTGTTCTTATGAGGTGGCCTCTCATGTGGGATTAAATTTACCAACTGCCAAAATGCTAATCCTGATAGAGAAGGATGCCATTTTTCTTTTTTTCTTTCTCTAAGTCAGTTTATCCAAATCAGAATTCTGGGAATATTCAAAAAATAACAGGTAGTTTGTTACAGTTCTGTGTATGTGTGTGGAGATATATGTGTAGAAATTTGAAGTTGTTGCAGTTGATTTTTTTTGGTGTTGTTTTATTTGACTTTGTTAATGCTGCCAATGAAATTATTAATTCCACCCTCTTCAGTACAATCTGTATAAACATGGACCTTCAGAAGACTGAGGCTCTTTTAATTTTAATCTCAAATATTTTCAGATTTCACTAAGTGTGTTCATTATCTTTTTTACACTCTGTTCTGCTTTATTGGGGTCTGCTCAATTAAGATGATCCAAAATGCTTGATGCGTCCCTGGCTAATGACAGGGGCAGCTGAGGTGTCATCTCCTATTCCCTGTCCATGGTTTCCCTGAGATCCCCTATTGGCTGTCAGAGATCAGGTGAATTGTAGGTTGGCTATTTTTGTGAAAATGCATTCACCTTTCACTCTTTAAAACGTAAATGGGCAATGTAATTGTGGGTTGCCAAACAGTCTTCAGGAATAAGGAACAGATTCCCAGAGAAAATACAGCTAATTTGAAGTAATTTGGGGGGGTCTCATCAAAAAGCTTTGGCAAAGCTTTCCTGTGTGTTTTGAGTAGCTAAACATCAAAACTGTGCCTCGTCCCATTGCTAAAATAAATGTAACTGCAGACTTGAGCTGCGGATATCTAGAGAAACAAAACTTTCTTTAATCAAGGAAAAGAGAAGGAAAGAGGTCACTGGGACTGTCACTAAACCTAAATTTTAAAATTTTTCTGGAAAATACAGACAAATGTGTGAATCACATCTGTGATTTCATTAAAATTACAATAAATTAGAAAACCAAGAATTATTCAGTTGTCTTTTGTCCTCAGGTGCTTTTGACATTCTCAAGGTTTCTTATTTGGTCTTTTATAAGAACTTTGCAAGGGCTAAGGTGTCATATGCTGTCTGAGTTATCACCCTTTTTCTCTTGACTGGGTCTTCAGTTATGTTTTTATTAGCAGCCCTTTAAATCATATTTGGGATTGCAGTTTAATTTTCATCACTGATTTTAAATGTGTACTTAATTTAGTAAGTGAAGGACTTAAAACTTTTTAGATTATATTTCAGAGTTATTTTTCTTGCAAGATGATTTGTATTGATTGATAGCTGTTTCGTGTGTTGAGTGTCAATGGCAATATCATCTTTTCCTTAATTTAGTACTTCTTTTGCTGTTTAGACTGACAGATTGCATACATACTCTTTGTTATAAATGGTGAATAATATATATAGCATGTGATCATGTTTTATTTGTGGTGATGTCTTGGAATTCAGTTCACGAGTCAGAAAACCAGTATTATAGAATTGGTTAAATAATACTGAGAACATATAGGAGAAGAACTGGAAAGTATGTAAAACTACATTGTTATTTAACCAGCATTATATGTGCATTAAAATTATAATTTTTNAGTATGTAAAACTACATTGTTATTGAAATCAAGGGAATTATCAGAAAATCAGTTAACCAGCATTGTATGTGCATTAAANTGATTGGGTTCATATCCTGGAGCAGTCTTGAAGCATATGGATGCAATTGGTTTTATGTGAAATTAGACTGCCAAATGCACCAGTATTTGCTCAGCCTACGTCAGGCACTCAGGATCTTTGAAAAAGCAAACTGTGCTTTACCTCTGCATTTGGGGGCAGGTTGTTAAATATCTTGGACACTCTCTGTAGGTAGGAATATGCAGCTGTCTGAACGGACTGGTTTTGGTCTCCTTTTCTTGAGCTGTGTCAGCCTCTTCTGCCAAGTATGTACATTTGGAAGGGGAAAAGTCCTTACTTCCAATCAGTTCTCCAAGCTTTAAGGAAACCTGTTCTTGAACTGGGCTGAACTAAAGAAAATGCTCTTTATTATCAACAAACTAGCTTGTGATTAGAAGTTTTCCTGTTGAGTGTTTACTTCCTTGTAAACTTCAGCAGCAGTTTTAAAAGAGTATTTACTCTTTGAATTTGATATAAATTCTTTAATACAATAAGAAAACCTAAATTTATAGTAATGAAATTTTCACACTCTGAATGTTTATTTTTTTTTTGGAGATACTTTCTTAGTGTTAAGGATGTCATACACTATGTGTTGATGAGTTATAATGACTTGTGTGCTGTTTTAAAGGGAGATATCTCTATAGAAATAGTTATGTATTTTGTCAGTCACTGATACTTCCAGTCTCCAAAACCCTTGAATGCAAATTATACCTGGCCCTTATTATTTCTGCTCTTTCTTATCTTCATCTATCAACAGTGTATTTCAGAAAGAATAAGTATGGATGCTACTTCACTAATGTCCTTCCACCATAAAGACAGAATACAGAAGACACGAAGAAATCAGACATCTTTTGTGTATTTTCCTTATTTTCTTGTTGTCTCTTCTTGTAACTGTTTTGTTTGCTGTTATTTAAAAGTGGCTCTTCCAGAACATGGGTAGGAGCACCCTAGCCAGGGTCAAGGGAGATGCTTCTCTGCATTTACTCTGCTGTTGTGACACCCCACCTGCAGTGCTGCATCCAGCTCCTGGGCTCCTAAAATAAGAAGGACGTGGGTCTGTTGAAGTGGGTTCATTGGAGGGCCATGAAGATGGTAAGAAAAGTGAAGCACGTCTCCTGTGAGAACAGGCTGGGAAAAGAAGGCTCCAGGGAGACCTTATAACACCTGCCAGTACCTGAAGGTGATAGGACAAGGGTGAATGGCTTTAAATCAAAAGGAGATGGGTTTGGGTTAGATGTTAGGAAGAAATCTTTCACTGTGAGAGTGATGAGGTACTAGAACAAATTATCCTAGAACAAATTATCCAGTGAAGCTGTGGATGCCCTGTTCCTGGAATTGTTCAAGGCAAGGTTTAATGGGACTTGGAGCAACTTGGTCTAGTGAAAAGTGTCCCTGCCTATGGTAGCAGGTTGGAAGTACATGGTCTTTAAGGTCCTCCCAACCCAAACCAGTCCATGATTCTGTGTTTCTAAGATGTGATCTTGGAGCAAATTAATCTCTTCCATGCTCATACTCACGTCAGCAGCGATGTAAGCACAGAAGTGGCTGGGATGGGTGGGAAGAAAAGTCATGCTCTGCTGCCTCCCGGTGACCAGTTGTATCAGCGTGGGTGTCCCGTATACTCCGAGTTGTGTGTCCTTCTGAGGCAGCTGGCACTGGGCTGTGACAAATAGAGCAAAGGAACAGTGCATCTGTGTGTTGGGATGCAAGGAGTGTTTCTGTGGCTGTGGCCCACTTGCCTGTCCTTAGTGCATTCTCAGAACTGGCCCTGTAGGCTGGTGGGACTGCAGGGAGGGAGGAAGGACAAGCTGTTCTGGGTTCATGACTTTGTACTTTGCATAGCAAAGGGTGAGCCCCAGCCTGGAGCTGGCCAAGCAGGCAGTGTACCTACAACTTCTACAACATGGGAGCACAGACTATGTGCCCAGTGGGATGCAAGTCAATGAACTCTCCGTCCTAGTGCCCACCTTGCACAGGGTTGCAGTTATCTGTGTATGCAACAACTGAAAGTGGAGGAAAAAAATTCCCCTCTTGCTTTTGGACTGCCTAGGTCCAAGGTAAGCACTGATACTGAAAAAGAAGACTTTTTCTGTTCAAAGTGAGATCTTTGCAAAAGCTTTGCTTTTGTCTACTAAGGAAAGAGTATTCCTTTTAGTATTTCTTTCTTCTAGATAATGAGTGTACTTGGACAATGTGTTAAGCATCACAGCTCTTTTGAGTAGGGAGTACTGTCACCTCTTGGCTTATTTTCTCGTGTAGTTTGGTCCCCAGTATGACTACAGCAGCAAAATTTCTCAGTTTTATGCACAGAGTTTTATGTCCATTTTCTACAAAGTTTTTCTTTGGCATATTATGTGCTGTCATTTGATACTGCAGTTTTATATTTTCCCCTTCCTTTCCTACCCTGCCCCTACTGTGGTTTTCATATCTGTCAGAGTGGCTTTATGGCTATTTGCAGTTATTTACCTTTTTCACAACTCTAGTTCAGTATGGTTTATATTTTCTTCCAGATTGTTACATTACGCTTTCAGGTCATTAATCTCTACATTCTCTTCCCAGGGAGATCGTGGAGAATCAGACCTTGATGGTCTCCTGGAATTTTCTTTAGCAGAGTCCAAGGTCATGAGGCTGAATGCATTGTTTGAATATTCATCCAGCAGGACCTTTGGATATGCAGTGACTGAACTCAGCTGAGCGCTGCTGCTTGCAATGATCAGTCTTTGTTTATTTAACCCAGGCTGTACTTTAAAGAGGTTTTGGTTACAGGCATATTTGGAGTCCTTTACAGATCACAGTGTCACCAATGTCCTTGTATTATCTCTGAAAATCTTTATGGTTGAGAGGGAGGCTCTATTCACATGGTGATATAAGTAATGAGTTATTCTAATGACTTTTAGATCTTATTATTTGGGGATATTTTCAAAGAAGTTAAAAGGTCAACATTTCAGAAAAAAAGTGAGGCAGTATTTTATAGCTGAGGGAGTAAGATGCCTGTATTACCAGTTCTGGTAGAATTTAAGTTTAGCTAAAAACATCTGTAGTTCTTTTGGTTTCAGGAGGACCTCTCTCTAAAATGTGCTGAGCTAAAAGCTCTTTTCCAGATTCTGCTGTTAGACAACTCCAGGATCTGCCAGTTCACGAACTTCACCAAACTGCAGACAAGTTGTTCTGATAACATAGTGGGCAGTTTCCCTGTGGCTATTTCAATCCTTGGGACAGAAAGGAAAATGGCAAAAGTCACATGTGCTTTCACTTAAACTTCTTCTGGATGACAGGAATAGTTATAAAAGCTAGTTCATGAATATTCACAGGGAAGGAGAAATAGAAACACTAAAAAGCTAGAGTAGAGACTGGAGGTACAGGCTTAGGATACCTTCATCCTAGACCCAGCCTTGGAAGAAATCCTGGTGGGGAAAGTGGGATCATCTAGAGGGAGGGAGGTAGATTTTGAGTGTTTCCAGGGAGATTTATTGTGGGACGTATTGGGAACACTCATTTCATCTTTCATACATATTAAGAGGTTGTTTCTTTAAAAATGATACATAAATGAAAGAAATCTGCCAGAACTGCAGTGTTCAGCACTTCAGTCTCTTAGGGACTTTCAAAAGATACGTGCTCAGAACAGGTTTGGTGCTTGTCTTCAGGTCTGCGGGGTGCAGTGTCTATGGGTGCAAACCTGTGACACTTTGTCACATCAGAAAAAGAAATAGGGTTTTGTGTCCTGCTTATGATCACATTGCCTCTCCAGATTCCTGAGATGGAGAAGTGTGGGGAGACAGATGGAGATGCTGCTGAAGGCAGTCTTGGCCTTGATGTGTTGCAGCTGTGTTAATTATCCTAGAGTGGGAGCAGCCTTGCCCTCACAGGTATGGGTGTGATAAAGAGTGAGTGAGCTGGTAGGGAGTTAGTTGGAGTCTGCTTGCTTTGAAGAGCTGGGGATAGGAGGTGGTGCAAGGGCCAGAAAAGGTGAGCTGCTGTATGTAGGACAGACAGGGTTAGGTGGTCATGCTAGGGACAGGAAGGAGCAAACCAGAACTGAAGGAGAAAGAGCCAGAGCTGTGTGGAGCTGCCCACAGGGAGTACAGAGAAAAGGTATGGAGAACTCTTGAATAACAAGGGGCTGTTGCTTGGAGCCTTCTGATGGTTTTTAATGAAGCACTTTGAGTGCACTTGACTACCATGTATCGACTATAATGGAGGAGTCCCCATCCGGCTGCTCCTACCTGCACAGCAATGCTCCAGGTGAGTGGCACAGCCACTTCTGGGCTCCACATTGTGATAAGTCTCAGTTGTCCAGGCTAGCTTCCAGTACTGTGCTCTCTCAGTCCGGCTGTTTCTGCTGAAAAGGTGCTGGAATGCTCTTGGGAGCAGCTGTGCCAGTAGCCCAGGGTAGGTGTTAATCTCCATTGAAGGGGAGATGACAGGCAGTGGGGCAGGCCAAGGGCTGTAAACTTTGCAGTCAGCATAGCTGGCATGGCAGAGTGACACGTGGCCAAATACCTCATCTTTGGGAAGGCACTTAATACCCACTGTGCTTTTATTTGTCATTACACATACCAAATATGTTATCTTTAACTTATGCAGTGAGAGGTTTTTGTGCTGGAGATAAAACTCATTTGATTTCAGCTCAGTTCTGCAGTATCCATCCATCTGGTGTGGGATATAAGAATCATTTTGCAGTAGGAATAGCTGAAATATAACTGTAGGCTCCACTGCAGCCATTTGAAACATTTTGAATGGTTATGGCAAAGAAATTAGGAAATGCAGCTCTTGGACATCACTGTAAGTTAGTGCATGCTGCTCAAGGAGCTCTGCACTAGTCAGGCCTTATGCTGTGGAGTCGGTCATTCTATCACTGGCTCTGCCTGATGCTCAGTGCTGTTGAAGCAGATGAAAAATTCATAATGCAAGTGTTTGCGCCTGTGTGAATACAATTACAGAAGGAATTCATCTGCAGGAACTTCAAAGAGCACTCTCCAGCAGGCAGAAAAATCATAGTTTAACGCATGGAGTCTTCTGTCCCAAGACATTTGTCCGTGTTGCCTTACAGGGCACAGTTTGTCTTCCTCAGCATATGCAGTACAAATGATGCAACCCCACTTCCAAATACTCAGCCAGGACACACAGCCCTGAGAAACGCTCATTATTCCTTGGCTTCTCTCTTCCTTTTATTTCTTATTTATTCAAACAGATTGCATTCCCATTTGGATAGGATTAGCTGTGGTTTGAAAGTATTGCTGTGGTTTGTCCTGTGAACATGAGTGTAGTATTTATCTGAGTGAGGTCTGTTTCATGACCTGAAACCTCTTGGATGGAGCACACAAGAGTGTCAGCATTTGTATCTAACTAGATTTCCTGTTGTATAAAGGCATGAGGCACATTTGGGGACCTCTTAGGAGCTTTCCCATGGGGTAGAACACAGCCTTTGGGGGTTTCTTCCTATCTTTTTTAGGAAACATGGAATTTTTTTTCTCCTTTGCTGTTGAGCTTCTGATCAGCATTAACAAATCTATTCAGAACAAGCTAAAATAGTAGTGCTCAACATTTTGCTGCAATGAGGCACACAAGAGCATCCTGCAGAGTGACCTGTCTGTACATGCATGTCCCCAGTGTGTCCCCATCCCTGTATGGCCTAATGAAACCCATATACAGCTGTTTATCAACAATCAGCAAGGTGACTTTGTCCTCAAACAATTTAATTTTGCATTTTTGAGATTAAAAATAACCAGGTAAGTACAATAGGTGTGATTTATATTTGTGCTATTTAGTATGACAAATCCCATTTTTTTTAGGCTTACACAGTTTGCCTTTTAAATTAATTTTTCAAAATCTGGAACAGGGCATTTAATCTGCTCTGAATAGCTGTGTTGCTCCTACGAACATGAAATATTTTTTCTAATTTCATTTAACAGTTTTATTTTGGATACAAGTAATTTTGTTAGTGTTGGAAACCCGTGCACAGTAACATAGCTCTGATGTTGAAGAACTGAAACTAATTGACTGGTCTTGTCTCTCTGAAGGCAGAGTGCAATGTAAACAAGAAAACACAAGCCATAAATGGTGAAAAACTTACTTTTTGGATTTTAACCTCCTGAGCTAGGCTACTAAAAATTGGTGCTGGGAACTAACCTCAGCATGAATGCACGCTGTTATTTTAAACGTACAGGTTTTTATCCTCTGTAATGGAGGTATTATTAAAGCACAGTGTAACTAGTTGTATGCTAAGTATGTGTTTCTTAGCACAAATTAAACTGTTCCTTGTCAGGACTTAAAGAGAGACAGGACCACTTCAAGATGTTTTAAAGAATTATTTATTGCTGCAGTCTCATTGAAGGGTGAGAACCTCTTCACCACATATGCCAGGAGTTGGTGGTCAGTGGTCACAAGACCACAAGTTACCGGTCTTTTAAAGGTTAATTAGCCAATAAACTACTGCCACAAAGTTTATCTTCACAACAACAGTTAATTGAACTCTCTTGCATGTCTCCCCACAACGTGAGCTTTCCTTTTCCAATCATATAGTGACACACAAACTACTTGCTACACTTTAAAACTTTTTTACCATTTCTGTAACTAAATCTATATCCAAACATAAAAACCTTAAAACTTTCCACTACCTAGCTTAATATGTTTCTATCTAAACTACAAACTCACATTTTTACTTGTGGTCTCTAAACTTGGGAGCCTTTTCCAAGGTCTCAGATCGAACACTGTATTCTTTTTTTTTTGTATTTGGGCCTGCATGCACCAGATTTTGAGAATATTCTCAAATTGAAGCAAAGTAAGAATTTGTTTATATTAATACTAACAGGTGTTGGTGCAAACTAAACTAAGCTCAGTTGCAGTCTCTTCCTTGCTCATTCACCCCTGGGGAAGTGCTTCCAGCAGTCCAAGGGAAACTTGTGTCCATCTCAGGCCATCCTTCTGCTAAGGGGGGCTCGCTGTATGTGCTCTGCTCTTCTGAGGTGGATGGCATGTGGTGCAGGTTGATAGCACTAGGCAGGAAGTAAAGCATAATCCTCACAATAACTTAAATGGCTTTGACAAAGGTCCTCTGAGAACCCTGACCTTCAGGAAAGACATGATTACCTGTAAAGGGTCCGTGTCTGAGGAAAAAAGTTTCTAACCTTCTTAAACATAGTCTCAGGAAAAATAGGAGGGTTTTTTGCCACTTGGGTTTTATGAAGCAGCATCCACAGATATACCAGAAGATGACAGGCCATAAACCTGGATTGCAGCTGTACATCTTAAGTCATGTGAACTCAGGCAGTCAGTTCTTTTCATGACTATATTTGCTTAAATGAATTCTAAGACACAGCTTAAAAAGTTAAGAATACGTGAATATCTACAGCCTTAAATGGGAAATGCATGTACCTGTTTACACTGCTTTGTACTATACTAATCCAGTATGTTTTTGATGTCTCAAATAAGTCTGTGTCTCTCAGTTTTAATTCATGAGCTCTGAAGAAACTTGTTGCTAGTGTTGTATATGATGATTGGTGCAGAATTCAGCATCAGGAATGTGACAACTCTGGTCTGGTGTCTTCTTTTAGCATTTCTGTGCTTTTCTGCCCATAGCCAAATATCCTTTGCTACCTTCAGGATCTTCCTTGTAATGAAGGTTGCTCTTAGCAGCTGTAACTCATCAGGTCCTGGTGTTGCTGCTCTATAAATGGTAGTCACCTTGCACTGTCCTCTGTACCTGATGTAAAGCTGTCTGTAGTCAGAGAGAGACTTCAGTGAACTTTGTGTCCCAGGAGCTGAAGCTACACCAAAGAACCCCTATTCCCACAAGAAATTGGAACAATCTCAAAACTCTCCAGGCAACTGATTCCAACTCCCATGGTATTATAGCTTATCTCATCCTGAGTAACACTGAGAGCCAGAGCTTACTATTTCTTCAAACTGAACCTAGAAGAGGAGAAGCTGTTCTTTCCTTCTGTTTTTATACCCTAATGAAAAGCAGTACCTAGTACTTAATAGCAAACTTCTGATTAATAACTGCAGTCCACTCTCAAAATTAAGGAGCTGGAGACTGGTTTCTCATTTTCATTTTTCCTAGACTTTTCCCATCACTCTGAGCCAGTGAATAAATTGCCCCTGTGTTTTCTTGGCCGTAATAGGTCCTTGTACTCCACAGCTGAAATGAATTCTCAGAGAGCGGGAAACTCTCTTCGCAAATGTATTTCTAGTATATCCTTATTTGCTTGATGAGGATGGACTCTTGAACTTTTCCTAGTTATCTGTAGGTATACATTTCTTAAGACAGTTGAATTAGTCCAATTCGTTGTTTTATCTATATTACTCTTTAACAACATTCAGATACACGTGATTAAGGTGGTGAAACTGTTTCTACAAGAATCCAGCGTTGAAAGAAGAGTGATTCTTTGATTGCTTTCTGAGAAGCTAAAAGAGGAGACCTTAAGTGTTTTAGCAGTATAAAATAAGCCAGTGTATTTTTGTATTTCAAATTGCTATGTAAAGACATTTGAAGCCTCCTGTAGTTATTAGGCTTGTTCAGATGGATCCGGGGATATCATGAAGAGCTGTAAAAAGCATTTTATGATTCAGGCTGGTATCTGGTGATGCAGTCTTCAGAACTGCCTTATGGTGTCCAATAGCACTTTACATTTTAAGCTATACTAATAATTTTCCAAATACATTCTGAAGGGCTGTTAGCATTTCAAGAATGTACAGAGTGAGGGGGTGCTGAATCTAACAGGCAAAGAGAGGTGAGGCTGTTGTGGGTCTGTGTACCCAAGTGTGGTTGTATCCCCAAGAAGTGTGTGTGTGTATAAACATGGTTACACAGACCAACACAGATAGAGGATACACTGCTGTGACACAAATAGGGGTGCCATCCATGGCCTGGTTGGTTTCTCCTCTCCAGCTGTGTAAGATGAAAGTCTAATATAGACATCTATATAGCACATCTTTATACACAAATACAGTGTGTGTATGCACATATGTGTTCTCAGTCTAGCCTGTAGCTGCCCCTGGATCCCTCCCAGTTTACCCAGCTGTTGGCACCTGGGCAGCAAGCCAGTGCAGTTGCTGGTACCCCAAAACAGGGAGCTCTCTGCCCAGACTGCTGCATTCAGAGCCTTGTACAAACATGTGCAGGCAGAATAGACTGCCCACATGGATGGTCCCCTCCTGTAATAGCTTGGGGGGTGGGGTGATGAATGTCTGTGGTAATCACCTATTAATCCGCCACCCTAATGAAGAGGCTCTGTGCTCAGAGCTGCTGAGGCTCAGGCTGTGTGTCTCAACTGAGATGTTCCTCCTATTTCTTTACAAACTGGTGGGATTGGCAGGAACCCTGAGGTGAGGTGGTACATAAAGGTTATGAATTATGCTCGTTTCCTTAAGGACCCTTTTCAATATTTGTTATAACATAGTTTGTCGTTGTGGTTTTTTTTTTTTTTGTTTTTTGTTTTTTGTTTTTTTTTTTTTTTTTTTTTTTTTTTTTTTTTTTTTGTTTTGTTTTGTTTTGTTTTTCTTTTTTTTTTCCTTTTTTTTCCCTGGAAAGCTGAGTGTGAATATGATTTCTTTTGATGCTTGAGTTCTGGGATTTTCTCCCACTGACTTCACACTGTTGAGAGAGAGGGGCTGCATGGACATAGCTTTTGAGAAACTACAGCTGAAACCTTGTGCCCCTGTGTCAGATCGCTGGGAGGCTTTCAGGAAGGCTTTGAGCTGTTCAGTGGGAAACAAAGAGAGCACTGGTTTGCCCTGGAAAGATGAGTCGGTACCCTGGAAAGAAGGAGGTCTTGGTGTGTGTCATATTACTCTGAGTCAGCTTTATCACTGAGGAGATTTAATGATAAAAGCATGTTTATTCAAAATACAGATTTACAGGAATGGAATAAAGTCATAAAAAAGTTAAAATCACAAAAACATATTGCTAAGGGTACACAATGCAAATTCTTCTTTCCAGCTTCAGCAATTTAGGTACTTTGTGAGGCTACTTTGCTCTTGCAGCACGCTCTGCAACGTACTTTATAATTAAATGATGAGTTATGGGGATCTGGCTTTGGTTTCCAGAGAGAGCTGCTTTGGGTAATCCTCTTCATTGCTGGCTCAGGAGGGAACAAGCTCCTTTCCTGTGTAACTGACCCTGGTCCCTGTGGTGGGTCAAAGTCACTCACACCCACATCTCACCACCCTGGATTGGTGAGCATTTCCTCATAGCAGTAGTTTAAGTAGGCATTAAACTGCTTTCACTGTGTTTTTATACTCATTGCAGCATGTGACTTGAGAGTTTTATTTCATGATTAATAACAGTAATAGATTTGTTTTCTTCACCATATTGATTGTACTTGCTGCTCTGCAGAGAAGCTACCCCAGGTCTGTGAACTCGTGGAAAGAGGAACCAAGCACCTGGGCACTGTGATCTTTTCCTGTCTAAAAGATAGGAAGGACCTGCCAGAATCTGGTTTCATACTGAGTTTATTTTGTTTTGCTGTACTTGAAGTGGTCTTTGATGGAATGGAAATAATGAAGAGGGAATGCCTAAAGAAAAGGAAGTAACCTTATTGGAAATTTTGAGCTTCAGATCTGGTTTTAAACTTGAAGTATTCATCACTTGATTGAAATTAAAGTACAAACCCCTAGGCTGAATTTGTGACTGAAACTGAAGGAAAGGATAGAAGATAAACTGACCTTCAGATATTTAAAAATGATTCTTTCTTGTATCTAGGGTGAAATTAGAAAGGACTTCTGTCCTAAGTGGAGTGAAATTAGTTGATCCAAGGTGATCTTTTCAGTTCATTGAACTGGTTGGCTGCCCTGTAGGATGAAACAGCTGAGGACAAAAATCATGGAGATAAGATCACCACGGAGGTGTATTGATTAGTAAGATTATTAAGATTGTCCCAAGTTTGAGCCAGTAAACTGCATTTCAAGTATCAACATTTAGCCTGAAATAGTGAACCAGTCTTGAAATTAGAAGAGTTTTCATTACAGGATGATGGGAGTGCTTGCAGATAGATATATATGAGATGCCAGCCATCTGCTGCACCAACATGAACTGTAGTCCTCAGTTTTGATGTGCCAAATACCTTCTGCAGCCTAAATGTCTGAGTTTGTGATTGTAATACTGAAGGTTGCTTTAGTCATGGTCGCTGCTGATGTGCACTGTCTTTCCCCACGTAAATAACCTCATTCAAGTAGTTTGTTCCAGCTGCTGGCTCTCTTGGTAGGTGTCAGCTGGAAGCAATGCATTGGCAGTCAAAGAATCACTGGTAGAGCAAAATTGGTGTCATTGCTTCACTGCTTACTTGGTTGACTTTATCTCAACTATTTTTTCATTAGCTTTGAGAGCTATTTTATATAATCCTCTACTGAACTGCTGAAAGCTCTGGTGTCCTTGGTGGGACAGGTCTGTTCAGTTTTTCTTTCAAAATGTGAGGAGGTTCCCTAGGTCTACTGTGTTGCAAGCATCTGGTAAGGATTTATTTATTTTTTACTATAGAAAACACTGGATTGAAATGAAAAAGCAAGAACTTGACCTTATTTTAAAACCAAATATTGATTATTTTTTTTCCCCCCTACTGATAAATGGGCTTTGGCAGTTGGTAATCAATAGTTTCGACCTTTTGAATGTTTGTGGGATGCTACACTAGATGCAGAGCAATTAATTGTTTCTAGTGGCTGGAGAGGAATTTGAATGTTCTGCTGGGCAATGATTAGGTTTTATGAATCTTTCAACTCTGGTAAGATTCCAAAAACGTGTAAAAATTCTGTTTTGTAAATTCAGATCAGAAACTATTATTAGCTTTTGTTTGTAGTTCAAGCATGATGTCATATTTGGCATAGTGCTAAAGAAAAACTCCCAGCTCGTGGATCTGTTCTTTCTCAACTCGATGTCTTCTCGGTGTTTGCTCTTGAGGCTGTCTGTCTCTCCAAAAGAGGAATGGTTTGTGTGATACCAGCTTTCTGAGGCCTGCCTGACTTCATGTTATCACCCTCATGGGAAGAGGGACAGGAGGCTTTGTTTGGAGCTGGTCATGACTGCATGATTTCCAGCCAGCTTATCCTTACATGAAAGTGTCACAGCTTTAACTTTTTATGCTGGTAGAAAGTTCTCTGAGGACATTCCAGATAGCCCTGGGCTTTGTGGGAAGGGTGCACAGGATTTGCTCCTGCATTTTTTGCCTCTTTTTCCAGTCCATTACATTGCTAAATGATAATGCATATTTATATATGCTAAATTACTAATTTAGGGTTAAAAAAGACTTGTAGAAGCATAATATCACAAAAAAATCCCTTGTGTTTGGTTTTGTAAAGCATCACAGGAGACAGTGTTCTTCCAAGTTCCATGGAGTTGCAGTGTGTTAATTGCCCTTTTGTAACATCTTTTCCAGTTTTGCTTTTTCTCCTCTGCAAGGAGGGTGGAGGCTGCTGAATTTTGGAGTAACTACATTAAGTAAGAGTCACTGTAGTTGTGGAGAAATAATTTGGTCTGTAGTAAGTCTCGGTTATTTGAAGTTTTCTGTAATATTTATTTGAATAAAGTTGGAATCTACAAAAAGCTTGAAGCCCTCCTGTGTGTTGTGACTGTTTAAATTTAATTTACTTTTGCTGCAATCGGGTATAAACGAAGGTTATTGGAAAGGCAAGTATAAGGAAAGGGAAATACTATTCTTCATTCAGTTAAAAGAAGGTTCTTTCAGACCAGTCACATGATCAGTTTGTAAGAACTGTCTTACTAATTTTCTGAATTTATTGTTTCTGAGTTCATTGGCCAAGTATGCATAAGTGTTTAACAAGAACACTGTAGGGTTTCAGTTAAAGGTAAAATACATATTTATCAGATGATTGGTTTCTATGTTTTGTTGGCTGGCTGAAACATCCTCCTTACAGTTGTCTGTAGAAATGTGTTCTTCTTCAAAATAGGGAGTTTCTTTGTCTTACAAAGCTGAAAAGTATGTGGTAGCTTGAGGGGCAGAAGAGCCAAAATACAGTACTAGAATAATGGCAGATTTACAGCCTAGTAACTTGTGAATTACTAGGACCATAAAAGTAAGCCTCACACTACTAGCAAGCAAGCACTTCGCTCTTCCTAAAGGAATTGTACATGTTTATAGCTATGGTTTGTCCTGAGAGGAGGCATTTTACACCATTGTTGTATTGGGCAAAATAGAAGAAATACTAAAGAAGCAAGACACTAAAGAGCTAAACAGGAGGGTAAATATTCCAGAGTTGGAATTTACACTTATAACTCCACATTAAAACTAGATGTCATGAACGAAACAGCTCAGCCTCACAGGCGTGTGTACAGAAAAGGCAGCTCAATTAATTACTTTGTTATGGCAATGGGGAGGCAGGGCATTGTCAATAAAAAATGTCTGATGCTGTTGTGTCAGCCTCAGATGGCTCCTGCAAGACCAAGCAGTCATCCCTGCTCGTGCTTTGCAGTGTGCCCTGTCAAGAACTGGCACCAGCCCTTGGGGCTGCAGAGGCAATGTGCAGCTTTTGTCTTGCTGCTGCCCACTGCACATTGGAAATTCTCCTGGCTAGATCTCACTCCAGAGATTAATACAAACCTTCCCCAAACAGTAATGACTTACAGAAAACACTTGACAGCTGAGTTTTGTGGAAGGCTTTTGTTGACATTCACTTAAGATAAACAACATCATTCCTTGGTGGTTTTGCAAGTCATGAGCAAATGACATGATTTTGGACTATTCTATTTAAAGCCTTTAGACCATAATGGCAATGTGTGCATTGTGCAAGTAGTGTTGTTTTGTATGGGCTTTTTTAAACTCTTAGCAGGTGTCTTAAAGGCAGTAACACCTCCAGAGGATTTTTGGAAAACATTATTATATTGTAGTGAGCCACAAGTAGTCAAAATTGAACAAATGTTCATCTTCCACGTTCCTGTAAAAGTTCTGCCTCAAATATTCAGCCTAGCCTGGTAAATAGTCCTGATCTGGCCTATCCTTCTTGCTATACATTCTATATTTGTTGCATGTGTAGTGAAGCACTTGGTCAATTAGTTCTGTGAAATATAACCTTATATTAAAATATCCAGTTTTCAGGGCTCTATAGAAAGTAACTGCTCATGAAGTACTACCTTACCTCTCTGCTTCAGTAGCTCTAGCCTGGATGGTAGGGATCTCACAGTGTTACAAAGAATGGCATCATAACAAAGCAGCACCAAGATGTCACCACTCCACGCACACAAATGTTTTATAAATAAATGAGCCATTTTAAAGGGTACACCAGTTGTTACTCTAAAAAAAACCCGACAGCTTTTGCTATGATAACTTTTTAAAAACTGAACTTTAGGAGAGATAAAGGGTGTTCTCTGTAGAACTACGCTCACGCTAACTATTTTAGAAATGGCTGTCCAAATACAACAGCTGGATTTTGTGTGTGTGTAAATGGTCTTGGTTTCTAACTAATATGATACTTCAGTAGAGGAAATTCGGTAGGAAAACTGTAATGTAAATATTTTTTATCTATCTGTCTTTCTATCTATCTATGTCTCAAGTTCTGGATGTGCTGTCAGATGGTATAGGCTAATGTTTCCTGAGACTTTGTGAGACAGAGGAGGTGGCAACTCTCTGAGCCTGTTTAGTGCTCTGCTTCATATCCTTGCAGATCAGAAGATCCTGGAATTTATTTTCTCTCAGTGCTCCAAGTATTTGTAACCTCAACAACCAGCAAAGAATGGATAACGAGTGACACTGCTGAAGGACATTCATGCAGGAATTAGTCTAAATTCCTGCAGCAATTGATATATCTAGTGGGAATTCATCACATTTCTGAGTACTAAATAAACCTAGACATTTACAGTTGATATTAAGATGCCATTTGTCTTACAGCCCAGCATGACTAGTTTTTTTGTGACTCTCCTATCACATAGTCAAAAAGGGAATTAAGAAAATGATTTTTTTTTGGTCTCTGCTGCTTTGCTGTCTAATTGCTCTTCATAACAGTTGGAAGCAGCTTTCTGTCTCTTACTGACACAAATTTATCCAAAATAATTGTGAAAATCAATACCCTATAGAGCACGTTACCAGCTTTAAAAGACAACTCCCACTCCCCAGGCTGAATGTCCACGGAAGATATTTTGTGAAGTTCTCTGTCTGAACTTCTAACTTGAGCAGTCTTCTCATGGAGCCCCAAATGTGCCAAGTTGTTACAGGATGCTTACCATAGTCCATTAAGGCTTTGCACTTTGCCAGTTTCTGAACAGAATATCATGTCAGAAATGTTTCTCTCTTTTTCCTTTTACCTCTTTTCTTCCTGAGATTCAGTAATTTCATTTGGAGTCGAAGACACCTAAGGCTCTTTTATAGTGCTTCAGGTGAATAGTCATGCAGTTCAAGTTCCAGTAGTTTATAGTATAGAATTGAAAAATTCTAGAAATGTGATACTTGCAGGTTTATTTTCCTCCTTAATTGTGCTTCTTATATGCTTCTGATGGTGGGTTTGTATAAAGGAGCTCCAAAAATGACAGTAGCATTTCATTACCTTATTGCTGTTATATCTGTTCCCAGTAGTATCTGCTGACCTTTGTTTTCAAGTTAAGTTTCTGCTGCAGAATCAGCTGATTAAAAACAGGGTGTTTAATTTATTGATGGTGAGCTACGTTTTTGCAGTTTGCCCTCATTTTCACAGTGTTCAGTTATTGGTCTTCTCTTCTAAAAACTCTTGAATGCTTATTCTTTAGTGCCATTTCAGTACATACAACAAAGCAGGACAGGTCCAGGTCCCTACTACGCTGCCTTCCAGGATACTGTTCACAAATCAGGAAGAGGAAAGTTGCATGTAGAGGGCTATCCAAGTGCCAGAGATGTTCTCACTGGACCGCAAACTCTGTAACTGCACCAACTAAAAGCACTTTTGATTTTCTGTAATGCAGGCTGAATTTAACTGAACTTGAGATTTCTTTGGTTAATTGAATACATGATGGAGAAAACCTATAGTGATTATTTCATGATGGATGCCAGGAAAAAAATTAATATTTATGTTAGATGAAAGCAGTTAGGTTGATGAAGTGCAGTCTCCATTGTCACCCTTTTCTCATCATGTTTGAAATCTGAGCACAAATACAATTGTTCCTGATTTGTTCCTCCACATCTTTGGACATTGGAATTGGGGTGACAGGAAATTCAGTTGAAACACTGTTATTTTTGTTCATTGCACAGAGTTTATATTTTAAAAATAAATAAAGTTATTTTTACAGAAGGGCAATAATGCGTGTGAACATAACAGAAAAATCACAGAGGAAACATCAAATCTTTAAATGTTAAATAAACTGCTTTACAAATTAGAAGAGTCATGCTAGTTCCCATCCTATCTGAGACCTTTCTACACTGAGAGTTTGGAAGACTGAAATGTGTGTTTTGCAATAGACTGGCAATAGACAACAGTATATACTTCTGCTTTAGCATTTTTATTATTTGCAGATGCAGATACATAAAGAAAATTTCCCTGTGTGCTTTTCAGATTAATTTCTGATGTATGCAGACTTTAAGGCAAGAATGGAGCATGATGATTTNAGATTAATTTCTGATGTATGCAGAATAATGTATTAGACTTTAAGACAAGAAATGGAGCATGATGATTCGGGTTGACCTCTGCTCCAACTGCTCCTGTATCTACCCCAGCATCTTGTAGTTGAAATAAATCAGCTTGTGTGTTTTTTTGTTTTTTTTTTTCATAAGTACAAAATTAAATGCCAATGAACACTTAGGCTAATTTTTGTTAGATACGCTGGCTCCAGATGTTAGCTACATAACCTGTTTGAAAATGTGATCCTGTTTTTCCCCTTAGCATTTTTGTGCTGAATAGAAGATGTTTTATTGTGGACTAGATGACCTAACTAAATGTTTGATTTAACTTATTCATAGTAAAGCTAAGAAGGGCTTTATAAAAAGAGCCAAAAGGCTGAGAACCTCCTGGTCCCCCAAATTCTGTTCTTTGGCTGGCATAGAGGCTTGACTTTAAGGCAGAATAGGCATTTCCTGTCATCTGATATCCTGGGATGGGAAGATGGTATGTTAAAAATATGAGTGGTTAAGGGAAAAGGATTAGGAAAGCAAGACAAAATCAGAACAAAATCTCCACAAGAGTGGAGAAAATACTGTGACCAACAGGTTTTTCAAGCTAAGTGTTGACAGGGATAGGGCTGTGAACTCTTACCAAAGAAACTGTCTTTTCATTGGTTGTGTTGTGTAGAAGCGGACAGGGTGCTGCATGCTTTTTGTAATGGAGCTGGGCATTATCAGGCAAATGCACAGTTCCATTGTGGTTTCTTTCTATGACACAATTAACACCCAAAATCAGAAATTCGGTTTTATGGATCAGAAATGGCATAAATGCTTACATGTGCAATATGCACACCTCTGGCCACACATGTAACTTACACTTTTGATACAGCGAATTAATGAGATGGAGTTAGTAGTGAGGGTCAAAATCTAATGAGGTTATCTGCTTCAGCGTAATATATTTCATTTCAGTACAAAAATGGTAAAGCTGGACTCGACATCTAAGCCAATACACATGCAAAACTAATGAATACATTTTGTATTGATGGAAACAGTTTGTCTTGCTCAAACTTCTTTGGCTCCAGGAATTGACCTAGTTCTGAAAATATAGAGCATCAGGTAGTATCTTAATTCTGATTTATTTGGTTCAAAACTTGAAATGCTATCACTTGCAGCTGGAAGATAAGCAGTGGTAGGGAACAGAGTCATCATAAAATGCTGCAGACTGAAAAAAATCACCTGCTCGTCCTGGGATGAGTGCCATTGCTGTCTGACAGAAACATTGGGCTGGTCTCTCATCCTCTGAATGGGATGCAGATGTTTCTAATGGAAGAGAAATTTACCTGTGCAGCATAGAGGATGATGCAGCAAGAGGTAACACTTACCATTTTGCATATGACTTCTTGTATCCAAACACAGGACTTTTTTCTCTTTTTTTCCATTTTTCTAAAGACAAGCTTACAACCTGGTAAACATTAGAAGCAAATTGCTCATATACTGGAGGAGATTCTTGGCAGCTGTTTGTTTTGGCTGACTCTATTTTAAAGTAAATTCCTAACAAAATAATAGAAAAAGTTTATGTGGAATCTTATACCTTTGTTTGTCATTTATGCTATCGTGAACAAAGTTTCATTAGAGTTATTATCATTTTTACATGGTAGGTGGGTATCTAGTCAAAGTTGTGTAGATTCATAAATAACTAGGTTTATTCCTGGAATATTCAGGCAATATATGACATTGGTTTTCCTTATTGCGCTTGCTCTGCTCTTTTTTTCTCTTCCTTTTTTGGGGTTTGGGTGTTAGATATGAGAGCTGGGTCCAATGTTTGAATCTAATTATTGCATTATTTCCGTTACTCCCCTCAGCTCTTTCCTGCACAATCCTTTGATTTCTTGAATTGACTATGGGCTTTAGTTAATCTTCCAGGATGGTCTTACTAAAAAGGGAAATTGGGTGGATTGATGTTTTCCCATTTTTCTCTACCTCCTTTTAGAGGTGAGACAGCACAATGAAAATCAAAATCCTAGAGTCTGCAGATTAGAGATAGCAATCTCTTGCAGTCCCTGAACTATATTTAATTATATATAAAATTGGCTATAGGTTCAGCAAGCTCCTACCAATAGCCAATTTGTTCTGTAGGATATTGCAAGATGATTTTTATTACCTCTGTTGACAACCAGTTCCTACTCTCCATGCATGCAAGAAGGTTTATGGACCCTGAGCTGTCACTGTGCCTCCCCTTTGAACTTGCGTCCTTGGATGAAATCTGGACCTTCTTGTAGACCTTCTTCCTTGCATCTTTGTTTAATTTCATGCTCAGTTGACTGACTTCTTGCTCTGGACTTTGCCTTGATGTGACCACACTTTGTTTTCAGTATATAAAGTTGCAGTAAACCTATTTCCTGTTTTGTTGTAATTCTTTAATTTAGTACATTTTAATGTATCTGTCTGTGTTTTTTTCTTGTGTATATAATATCAAATAGGGGAAAAAATCAGGATGATTTGAAGGAAAGCTTTATCAGCATTAACATGGGAATAGTTCTGTTATTTCTGGACAAGAGCCAGCAAATGAGTTATTCAGGACATGATAAATGAAGGGGAAACTATTGTAAGAAACTTCTAGAACATTAATTACTGTATATATGCAGAGGAATACTTTCAAGAATTTTAAATTCTTGTTAAAGACTAGAATAAATTTAAAATGTAAGTTTATTAGAACAACCCTACTGATTGAAGAAGCTGATGGTTTCTAGAGCAGTTTAGATGTGATTAGATGTAGCAGTTTAGATCCTTCTTGCCAAAGGAAGACAGGCTCTAGGAGATGCTTGACTAGATGGGATTACTGGCTGACTCCCTTTAGGACCACATCTCCAGTAAAATTTGTCTGTTGTGAAGTCACCACCTCCAGAGCCCACGGGCCTGAGGCAGGAAATGTTCCAACATAGGATGACTCCAAAGTCAGGATTTTCTGTCCCCTCTCTCACCTGTTTGCTCATTCCCAGCCTTTGTCCTAGCCCCCCTGGTGCAGCCCAGTTAGGCACAAGTCATTGCATCTCCAGCAGCAGTGTGTTATTTTGCTGAGCAGGCATGAGAGGAACTGAAGAGTGCTTTTATTCTTAGCAGAGCAACATTCTAGGCCAGGGTTGATTTATAATGACTTTTATAAGGATCAGGTTTGGTCAAGAAAGAAAACAAATGCACTTGAAGCACGCAGGCAGTATTCAGAAGGGGTTGGTGAGACATGATTTTTGTCATCTCTGGCGAGGCCTCCTCTGTGTTGTGCAACTGGGATCACTGGCATACCTTGGCCCTTTGCTCCAGGGACGCCTTGGAGCTGTGATGAAACACACATGTTGCCTCTGACTTGATCATCCTCTTTTTCTGAAACTGGGTTATTTAGCTTGATGCAATTGGAGCTTGGGAAACTTCTCTGGTGGTGTAGGGGACTTCCTTTCAGTCCTGCAGAGATGCCAGCAGCCAGACTTACTCATGTGATGACCTTATTTGTAAGAGTACAATTACTCTTCCTGCTTTTCACCACACTGGCTTCCCCAGTGCCTCCAACCACAATTTTTTTTTATTCTGCAAAGTAAAAGAAAATAACATCTTCCTCTGAGATACTTAGTCAAAATAAGTAGTTCATTTGAAGCTCACTGGTGATCAGGAATGTCAAGAGAAAATCTGATGGAGGGATTTATTGTGGTTTTGGGGATGGGATATATTTGACCATAATTGTGATCTGATCGTTAAAAGAACATAGAAAAAGCTGGGTGTGGTTCAGGTTTCTAATGTCTAATTTTTCACTGCTGATAGTGGGTCTAAGAAATTTGCTGGGCCTTAGGAATAAGAACCTAGGTTCATAACATGTAATTTTGTAGGCACAGTTTGGCAGCTGTGAAAAAAAGAGGTTATAGACAAGGAACAAAAAACAATCAGAAACAATTTTCGAAGCAGTTGCCTGATCCATCCCTGCCTCCTGTGCTTTGGTTTGCTTGGAAGTAGCCTCAGGGCCCTCAAGCTGAAGTTGTTTTAGGTGAAACTCACTCAGAAGATGGACTTGGGAAGCACACCTAACCTTTTCTATGTGCAAAGGGACACTGAGTCTTACCTGTTCTAAGATAATACCCCCAAACAGGATATAGGGCCAGGTCCTCCTCTGTGCACACCAGCCCCAATGGTGTTGGAGAAGTGGGCGTAGCTGGAGAGGCATCTCTCTTGGGGGATGGACAGGAGTTTGCTGTATGGCTGTGCTTGCTGTGTCCTTGTTCTCCTCTCTGGGTGTCTTGGGGACCTGACACTGGGCCAGGCAACACCTGTGTCTGTTCTGGTTGGGCAAAGGATTTCAGGACTTTAATTTTACTGGAGACACTAATAGAAATATTACTGAGAGTTAATGAAAAATAAAAGTGTTTTTCTTTTTGGGTCATTTGATAACTAAGGACATTACCAAGAACAATGTATTTGTTGTATTGCTTTCTCCATGTAAGAGAGAGGAACATGCATCCTGTAGCTAATACAGTACACATCCCTTATTAAGGACAAGCTTATCTCTCTCATGAGAATTAGATTTACTGCTGCTGTTAGCAAAGGCCTGGGAACGGGATCCCCTGGCTGAGCTGCACTCCAGCTCTGTCCATCCTGGAAGTTTTCCCTCTGTAACCTTTTCATGTCAGAGGACATTTTCTTTTTCCTGGTGATGCTCCATCTTAATTCATTCTGTCATATGTAACTTGAATGTAGTGTCCTAGTTAATTGTCACCATCTGTATGTAAACCACAACAGTTTTTTTCCTACCACGTCACAACAGTGACTGAGCTCTGGCTACTTGAAATGTGCTCGGAAGAAGACACCTAACTCAGATCCTTTTAGTTGCTCTCTGTCAGTCACTACTTCTATTTGCCAGTTCCACATGTTACTTGGAATTACTGGACCGAAGAATGGTTTGGGTTGAAGGTCTTTTAAAGATACCATGGGCATGGGATCCCTGTCATGGGCAGGGACACCTTCCACTAGACCAGGTGGCTAAAAGCCCCACCCAGCCTGACCTTGAACACTGCCAGGATTGTAGCATCTACAACAGTGCAACCTGTTCCAGTGCCTCATCACAATCATCATAAAAATTAATCCTCTGTGTCCAGTTTCAACTTTCCCTCTTTCTTTTTTAAGACTGTTATTACACATTGCTACATGTTACTACATGCCTATGGGAAAAGTCCCTGCCCAGCTGTCTTGTTGCCTTCTTCAGGTACTGGAAGGTGCTATGAGGTCTCCCTGAAACCTTCTCTTCTCCAGCCTGAGTAAACCCAGCTCTCTTAGCCTGTCTTCATAGAAGAGGGGCTCCAGCCTCATGGACCCACTCCAACAGGACCATGTTGGTCTTGTGCTGGGGGCCCCAGAGCTGGACACAGTACTCCAGGTGGGATCTCACCAGAGAAAAGTAGAGAGGCAGAGTAGAGGGGAAGCTTAAGCTCCTGCACTTTAGAGACTTTTTTTATCAGTCTCAACTGGCTGGGAGTGGAAGGAGTATATACAATATGTGTTTTTTGAGCCACAAGCATGCAAGAAACTGCCTGGGAAGAACATTTTGGGGGCAGTTAGTTATAGGGGCATTTCAAGTTGCCCCCAATTTCTTAACACATAACAGCCATTCCATTTGAGACAGTTCCTTGGTGCAGTGCCCAAACCATGTGCCATGAGGGTGGGTGTCTACAGTAGAAGGTAGGCAGCAGTTTGAGAGGAAAGGGGATAGCTACAGATGCACAGAACATTTGAAAACCCCTGACTGTTCCAGTAATCAAAGAAGTGAACATTTTAAAACAGAGCACTCTTGCAGAAATAGTGAAAAGTTTGAGGGAAGGCTCTGGCTCCATGCTCTCAAGCAGTTTTTCTTTCTCATCTAGGTATCCTAAAGAATTGCCTGCAGTGGCCCTGCCTACATGAGCAGTGAGGCTTTTGCAGATGTCAGTCCTATTCATTCCAAGGTCATAGGCTCTGGTATCAATCTTGTTTTTTTTAATATAAAAATGATTAGTATTTAACATGCATATGCCCTTATAGTAGGAATGGTGCTTATCAGGTTGTGAGCTGTCAGTTCTCCCTCTCTCTCATTTTCTGTAATTTATGTGCAGGCTTTGGCTGCCATCCCTGGAACCAGCTGCTCTCGGACTGTGGAAGATCTTCCCATGCCAGCAGCAGCATCTGGATGCCTGGCACAGCTCTTTGAACAGTTGTCTTGATTTCTGTTGTGGTCAGCATGCAGCTGGAATTTTTTATCCTGCCTGGGTGATTTTTCGCTTTGGCTCACCTTGAATTATTTGGAATTTATGTGTTTCCATCCCATGGGGGAAACAGGACTCTTTGCAGTTATTTCTCAGTACTTGCATAGAGAGTCCTTGCAGCTGAAATATAGGGAGAATTCCCTTCTGCCTTCATGTTTGTATGTGCTTTTTACAGGAGAAGCACACTAAAATCTCCCCTCACCTTGAAGCTATTGCACACTTACAGAGCACATTTTTTCCCATATTGCTGGGACTGTGGGTACAAAAGGAGAAACTTTTGTAGAGATGGCTGCAAATTTTTTTAAAATATGTTTTGTATTAGAAATTTCTAATTATACAAGCAGAAACTTTCTATGTTGTGTATTTTTTTGGATCTAGGGTAGGATTCCTACTAGCAAATAGAGATATGAGAGCAAAAAACCCCTTATGAATTAGTAGTGATGGATCTCTCCCACCCCATGATTTGGGGATGAGGAGCCAGGTTCAGGGTCTTGCTCTATCCAGTTCAGTGCTGTGACAACCTGGCTGAAAATTCAAGCTGTTTTCCATAGCAGCCTTTTTTCAGTCCAGCTGAGATGTAAATCCTATAACTCACCAAGTAGGATGTGTGTCTGAGAGATGAGAGCTTCCCTGAATCAAGGGGTGAACTGGTGAGATGGAGGAGGATGTCAGAATCTCTCCCCAGAATGTTGAAGAACTATGCTTTGTGAGGCAAACTTAGGTATCAATGGTGCATATTCTTTATTAAGTGTCTTGTCTGTGGCCTGGGCCATTCCCAACCACTCATTCTTTTCTCATTCTTCCTTACTCTTACTGCATGTGGGTCCAAGATGTCTGGGCTGCAGGTTTCATCATCCCAGAAATACTCCTCCACTGCCCTTTGCTGTGCTGAAACAGATCCTTGCCTGGCAGCAGTTTCCTTGGTCTGCAAGCAAACACACAGCCCACAGCAGGAGAAGCCAGAGGATTGCTACCAAATTAGGAGACTGGGCGGCTGGCTAGGTCAGCAGAGATACCGTGGAAAAGTAAAAGACAGCTTTCAGATCCACCAGCTGCTCTGAAGAGGCCTAAAGTAGTTTCTGGAGCAACAGCTATTTTTGGGATTGCAGTGGAAGTGAGCAAATGTTATTTATTGGGTTGCCTGGGGCTTCCTTTACTTAGGGTTGGGTGGTCCTCACTTTTGGCACCTTTGGCCAACTTTGTTTTGGAGAAAAAACTTCATTGTGTACAAAATGAGATTCCCAAACTGCACTGGGGGAGTTCTTCCTGGGAAAACACAAAGCAGGGTGTTGTCACTTGTGGTGTGGCTGCTGCTGGGCTTACAGTTGTAGCACAGTGTGAGCTGGGGGCCCGGCAGCCTGTACCCTGCCCAGCTCCTCTGTTCCCCTGCTGTACTGGGTGGAGAAGAGGGAGAAGGGGGGTTGGCCTCTTCTTGCGTCTCTGTGGAAGTAGCCAAGGAGCCAAGGGGAGATTTTTGCAGGTGATTGCTTTGAGTTCCACCTCCCTGAGTCATTGGTGGCAGAAGAGGGAAAGGAGAAGCTGAGTGTGAGCAGTTAGGAACAGCTGCTGGTCACATTGAGAATGGACAGGCTGGGGACTGCTTTCATTTGTCTCCACTGGCCCCTGTTACTCAAGGTCCCTTCCAAGCAGCAGTGATGCCCCTGCCTCCCCATGGCTAGCCCCTCCCAGGTGGTTTTGGGGTGCAGATCAAAACAAGGCAAAAACACAGCAGGTGTTCATTGTAGCTCTGACCTCTTCAAAATAATGGGCTTTATTTGGCTTTTGAACCAAAAAGTTTGGGGCATCTTTAGTTCATTTTGTGCTAGCAGCAAGTCAGCAGTGTAACTCACAGGACTTTCCTACCTGCGTTAGCTCAGTATTTCCCTTGCTTGGCAGATGTGTTAACTGAAATAATAAGGGAAGATGTGACTGTGGTTACACATGGTGCTTGGCAAGGACTCCTTGTCCTGTACGTTAGCCACAGATTTATCCTTCTGCTCTGCGTACCGTCAGTTTTTCATTTCCTCCCTTTATTCTGTATTCCAATTTCCCTTCTTTTTTTTTTCTTCTTCATTATCTTTTCCTTTGCCTAGCCTTGTTTCTCCCTGTGGTTCAGTGACTGCTGTCTTTTACCTTGGATCTCTCCTTAAGCACCAGCGAGAACAGAGAGTGTTCACACGTACCACACACAGACATTTCCTACACACATACACACCCCATGCTCTGGGATCCCTGCCCACGAGGACGTGTGCACATGCCCAACTACGTCTGATTGGTTTTGCACCAGTAATTTAACCTAAGCCAACCAGCTTTTATTAAACCCACCACTGTCAAATAGGGCATAGGCATGAACCACAAACCATATGTTTCTTCTGTTCCACCACATGCTGCTCTGCCTGTGTGTGAGAAGTAAGATGGATATGCCCCTAGGGAAGTTACAGCAAGGTGGAGTGTTTACTAGAAGACAGTCTTGGGATTTGTAGTTTGGACTGACCACACTGCAGATAAAAATCTGTGTATATGTTTTGTGCATTTTAACTATCAGCTATGATTACTGCTGGTGTTGTTTTGTTGTGTGTGTTTTTTTGGGGTTTGTTTTTGTTGGTTTTTTTTTGGGTTTTTTTTTTTGTTGGGTTTTTTTGTGGTTTTTTTGTGTGGGTTTTTTTTTTTGTTGGGTTTTTTTGTGGTTTTTTTGTGTGGGTTTTTTTTTTTGTTGGGTTTTTTTGTGGTTTTTTTGTGTGGGTTTTTTTTTGTTTGTTTGTTTGGTTTTTTTTGCAGGGGAGGAGTAATTTTTGAGTATTTTGTAATATATTGCTTGTAGCTTAAAGGCAGGTTATCTGAAACATGAAGCTGTGTGCTAATTCTGGCTCCATTCTAGAAAATATACATTTAGTCAGAGAGGAGGCTCCAGATTCCTGGATGCTACCTAGAGTTCAGTCCAATGACGCTTTAAACAGAGACAGAAAAGAGAATAATTTCAGTAATTTTTCTTTCTAGCAGGCTGAGAAAATATGGAAGGTTTTCTTTTGTTTTAATGGACAATTTACTTTGTGCCAGACTTAACTGGCCTCTGCTGGTGATATATACCAATCTAAAAACTTCCCTTAATTTATAAACTGTTAACATTGGAGAATATCCTTCTCCAAAACTGTGTTGCTATTTTTAGCTCTGTTAGCGTTGGTGTATGGAGGATGACTGACAAGAGCTGAACATTAACAATGATCTTAGGCTGCTCCACAGAGTGGTAGTTCATATCTGAAATGTCCTTAAAAATATGCTATTTGAGGACTTAGTAATATTTTAATAGTTGTGTTAAAGAGCATTGAGCTCCACTCTGGCTTTCATTGGAAAGAGACATCAGTCTGAAATAGTTTTCATTATTGGAGAAGTAGAGGACACTGTTTTGTCTCCCACAGACCTGACAGCACACAAGGAGGGTGAATGACTATGGCAGATCCATCTCATCCCTCCCACTTGTTGGTCAAATCTTCATTTCCTTGACTCCCCATATTTCTAAAATTCAAGTTTCTGTTTCTTTTCTGACTGAGCTGTTCTAGTCTCATAAGATTTTTATGAAATAAAGTCTGGACTAATTATGAAAAACACAGGCAGTATATTGAACACCTTAGTAACTTTTCTGAAGGCAAGATCGTTCCCTGATTAATCATTATTTTTCTTACAAACTGAGTTGCTGTTGCAAGATTTCTTTTCCTCATACTGAATGTTGGGCCTATCATAAATCCTTCTAACTTTTTGGTCGTGGTTGTCAAATCAGAAATGCTGTGGCTATGTGGATTAAAGCACTCATCCAATGTTGGCTTCTTGTGCTCTTTCAATATTTAGGAGTTAACCTTATGCCAGCAAGATTTGTCTGTGTCAGATGTTCTGGCCTTCTGCAGCCTGCATTACATTATAATGATTTGGCTTATTCAACAAAAATGTAATTGTGTGTCTGTTCCTGGCTTGGATCAATTTTTGATTGCTGTCTTGTCCAGCAGTGTGCAAGATGAATATCATGGAGCATTGAAACACCCATGATCAAAGACACATCCTGGATGTATTTTCTTAGTTTTTGCTATGACTGGATTGAAAGGGATGAAAGGGTCCACAGTGAAGTGTAGATCATCACTAGCAAATTTCAGAGTTTTATCTGTTAAAATCGATGTTATTCACACTGCTCTTGGTACTTGGCATGCAGGGTCAGGCAGGCAACTCTGCACTTTTAAGACTCCAGTGATAAGCCCCTCTGTTTTTACATCTGCTTGGCCTGGAAAGAGTTGACGTTTCATGCCGTGTGAGCTGACTGTGTGCTGCACCTCTGTGTGTGGGACAGATGTTTTCAGCTACCACAAACAGAAGTTAAGAAAAAATAGTGGTGATCTTAGTGCATCATCTCACTTTATTGCAAGTGACAAATGGAAAAGTAATATTGCTTTCATAATACTTAAGGCATGCTTTCTGACCATGGTGTCAGAAAATCCTGACTAGTCAGGAATTTCAGAGGGTAAGTACAATAAAATGAAAACATTAAGAGTTTTTAAATTGTCTTGCTGTATCAATTTAGGCCAAAGTAGAGTTCTGAGCAATGTTTATATTTTAAAACATAAATTTTTTGCTTTCAGTGGTGCTCTGTAATTGAGCTGCCAGTCTACCTCAGTTTATTTTCTTATAATTTTGTCACTGTTTCTACAGAAGTAGCACAAAATATTTTTTTTTCCTTGCTGTGATTAAGATTCATCATCTCGGGAAGATTTTTCCTTAAATTTCTATGGTAAAGCAGTGACTGATCAAAATCATATCCTTCAATACTAGCTAAAAATTTTTAAATTGACAAAAGCCATCAGTCTAAAGGAGAAGCCAGCTTTGCCATAACATCTGTTTCTTTCAAGGAAGCAATAGTTTCATTTGGGATGGAAAATGGATTCATGGATATTTATGGATATGAAATTTTTTTGCGGTGTTTTGGTGCATTTTCTGCATTCCAACGCTGCATTTTATGTTACTACAGACAGTTTAATGCTACAAAAGAGCTACTTGTGCTAGCTGATGATTAACCTTCATAATGCAATTAATACCCCCAAGCATTTTTCACTGTAGCACATTTTCCTGCTAATCCTATTTTTATTACTTGAGCACCTGTATCATCCAAAATGGATGATTGCTTTAAGCATTAAATTCAGGGGGAAAAGCTCTGTAAAAAGAAGTTGCTAAATAACACTTGTCCAGGCATAGGCAACCTCTGACAAATGCTTTTGAAGACTTTTGGTGAATTTATAGAATTGTTATAATCACAAACCAATCTTCTCAAGAGGTGAGGTGACAGGGAAAATATCCAGGCACTGATTTTGAGAGGAGAAAACTCTTGTTGGCTGGACCATCACAGGAAAGGCCATGAGAGCAGCAGTAAGTAAAGCACAGCAGGTTTGGTGAGCCTGTGCTTCACGATGCTGACTGACCTCATTGCTTTAGGGCTGAGCACGTGTGGATGCCCATGGATGAGATGGTCATGGATGGTCAGAACAGGCCAGGGGAGGAGACAGAGGCACGAGGTCAGGCACAACTGCTCTGTGAGCTTGGAGAGCTATCTGGGGCCTGGGACCACAGTGGGACAGAGGAGCCATGCTGGAACGTGAAGCTGGCACACATTACCACTAAGACTTTCATGTGAAGCATGTAACCTTTCCAGAAAATTGTGTGTTACAAGCAGGAGGCTGGAGTACGTACGTTTACCTAAAAGACCTGGTTGGGCTCAGTTTTTAGTGCATTGGACTTTCTTCTTCTTTTCACTGTTTCTGTTGATCTATTAATATCTTCTTGGGTGGTAAAACCAGGCAAAATAATTCTCAAGAAGTGCAATTACTGATAGTGTGTCAGCTAGAGAAGTATTTATGCTGTTCTTGTTGGAATTATCTTAACAGAAAGGCAGCAAACTCTGGACATAGGCAGATCAACAAAAAAAGGGTAATTTATTACTCTTGGCTGCATTTGTTGTTGTAGTGTGTGGGTGTGAGAGAAATATTTTCATGATTAGCCTCAGATTCAGGGCATGGCATTGGCGCAGATTGTTAGTAATAATGTCTATCTGGTCTCAAGTTACTATGCTTACAACATGGGTTGCCTACAATTAATAACTTGTTCCAGGGCATAAAACTTTGTTGTTTCCAATTCCATTTTGTTGCAAGTCCTCACTTTGTTACCATCAGGTCACATGTGGCAGAACTCCAGCAAGGAGCTGGGGCTGCGTATCTGTGGGTTTTGTGTTCTGGATTCATGGAGAGCGACAGCCTCTCCCTGAAGAGAAGTCCTTGTGGTTGCCAACAGGGAGGTCAGGGCTGCAATGGGGAGCAAGAGGGCTGCAAAGAAGGCAGGAAGGAGATGTGAGTCTGTGCTGCTCTGCTGCCAGGTCCCAGATGAGTGGCACCACAGGTGACTCCTGCCAGCTTCCTGTTTTCACACCATCTCTGCTCCATGGGGTCTCTGGATCTCCTCTGTGGATGACCTCACCCATGTTTAAGTCTCCTGGATGATGAAAGTTGGCTGAAAAGCATTAAGTTACAGGAAGTGATGTCATATCTTAGCTCTGTTTTGCCTTTCTATAATGTCATGGGATTCACCAGGAATCCCATCCATTTTCAGGTGAAGGAGGTGTCATCTCTTGTATGCAAAGGGGCAAAATCCTCTTTGTGGAAAAGAAAGTCAGATATGAGCTCTAGTAGAGTTTCTTGCTCTTTCTTTTTCTCTTTTTTCTTTCTTATCTTTTTTTACAGAAATTAGTGAAACAAAAATACATTTGTAAGAGGGTAACTGCGTGTCTTGGTTTGGAAAGACAAGTATCAGCCAGGCAAAGCTGGAGTTTCCCTTAGAATGGGGAATGTAAACCCCTCACCCCCTGCCAAATTATAATTTTGCAATTAAGGGCTTTCAGGCAAAGATTTGGGAATAGGAATAACAGTTCTTTACTAGGAATATTAACAATACAAATGTAGTAGAAAACAAAACCACCCAACCAAACCAGCAAGCAAACAAACAATTTTGGAAAACCCTGACAGAGTCAGGAGGGAATAACTTGATTTGGTGTTGGAATAACTTCCAACACCCTGTTGGTCAGGGTGTTGGAAGCAGTCCAAAAGTAAGTCCTCCTGGAGTGGCAGATGTGGTTCTGTTGAAGTAGGGATGATCCTGTCAAAAAGGGTCCAGTGATGGTGAAAAGGCTCCAGTGGGTGACAAGTGTCCAGTCTTCCTCCAGGAATTGGGTGAAGCTAGATACTTTCTGTTCCTACGTCTCAGTTTTATCCAGGTAGGAATGTTTGGCTCCTCCCACTGGGTGGAGCATCTCACAATGGAATGTGGATGTACTGCTTTGGGGGAGGGTATTGTCGATGTACTGCTTTGGGGAGGAGAACAGCTTGGGAAGTCTTAATGGCCCATTGTGAAAAGAGATAAGAAACACTGCCCCACCTGGTTTTAACAGTTGGCCCATTATCAAAAGGCATCCACCCCTCTCCCCCCCAGAGTTACAAGAGATAAAGAAGAACATTTCCCCAACTTCCTTCAGCAGATGAAATAGAATACACATTTTTGGTTCCACAACCCAGGACATTATCCACCCCTTATTCTATTATCATCTGCATCATACCTAAATCAATAAACTCTACTATACAGAATGAACCCTTACACTCAGTTCTCACTTAGGATTAGGTTTTCCTGTGGTACACAACTGGTTTTTCCATCTTTCTGCATTACCCATCAAGTGTAACCAGGTCCTTGACCATAACCCAAGACACTCTGGAATTTTGTAGCATACTTCAGTAAAGCTTAGAAGGATGGTGACAAGATGCAGCAAACATACATCATCCACTGTTGAAAAGACTGAAGAAAAAATTCTTGGTGTTATTGGAATGATAGAAACTTAATACTGTCAGGCAAAGATATGTGGAGAAAGCCTATTTATGAGATTATGGGAATTCATCAGGCACAAACAGCTGTGAAGGCAGCCTTAAATTTTGAGATTGATGGGATTTTTGCAATACAGAACATTTTAATTACTTAATTTAGGTGCTGATTTCTTGTCAGCATGCTGACTTTTGGCACTGGTGTCACAGTGTTTGAAAACACGGCATCATATATGGAAGCAGCAATTGCCCATGCATGCCCTTGCACTATAAAGTGCCCTGGGTAGACTCGAACATTTCAGTTGTTTATCACATACAACCACGGTATGACAGGCTGGCTAAATACAGTAAAGCAGGAGAGGAAGAATGTGGGACCACAGCCTTCATTTTTCTGCATTGCATAACTCCTTCGTAAAACTAATCTCTTTAAGGACAGAGGATCAAATTCTCATCCCTCAGCGTAGCTGAAGTTACACCAGCAAATCTGGAATTACTCGGAGACTTTCCATCCCTCAAGCCCTTGATCTTTGCGTAAACTCAAATAGCACGAGCCACCTGCTGTAGTGGAAGCTGTCGGGCTGCAGGGAGGGTAGCTGCAACAGCCAGAAGGACCAAGAAACCTTCAAAGTAGCAGAAACAATGAGTTCAGAGTGAATCAACTCACCTGCCTTGTTATTCTGCTTTTGTTACTAATTTTTTATCCTTTTTATCTTTTGTCCCATTTAGCTGGGCTTACATTATAAATTTATATATTGCAACATCTATGTGGCCCAGCAGTGAGCCTCCTTAAACATTTATGTCAGGTTAAACTGAGTAAGTATTGCTGGCTGCATCTGTTTTGACTAAACCACAAAGCAAAATATTCAATAAGGAAATAATATATAATAACAGGCAGCAGTAGCAACAAAAAGAAGATAAAAACAGGTAAGGGGAACTGCAAACATCAAAGACAATCCCTCTGCTAGAGGAGTTGCAGTACCTGCTCCATCCTTGCCCTGTCTCCACACTGAGGACCAATGTTTGTCTTGGCTAGTAGGAAGCAAAGGCACTTTCATGAAGCAAAACTCAGCACCTCCAGGAGCAATTGGTCTTGACGGTGCTTGAGACTCTGGAGGAGCTTCTGATTGTGCTTATGGTCATCCCTTCATGCACAAAACCCTTTTGGAATAAAGCTCATGTGGTGCAGAGCAGGAAGAAGCCTGTTGTTCTGGGACAGGTGCTGTGAGCACATGGGATGTGACACACCAGTGAAGCTGCAGGCATGAGTTTTGCCAAGTGCCAGTTAGAAACATGCCCATGGACTTGTTTCATTTTGGCTTGAAATGCCTTCTGGGATGCTTCTTAGCCTGCCTTGGGATCAACTTGTAAATTAGCCTCCATCTACTCTGTCCATCCTAAGAATGGCTTGTTTCCTTGGACAAAGAGTTCAGGCATCATAAGCTTATTAAATAATACATTTTAGCACAGTGCTATTGAAATGCATCAGTCTCTTTTAGTGAAGTCCCTCAAAACCCACGATTTTCTTTCCAAGGAAAGAAGCAAGTAGTGTTATCCTAAATTTTGCCTTAGCTAATCACATATTTTACAAGCAGGTCACCATCTGCACTGTAATGATTTTCTTCCAGGAACATTCCTTTTGTTATGTTCAAACGAATTTTTATAACAGATTTTTTTTTCACTTAGCTTTCAGAAATGCTTCAGTAAGAGCAAGAAACTCTACTAGAAAAACTTCCACCTCCATTTCAGTCAAATTATGCAAGTCTTATTACAGTATTCCTATAAATGACTTCGTAACTGAAGAATATTTCCAAATGGGGAAATATTTTACTATTGTAACTTCTATAAACAGCAAGTTTTGACTGATATTTTGCTTGCCCCACAAAATAAAAGCACCAAATACTGATTTTTGAGGCTTTATATCTGTGTGTGCCAATGATGAAAATATATTTGAGGTCATGAAAGCCAATTTTTTCTGGATATTTTATAACATCCCACACAAATTGTGGACTAGATTTTCTGATGCTGGCATTTTTTTTCTTCATCTGGTTATTCCAGTGTATCTCTTGCTCTTCTAGTACTGCAAAATAAGAAGTACAGACTTTTGCTGCCAATTTTGATAAAAGATCCTCGCCTCTGAAATATGAAAAGAAATATTCTTAGTGTCCAGTTTCAGAGATCTGCATTACAGCTGCTTGCCTTGTACCTTGCCCTTGATTCAGCACAGCAACTTCAGTGTGATTATTAATTAGATAGTAAGACATGACTAAAAACGTGTCCCTGAAGTAGAGCTTATAGTAAACAGCATACTTTTCCATTTCTTATCCACATAATAACAGTGCCTTGAGAGAACACCAGTACTTTGCAGGCAGTACTTCAGCTTCCATCTGTTACACAAGTAAAACTAGAGTGAGTTTTAATGTTGGGTGGGCAGCCTGTTCCTTGTGGGCTACTGCTGTGGCAAAGTCTTCTCAGCCACCTTTGCCTCCCCATGGAGCTATCCTTGCTCTTCACTTTTGGGATGAATGCTGACTACTCTGGGGTTTTTTATAAAGCAAGTAGATCAGATGCTAAGGACAGGAACACAGAACCGTAGAATGATTTGGGTTGGAAGGGACCTTGAAAGATCATCTTGTCCAACCCCTTGCCATGGGCAGGGACACCAGGATGTGCTGCTGAAGTCAAGGTTGAAGCAAATGTCTGAGGACTACACCACTAACCTGCTTAAATGCATAAATAAAGCGTAGATTTTTATGTCAGCTGGACCTGTGGAGGCACTGAAGGCCCTGGTAGTGCAAATTCCCTATTGCAGCTTTGTAGCCTGTACTTTGGTTGCAGCTGGAGAATCCCTCAAATTGAAATTTGTCTACTACTTCCTCAAACTCTGATCTACCCACTCCCTCTACTCTTCAAACCACTTCATAAAATATGAAGTGTTTTTTTCCCAAATGTCACTTTTAACTTCTTTCCTACTTACTAGTGACTGAAATAGTGGGAAATACAATCATTGTATTTCCACTATTTTGCTCAGTTCTTATTTTTCTTTCTCTTGCTAATGTGTTTGTTTGTTTGTTTGTTTGTTTGTTTTAAAGGAATAATGTTTTATCAGACCTGGATATAGTGCCAGAGATCTCTTATCTAAGGAGAAGGAAAGAAATCACACCACAAGGCAATCAGGGCCTCAGATCCCCATGTAAACAACAGCACGTTCTAGTACTGTCTGGGGCCATATAAGTAATTATATAAACCTTAAACCTGAGGAGGTTAAAGTCCATAGTTGCTCCTTTGGTGTCCTTCCTATACATTTCTGCAGCAATGCTTGATGTTTTAATTTCCAATTTACACTTGAATTTAACTTTTTTATGGATAATAGTACTTGTTTCAGAGGAAATGAAAATGTGGCACTTATGTTTCTATTTGTATTTTACTTATAATGAGTAAATTATCTTAATTATTACTTTAACATAATCTTAATTCTAATTTAACATAGCATTTGGATAGAAAATTTGCTGTGTCATTTTCCAGATATTGTTTAAGTGTAGGCATTTAAAAAATATGAGCAGCTTTTATTGTGTCATGGAAAAATAAAAGGAAAGCACAAGTTTTAATGTGCCTGAGTCACTCTGTCTTGTCTATCATATATAGAATATATGATATCATGTAAAAGGAATATCCTTTTAATTGAAAAGGAAAAAAAATCAAATCTGAACCTCTATGAAGCAACTCTTTTTCTTTCAAGCTTCCTGTCTAGACTTGTAGTTGTAAAAAACTCTCCAGGAACCAGCTCTTCCGTTGCTGTCTCTGGCACAGTGCTCCCTTGGGCTGGGTGATAGGCAGCTCCGCTCCGTCCATTCAGCAGCATCCCCTGCATCCATGTGAAGAGTCCCAAGGAAACAGCACCCTTTTAAATCAGATGTCCACAGGATCCCTGGGGAAATAGAGGGATGGTTTCCTATCTTTGGAGATGTCACTATAGTGTTTACATGGATGAAGAAGAAAAGCGTGATCCAGCACTTGGACCTATACCAAGGACTTTGCAATGGTATGTGGATGTCTGATAGTCCCTAGGTGAAGGTCCCTAAAGGACCTCTCAGTATCTTGTTTGATGGTTGGGGTTTTTTCATCTTATTTATATAGATTTTTTTGGTATTTTGGTATTTTTGCTAAAAATATCAAGGGTAAAATGCTGGCATCCTGCTGCAGTTGGTGGGAGGTTCGCCAGTGGGTTTAATGGAATTCTGTAAATGTAAAAAATGTTTTCTTCTGTTGAATTTTTTGTTCATAAGAAGCCCTCCTGCTGGCAAAGCTTTGTTTGGAAGCTTGGACTTTGGGGCTACCCCTTGACCATTGGGGTGGCCCAAGGGGCTTTGCAGCCAGCCTGGTTCCTGAGCTGCTCAGCCCAGATGGGCTGGGCTGGCCTCTGCACCAGCCAGGGGCCAGATCTGGCAAGAATTGCTGCTTGCTAAAGAAAGCTGGATGGACTCTACAGCTTGGTGAGAAGTTTGTGAGCAAACTCAGAGAAGCATTGGCTTATGAATGTAAGGGCTGGGAAAGCCAAACAGGTTGGTGTTAACTCCTTATGGCACTTCCAGGTTGTTGGAATCCTCTCTTATCCAGTAATTGCCACTTAAACATTCAGAGTCAGAGTAGCATACTGGCTACACTCATAAAAAACACAGGCCCTTGCCTTGAGGAGAACTCCTCTGTTCATTTTACTTGTGAATTTGCTTTGTGCATGTGCCTTGGGAAATAGCAGCAGGTACTGCTGTAATTCCCTGCATGGCGGAGACCCTTCCTGTAACCTTGTCTAACCCCATGGATTACTTGTTTGAGCTCTCAGGCTAGTCTTCAGCTCCAGACCTAATTAGGAAATCCTGTGCCCTTCCCAGCTCCTGATGGAGGCTGCTCTCAAGGAGGGGTGGATGCTCCTTTAGGTCTCCTCTTGGCAGCCTGAAGTGCACTGTTATCCCAAGGAGGGTACATTTGGGTTTGCAGGCAATGCTAGTGCTTAAAAAGGCACAATAGGAGTATGAAAGTATTCCATGCCTGAATTTATCGTCAAGGCCAATTGGAGAAGATAATTCTTCCAGATGTCTTCTAAATGTAAATTTGTTATTTTTCATAATTCTGTTATATTGTGATCAGAGAAAATCAAAGCAAAACTACAGTTCTTGTTAAATAGGAAATTAAAACTGACTTCTAACAGAGAAACCAATTGCATTCACTCTTTGCACGTGGCTTGCATCATTGTTGTTTCTTGCACAAGTCTTGCACGTGCTTGTTTAGTTTTTTTACTACAATGTTTATTTCCTCCCCAAAATTCCCTTTGGCTCTTTTCACATCAGGCTTTGCTGCTGATGAAGGCTCTCAAAGCTTGACCTTATAGCCCAATTCCTCTTCTCATCCTCTTTGCTATGGAGAAGTGTTTCTGGGAACTTGGAGAGTTTTTGCCTCCAGCATGCTGCAGGATACAGGGAAAGCAAAGTGTTTAATCCATCCTAAAATGTAGAAGTATATTGGAAACATCAGTTTAGCACACAGCATCCCATTTCACACAAAGTTTCCTTTTTTCGCTCTTCTGAGAAGGAAGCCAGTGGGGTTGTCCCCTGGTGTTCCTGGAAGTGGGCCATATCAGGAGACAGGACGACAGCCAGGAGAGAGGCAGAGGGAGATATCTGCCTCAGGTAAGGCCAGGAGACCTGCAGTTCAATTTTTTAAAATATGTATGTCAGAGAGAAGGGTAATAGGAAGGAAACTAAAAGGACTTTATAGGAAAAGGACTAAATGGTAAACTGTTCCCCTTTGGAAAGCTGAAGGATATTGAGGTTGTGACCTGATACATGATCTCAGAGAGGACTCAGATCCAGATGTTGTTTTTTCCTCCTTGAATGCTTTATTATGAAGAGGAAATGTAAATTTCTTCACTAAGAACTCAGGTGACGATTCTGGGGCTTCCAAAGAAATTGGTCTGGCTATTACACTGCATCATGTCTGGAGGTGTTGTAAGCACTGTGCAGAAAGGATAAAAGCTCTCATAGCTGCAGAAAGGCTGTATATTTTGACCCAGACTGAAGTGGGATGAAGTTTAGCAATTATTTACAGTGTCCTCTTCATTTCCTGAGTGAGTAGGGGGCTTGGAGCTGTGTCCTGGTTTTGCTGAACGCAGGAAGCCTTGTCTGCCTACATGGTGGATACTGTGGTTTCTGCCCATCCTTCAGCAGTGGTCCCTGCCCAAGGAGCAGGGACATGTTCCCTGGGCATTAATGGTGCAGTGGGAAATACTGGCAGAATGCCTCTGACTGCACCATGCTGATGAGGTTTTGTGTAGGGGATGTAAGTGGCAATGGGATTCACACCAGCAGACTTCTGGTTGAGGGTTACTGGGCTGGTGCTGGGTTGCTGCACTGGAGCACGGTGCCTGGGGCCCCTGGGAGGACTGGTGCCCCATGCTGCCAGCACAGATTTGCTGGTGAGAGGTGTGTGGTGCTGTGGGTGTTTTGCAGCAGGGTGGGATGTGGTCACCACCATGGTGGCTCCCAGAGGAACAGGCTGCATGGACCTACTGCTGCATGCAATATTGCATGGAGCAGTGTTGACCATATTGATGTGGTCTGTGATGCCCATCTCTGGTGCTTCCTCCTTCCAGTCCATGGTATGCAAAAACCATCTGCAGCTGCTGAACGGTGCCCTGGTTGGCCTCAGCTCTGACTTCCTGCTTTGCAGACATGAAATGATGTTTTTCAAATGGTCACAGTATGTTTTGCTATTTCCTCCCTTGTGCAGCTCCAGCTGCTCTCATTGCCTTCGATAAAGGTGTAGGTTTCAGGCCACTCAACAGAGTTCATAATTTCCCTTCTCCTGTGGCTTTTCTTTCATTCCAGGCATTTTATCTCATAGGACAGTGAAGTAGCATTATTACTAACTGAACATTTTCCAAGCTGTCATTTAACACACCATCCAACTTAGACATGTAAAGGATATGCAATGAGGCCTCAATCAGGCCATAATGAAAGGCTGGATAAGTGGACATTAGCTCAGTACAGTCAAACAAAGTTACTTTAGGAACTCATGAAAATGAAAAATGCTACCTCTCTTCATAGATATATTTCCAGATGATGTTTCAAAAAGGGAAATTATTTTTTTAATGCGAGGACCAGGAGAATCCTGAGCTGAAATCTGCTCAAAATCTGTAAAAGTACTTGTCCATACATGTTCTGAACTGGTCTCTGCTTTTAGCCTTCCATTCTGTTTATATTTTGTAATTATTTGTGGCCCAGCTGTTACTGCTCTGTATATATAAGAAACTAATGAAAGTTAATGGGCTTTCTCATCAGAAACCCTTCAGAATGTGTTTTGTTATTCTTGTATGTGCCATCTGTTTTTAACAAGAAGGGCTTGGATTAATCAACTATAACAACTGGTTTAGTGGTATTAGATTTCCTAAATAGATCAGTTTCAAAAGTATGATTATATTTGGCATGAAGAGCTGGTAGATCTTATTCCTGTATATGTAGGGTTTTGGGTTTTTTTTTCTTCAAAAGGAATAAATTCTTTTTTACTCTGAAAAATGTCACTGTCATTGAAGAAATGTACAAAAGACGTGAATTGTGTTTCATCAGGCATCGTGAAATCCTCTGACTCCCTATCAAGGCCATTCCTGAAGGAGTTTGTAGAGCAGAGATCATTAAAGTCCTTTATCATATAATGAATATACAAATTATCAGTAATTGTTTCCATATATTTAGAGATTATAGTCAGAAATTGCTCTTTTCCAGGATTTCATGGAAGCCCGCTTGGCTTTCAAAGATGATGTTAATTTATTTATACTCTTCCTAAACTCAGCTTGAGGCAGATGAGACCCATGTGTGAGATAATCATTCTAGATACAGGGCATGGATGAGATCTGAACATTTGCTTCTCTTTTTCATTCTTCTCCTGGCCTATATTGAGTGTTTTTGCATAACTTATTGTATCAAATAACATAAACAATCCATTAAGAAGTAGTACATTTATGTCAGAGAGTTTGGTTGAACATGGAATAAAAATGATGTACACCTTCAGTAAATAATTTCATCTGGAAAAAACAAGGAGCCACATTACTGAAAAATAAAAGCATTTGTCATCTTAGAAACTAAATTTTTTAGTTTCCTTTTCTGTATTGTGAAAAAGTACTCGACACTGAATAGAAATAAAATTTATTTAAAAGAAAGTAAAAAGTAGCCCCTAACTTCCTAGAAGAAGGAATGGGAAAGAAAGAGTTGATGAACTTCTTGATTTAATTTATAGTGATATTGATTATGGGCAGTTGTTTCAGGAAGAAAACAGAAATGGCTTCTGTACAAGAAAATGGTATTTTCCTGCAATTCTTCGGTTTTTACAGTGATTCAGAAAAAATCAGTTTATGACATGAATATAGCAATACATGCAGTGTCTCAATGCCATAAGTTGTCAGCATCATATTGGTCTTATCATTTTAAGTATACGTATGTAATAAATAATACACATATAAACAGAAACTGGTAATGTGTAGAATCATGGAATGGTTTGAGTTGGAAGGGACCCTTAGGATCATCGACTTCCAGCTCCTTGCCATGGGCAGGAACACCTCCCCCTAGATCAAGTGGTTCGGAGCCCCACCCAACCTGGCCTTCAACATTCCAGGGTTGGGACACCTGTGATCTCTCTGGGCACCCTGTCCTGGTGCCTCACCACCCTCACTCACAGTAAATAATTTCTTCTATATATCTAGTCTAAGTCTACCCGCTTTCAGTTTTAAACCATTACCCTTTCTGCCATCACAATAGGCCCTAAAAAAAAGTCTCTGTTTTTCTTTCTTGCTCTAAGGTCTCCCTGGAGTCTTCTTGACACTAAACAACTGCAGCTCTCTTAGTCTTGTCCTCACAGAAGTGCTCCAGCCCTCTCATCATGTCTGTGGTCCCCCTCTAGTCTTGCTCTTGTCCCTGTTTTGCTGTGCTGAGGAGCCCAGACCTAGATGCAGAGCTCCAGGCGGGTCTCACAACCTGAGACGTTTGTGTCATTCTTGCTGACACCTGAAGAGTCGCATCAGATTGTTCTGACTTGATGAACGCTATTGAAAGTTTACATATAACGTTATGGCAGATATTGAAATAATTTTGGAAACAAATGTGTTTAAAGTCGGATAAATACATCTATTTAAAAAGATATTTCAATTTGACAGCACTGTGTAGTTTTACAGCATTTTATTATTACGGCTTCTTATAGTATCATTTCAGATGTGAATTGTAGCATAAACACATAAAGTAAGTTGTTAATGATCTGGGATTTGAGGTTCTGTTTGGATTTAGTCCAGGTGTAGTAATTTTACTGTATACATAAAATGGAAAGCACATGGCTTGAAACTTCAGTGCTTTGCATATAAATGGCTTATTGCAATCAGTATGGCTCCATGAACGTGCTATTTGCAGGATACCCTCTGTGTACTGAAATATGGAAGTCCTGAGAAAAATGTGTTTACACAGGACAGAAATAGAAAAAGATTGTATTCATAGCTTGTGCCAGAGAAAAAGCCCAAACTGTCTATATACTGGTAAAACAATTAGATCATATGATTCACATTTTGGAGGTGAAAATTCATATAGCAAACAGTTATTTCTATTTTAAATCTCATTGCATTCAAAATGTAGCTAGGTTAATTTTCTGTTAACTTTAACATCTAGTTATGAAATGATAATTTCTTTTAAGGGTGAGAAAATGTGACTCTAATCTTACTATAACAAATCAGCGTACCATATATATACATACATGCCCTCCATGCACAAAAATATATATAAGTATGCATACATATATATACATAGCCTGAAAAATATTGACCATCCAATTGAAGTTAATGCTGATGACTATTGAGGTAGGCTAGGAAAAGTGTTATTCTGATACTTCATTACTTGAGGAGCTGTGGGGTTGTTAAAAGTCCATCCAGAGACTTGAAATGCAAGTGAGAAAGGGAATAGGCTTCTCACTTTACTATTTCTATGTCACTGAGTACTTTATTTTTCAACCTTAAATTGTTGACTAATTGTTCTCTGTCTAAAAGTCCAGCAGCAGCTGTGCAGAGTAGGGGACTGAACTGCAGGTCAGCAGCCATGCTGCAGCACCAGAGAAGCTGTGCTGCTTTCTGAAATGACAAATTCACATTTGGGACAAGGCAACACAGCTGCTTCTCAGGTTTGTGGTTTTGTTTGTTTTTTTTTTTTTGCTAGCAAAGGCTTATCTCCAGGTGATGTGGTGAGCCAGTGCTGTTTCCATCATGCTTGTTTTACTCTGGGAATCTTTATACTGTGGTCCCAAGAACTCATCTGGTTTGTCTCACTTCAGGTCCTGAGTGGTTACGTGTCTTTCAGATGTGTTTTAAAGGTGAATCTTCATTTCTGTACCTTTTCTAGTTCTTGCTCATATTTCCTTGGAACCAGTACATGCTGTCAGTTCACTCGTTTGCTCCTTTTGGTGGAGCTAATTCCCTCCTGTCAGAGCCTCAGTGGTGCTTGGGGCAGGGCAGAGTTGAGGTGACTCCTGCCCTGGCAAAGCTTGCAGGTGTGCACCAGGGGCTGCCAGCCCCACACAGTCCTTCCCCCTCGTGCTGGCCCAGATGCAGACTGGGGCAGTCTGTAGCATAGGCTTCCTGCAGCTGCATTTTGACTCCAAGCTTTATAGAAGGGAAAGCAAGATTTTCTAAAGCCCAAATATTCTAACAGTGCTTGTTTCTTGTTGCATTTAGTGTCTCATCAGTAAACAAAGTATAAAGTGAGACCACTTCTTCCTCATGTCCAAGGGAGGCTGCTGAAGAAACAAAAGTACCAGCTGTGTTTCTCCTGAGGAGCCAGCGTGCTGACAGAAAAGGAGCATATCATAGTCTGCTTGGCACTCATTGCATTCATATTCTAAGCTCCTGCTTTTATTAATTTACATGTTAACTTCCTATTTTGCCACTGATTATGCTCTATTTTTGTGTTTATTTCACTTTTAATGTCAGTTCTTCCCTTAAACACGTTTGACACATGATTATCCCCTTTTAAAGAGAAGTCCCTATTGCTGTCCCAAAAGGAAATGTGTTGGTCATTTAGATCAAGATGCTTCATGGGTGAATAATTGTGAAGATCAAAGATCCTCCCATATCTGGTGATCTTTACAGCAAATTAAGTTTCTTGGAGAAGATGCTATTTTTGCTTACTGTCAGGCATCAGCCTGTTAATATCATGCTCTATTTACAGAGACTGTTTTCTTTCCTTCTCTGTACAAAAGCAACTTCCTTTATGTCTCATCTGTTTCCACCATCACCGGCTGTGGGATAGAAATAAATTTCAGTGAGACTGTGAATAAAAAGGAGATGAGTGAGTAAACAACCCAGAGAGCAAATAGGCAGAAGAGTGCAAAGGAGCCTAATCCTTCTGCCCTGGGTGGTGGAGAAGAAGGGCTGGGGAGAGGTGACAGCAGAAGCAGCTCTATGAAATGCCACTGCCAGTGGAGCAGCCCTTTTTGCCTCCACAGGTGCCCAGGTCAGCTGCTAATGGCACAGGGTTCAGTTCTCAGTGTGCTGTTTATGGGCTGTAACAGGCAGTAACAGCAGGTAATGTATGGGTACAGGCACAGCGTGGTGGCTGGGGGATGTTAATGTGGGCAGCAGGCTCCCTGTCTGAATGTAAAACATGACCCCAGGGCTTTCCAGCCCATGCTTAGCACCAGCAGGTCCCTTGCTGTCCTCCAAGGGTTTCCCCTCCCAGTGGGACATCTTTAGAGCAAAACAATGGAAAGATGTCTACTCTTGCACCTTTTCCAGTGAAGTACTTAAATGTCTCAAGTTGGTCTTCACATAAATTATAAAATGTTCAGTTAGAGGCTGTATGAGCTGGTCCTACAAGCCATAGTGTTTTGTAAATTGCCATTTGAGGAGGTGACTTTTTCTTGACCCAAACAGAATTGTCTGTTGCCCAGGAAGAGTGCAGCTCAGAGAACACTTGCTCCTCTTCATGTGCCTCTCTCAGTTCTGCCTCCAAAGAAGAGTCAGCACAGGCAGGATCATGCTCTGCGACCTCTACATGGCAATAATTTACCCTGGAAGAAGGAGGCAAAAAAAAAAAAATTCTAAAGGTTGTTAGAAATTTTGGAATCAGTGCTCCCACAGGATGAGTTTTAAGTAATTATAGAGGTGGCACATAGAAGTTTTATATAGATATGAGTGGGGGTCTTTATGTCATGAGATCTGGGAACCTGATTTTTGGTCTCCCATAGGCACAGACTACCTGCCAGCCTAGGAGCTGTCAGGGAGGTAAGAGGCACTTGGGAAAACAGGATGATTTCTTCTGTAAGGATATGGGTTTGACAATATCTGGTGAAATGTTTCATGCTCAAAGGACTGTCATGTTCCAAAGGGAAAGCATTTTGCCCAAGGAGTTTTCAGGAATGATGATAGCGAGGTTTTGCAGTTCGGGATTTTTTTTGTTTGTTTGTTTTTGTTTTTGTTTTGTTTTTTTTTAATGTGTTAATGAAATGTAGGTGAAAAAATAGCTAGAAAATAGAAAGTACAATTACTTTATATTCCTCTTTTTCCCCTTTCTCTGACACTGTTGAAAGACTGTGACGTACAAGGGATACAACATTTTAGTTCTTTCCCAGCTAAGTGAAAGAGTTGAGTTTAGGACTTGGCTTTGTAGACTGTGCCAAGCACCTGGATGCCCCTGTGAACGTGGATGACAGACTAAAAGCTGCCTTCATACCACAGTGGCAGATTTGCCAGGATAACCTGGGGACATGTACATGTGTTCCAGCAGCACCTGCCCCTGCAGTGACAGTGTGTGGAGACAAGCAGTTTGTTTTCTGGTGTGTTTATTCAGTTGGTTTTTCATCAGCCCAGACTGCTTTAATTTCAGCTCCAAAGTTTTAAAAACCACTATGAAGGAGGTAAGTTAGGAGAACACAGCTCGATTCAGGGGAAAGATATTGAACAGTTGATTGATATTATGGAACTAATGCATTGTTTTTGCCTGCCTCTTCCTCCTTTCTTGTCTTCAGATGGTGAGAAATATGGAGCGATGCACCATCCAGGCCTCCATGGTATTTCAGTGTTGCTGTGATCCTGCTGCATTGGGTTGTTTTTCAAACCTATTCCAAGTCCCCATTTCTGTCAGTGCGTCCCTGCACGCTCCTGATTTTTCTGCCGTTGTGCATAATGAACAGTGACCTTCACGCTAAGTCATGCTGCATTTTCGTGAAACTGAGTACACCAAAGCAACAAAATGAAGCCATTTATTTTCACATTCAGGTTTCCTTGAACGTGGTGTTTATGAGAGAAATAAGCACCTTTGCAACACAGGGAAAAGGAGAAGAAACTTTGCACACATTGAACAAGAAAGTGCTTGTATAACAAGTGTGTATTATCTGTATTTTTACGGAACTTTTGTCTGCTGTCATAAAATTAACATAATAGTGAATGGTCCAGAAAACATCAATCAGAACGTATCCCGTCAATAAATCAGTCTGTATTTTCTATAGTTTCTAGGTTTGGCTGATAAACCTTTCACACTGTTTTAATTTGTATGTTCTGTCACATTAATTTATTGCATATTACTTTCATGGTATCTAGTATCTATCTTTATATCTGTATATAGCTCATTTTTTCTTCCTTTCTCTTTGTGCAAACCTACAGTTTCTGAACTCATATAAAATCAGTTGCTCCATATGCCTTGGCATCTTATGTGAGAATTTGCTCCTTATCACTGTGCAGTAGAAATCTTTAGGACTTTAATTGATTCATAAATATTTCAAAGGTCTTTGCTCTCCTTGTTATCTGTTTGGTTTACATAGATAAAATGCCTAGAATGAAACATTTGGCAGCTGTGAGCATAGGGGCTCATTTATAAACCCTCCAGAGAGAGACTGACTTCCCATTGATGTAGAAATACACTGGGGGCTCCTGCCAGCCATCGCTGCCATGAGCTGTCTGGTTGGGAACAGCTACCATTGAAACTCCTGACATGCAGTGAAGTGAAGAGCAAAGGAGGCTTTGGGTTGTCAGATAGTTTTCTCAGCCACAGAGGGAATCTGTTGCTGAGCAAGTGCTGCCCTGTGAGCAGCTATCTGGAAGGGTTTTGATTTGTAGGAAAAACAACACAGTCTAGAGTGCTGCCTTATAGATTAGATTAGAATTATATTAGATTATATAGATTATATTAGAATTATAGATTAGAATTGTAAGTCTCACCCTTGCCTTGGTAGCTGCTTGACTTGCTAGGTGCTGGTAGTCACTGATATTTCTGGCAATCTTTCTCCATCCTTCCCTGTGCAGAGTCCTTGGCCAGGGGGTGAACAGGCTCTGTCCCTCCCAGGTCCCTGTTTGGTGGCCTGGCTGGCACTGGCACTGGCACTGACAGTGTCACAACCCAGCCCCACAGTCCAGCTGACTTGTGCTGTGCTCGCTTTGTGGCTTTTCCCTCTGAGCTTCTGCTTGTCAACCAGGGATGTTGCAAAGTCTGTGGGAATGCAACTCATCTTCTGGCAGACTCCTGGAAAATGTGGCTTGTGCTGTCCCAAAGTGCTGCTGCAGGAGGACTAACAGACAGACAGAAAAAAGGGCATTCCCTAAGCCTTGTTACCTTAGAAAACTGGACTCAAAATGGAAGAATATTTATCAAACTTCCTTTTTCAGTGTGGAGTCTTCCCTAAAAGTTGTTAATGCTTCAGGACCAAGAGCTCTGCTAAAATCAAAAACATAGAAGAGTTTGGGGCTTCTTGTCACATCAACAGTGGTAGGAATGCTAACAGATGCATGAACAAGGTTGGCTCTCTGTATGATGATTTTTAAAGTCAAACCTATAATTAGAGGTATGAGAGTTTAAAAACTGATGTGATTTTGTCGAATTAAAACATTTAAAGTAGTTTCTTTAGAAGGAAAGACATAGCAGCACACATTGACTAACACAGTCCATGTCATTGCTGCAGAGACCTAGGTTTCTTGTGAAGTTTTGTTACAGAATAACCCTGCCACTTTCTTTTTGGAAATCTTTAGAAATAATAGCACACCATTGTGCTTGCAAGTATACTGTTTTGATGAAAATCTACATAGAAGATTTTTCTTCCTATTACTTTTAAATTTTTGGCACAGCCTCTGAAGGAAACCTAAAGTAACCGTATTTGCCTTATTTAGGGAGGGGGCCGAGGTGAAAGAGAAAGCTTTGGGTCCTGAGTAGTATGTGTTGCCATGTTAACCATTTAGGATTTTCATGCTTGAAAATGAGGCATGTTATTGATGTTATTCTAAACATAATGTTTTCAGCATGCCCAGTGGTAGGGACAAAAGGATATATTTATGTCTCTCTATCATATGTATTATATGACCTCACTTCAGCAAAATATTTTGCTGCTTTTTTGTGCTAAAAGAAAATGAGATGGTTTGGAACTGCAGCCTAAAAATTGTCAAGCACTGAAGCTCTGAATGTAATTCTGTGGTTTTGCTCACGCAGCTTATTTTTAGATTAGCCTGTCTTCTCCTTGCTGGGGAAATAAATCAGAAATCATTTACAAACAGCAGATAAAGTACTGCAAAACTTCAGGCTGGATACCCTTATCATAGGCTGGTGGACTGATTCTCCTGAAAATATTAGATACCTTCCTGATTTTCGCTGAGCAGTCGAGAGTCTGGCTTTGCCTGCAAGTGCATTCATCTTGCAATGTGTTGGATTCAGTGTCAGATTTTTTCGCTTGCCTTTTCAAGTATTTCTTGAATTTTTTTTCCCCTTCTTTTCAGGGCTCATACTCTGTAAATTCCTCAAAGGTGCTTCTCTGAGTTTTGTTCAGGTGAAGAGGTTCATAAACCCCAGCCATTCCTACACATTCAGATATGGAGCTTTACAGTGCAGGTGTCCCTTCAGCTGGCTGCATCAGCCTTGCATTGATAGTGGTGGTGGTGGTCTTCCCACTGCTTCTCCTGTGGCCTTGCCCACACATTCACTCTCTGCCAGGATCTCTGCTGCTGGAAAAGGTCTTTCCATGGTGTGATGCCATACCCTCGTATCCATTCCCATTGCCATCTGTCCTAAAGTCACAGGGACTCTCGCACAGTTTATTGCATGTCTTAAGCTTATACTGCTGGGGAGGATGTACAGATGTGATGAGTGCAGTTGTCATTTGTCATCCAAAGTGAAAACATAGTTTGGACTTGCACAAAGTATCTTGAAAGATAGAACAAATAGAAACTACCCAATGGTAGTTTCAAGTTATTTTTAGGTTGTTTTGCTCTGCAAGTGAGTCTCACACAACCACACCGTCCCCCATGAATAACTTTGATTTTGTGCAGGAGTTGGGAGGCAGGGGAAAGCTCTGCCCAGTTTTGTAGAAATCAGGCTCAGGTAGAAGAGCAGTGTGGATGAGCATTGCCATGAGGGCAGCTCCTGGGGCAGCTTAGCAGGCAGCTGCTATTCCTCATGATATTTGCTCCTTATCAAGGTTTCAAGGCCCTAAGTCACATTTTGGAGTGTTTTGGTTTCTTGGTTTGGTTTTTGGATGTCTGCTGAGAGAGACATCCCAAAAGCACTCTGGCTTCCTGGAAGCATCCCCAGGTCTGTGTCCCTGCCAGAATATGAGGCATGAGGGATATGAGGGCCTCAGCCCAGCTGGGGGTGCACAAGGAGCTCCCACCAGGCAGATGCTGCTTTTGGCAGCTGGGAGTTTATCAGAGGCAGGACCTGACTGTTATCTCTGCTTGGTCACGTCTCTTCCTGGACCCTATTTTCAAACTGGTAGGAGTCATTAAATGATCTGTTTAATCTCAAAATTAAGTTATAATTATAGGATGAAAAAGCATTTTCCCTCACTTCCCCATCTTCCTCCCCCTCCACTGATGGTCCTTGTTAAGGGATGTCATTTTCCTGTAAGCCAAGGGACGTTGAGGGCAATCTCAGAGTGGATCCAGTTACTAAGCAGGCATTTGCCATAGCTGGTTTTTGCATGCTTTGTGAGTTTTACTGAATATATTTAGTAACTGAAATTGTTTGTGGTAGTACTTTTTTGTTGGGGGTGCTTGTAAGTGTACTGCACTGTTTTTACATTCTAATGTCTCCAGCTTGCACTTGCCCTGAAAATCGATAGTGTTGGATGTGAGCCCAGGGTGTTAGAGAGAGAAACACATACATTCCTTTGGGGTCAAGTCCTCAAAACTACTTAAGTGAATCCTGGATGATAAATAACAAGCATATTTATTTCAGGCTGAATAAGAAGGTTAATTTCAAGGGATTTGGTGGATTTTTTGCCTTTCAAGTATTTTTTGCTATTTATGCAAATAACATTTCCAAACTAAATCTTTCAAACAAAGATTGCTTTGAGGAAGCACACCAGATAATTTTGAAAATTTTGGAGCACATCAGTTGTTTTGGAGCTGCTTGTGCATTGATAAAGAATTTCAGCAGTACAAAAATAGACAGGCAAAAGATTGTGATGCCATGACTGCAAGTGTGACATGCACTGGAAAGTCTTGAGGGAGCACTTTCATCTTGTACCCAAATCTGGCCCCAAAGGTTTGGAAGTCCAGCCTAACAGACCCCTGGGTGAGCAGCTGCTGCCTCAGGTGACCATCCCAGGGTGACAGAGGGGTAGGTAGGCAGCCTGAACCTAAAAATGTTAATGTATCCCTCAGCAGCAGCTGAAGAACGATGTTGTCAAACATTAATTCACTCCTGAAGTTGCACCCAGTGTTCCTGGAGCAGAGACCTCAGCTAAAAAAGGGTGTTTGGTTGCTCTTGATGGCACAGAGCTGCTTCAAGCTTCCTGCAAGGATATCCCTTCGTGGAGAGTGAGACTTCTGCTACCTGTGACTTTGATGAACAGCAAGGATACCAGAATTAGAGCTAGTTTTTTGCCTTTTTGAGAATAGAGTATTAGGTCTTGCTTCATGCTGCTCTGTACCTTGTCAAGGGAGTATCAATTAAGTGACTACAGTAAAAGATGCATCTCTTTGCAGGTTTATTAAGGGAAATGTCAAATTGTGGCTCCAGGAAATGATGGCAGGAATTTCAGGAAATACTCCATGGGTTGAAAAAGACAGCAGCATCAGCCTCTCCCTAGAACCACAGCATAGCCTGCCCCTCTTCCCCTCCCTCACCCCCCAGGGGAGACATAAAACCAGAGGAAGGAAACACTAGTGTGGCCAAGGAGTGCTGCAGTCTGGAAATATTGACATGGAGGAAAGGTATGGTAGATTTCATCTGCATCTGCCCACTTCACTTATTTGGAATTTTTCCTGTTCCTCATATTCCTTTGTGGTATTAAAGCTTTGGAGAAGGTAATTTTGAATGTTATTGGAGAAAAGATTTTGATCTGACACAGGTCAGGACAGCAAATTGAATTTCTTTGTTTGAAACTGGCTGTTGGCACTGTTTCATGGTAGTTTGATTTTATCCCTTGTGACTTACTGTTAGAAAATACAGCATAGGATGCCCTTCTTAAAAAGTTCAAGTAATTCACTGGCTTTTTGTTAATGATTATATGCAAATCTTTAGCACTGCAGTCCATTTATTGTTCTGCTCTGCACCTTTCATTTCTTCATAGAAAGTTATCAGTGAACTGTGCATCATTGAGACTTGTGCACAACTCGCACTTAAAATTGCAGTAACAGTTGATCCCTGTAGTAACCATGACAGGCTGGCCAGTGCCAGGCCAGAGTGTTGGATATGGGAAACTCCATTACAGCTTAGTATCCATAAAACTTAATTTGGATTTTAATTGTTAACAGCAGCATCAGCTTCCAGTTAATGGACTCAGAAGCTCACTCACAGCAGCACTGCGATGAGTATTGCCTTCCAAATGAGACAGGAGCAGCAGCAGTCCTAATTCCTGCAAGACCCTCTCCTTCAGGATGTCACTGGAGTTCACTTTTTTTGCCTCCATCTTGCTGAATGGCACCATAATGGCGCTTCTTTAACTTTAACTCATAAGGTACTTCTCCACCAGCTGCTGTTTGCTTAAAGGATGCAGGTTTAGACCTGCCACAGGTAGATTTCCATTTTTAAAATGCCCTTTCCAGCTTGATAGAGAAAAATGTGTATTGATCTTCTGAGAATCCAAATTTATTTTTTAGGTGACCCTGGCACTGATATGGGTATTTGGGGTTCACAACTGTTTGGAACCTTTTGAGGTGACCTTGGCTGTCCCACCTGCTGTGAGTCCAGCAGAGGGCTCATGTCACTCCACTTGGTCCCCCAGGAGTCTTGTTTGCCCTAAAGTGCATTTGAAGTGGCACTAGATGGGGCTGTGCTTAGGCCCCAGGTTGCCTCCCAAAATATATGCACATAACCTGATGAGCTGAGTGTTTTAGTACCTCTCATTCTTCTGAGATCACCCTGTTACTAGGGAGGGAGAAGATTAAAATAAGGTAGGATTATTCTAGAAAATTTGGTTTCTTCTGATTACAGAAGAATACTAACTGTACAGAAAACCAGAATTCAGTTCTGGATAATATTTGACTGTAAATCTCATCAGCTGTTGCTGTCATGCTTAGCTGGTGTAGATCTAGGACTGCCTCATCCCGTCTCAGAGAGCCTTGTGAAACTATCATGTCTCTGTTCTTTCAGTACAGATGGAGATCCCAGCTGCTCTCCAGAGACACTTATCTTGATCAATATGAAAGCTTCTCTCCTGCTTCTTATCACTCTGCTTTTCCTGCCTCTTTCCTGTGCTGCTCCCCCTGGATTCACTTCATCTGCTGTTCTGTGTTTGCTTGGAGTGACATCCAAAGCCACAGGATAAGGACAGCTTCTAGGGTTTTGGTTCTAAAGTGAAGATGGCAGAAAAGAGAACACTTATATAAAACTGCCTCTTCTGTGGGGAAATTCTCTGCCTTTCAAGAGTGTCTGATGAAGACAGTACTATTTTGTATCGTCTAAAGCTGTACATTAAGCAGCAAGACACCACCTCTAAGCTGCATGCAGCCAGGCACTTGTACCCTACCACACAGAGCTTAACCTTGGCATTTGTGGCCTATAGATTAGCAAAACTCTTGAGCCATTTGGTCCAGATTTCCACTGCTGCTGCTCCATGGATGGTCGGTCCAGTGGGCTCTGCATGTATCTGCCTTATGACACTGTGTGAAGAGGCTTTTTTTCAGCACCCAAGAGCAAACTGAAGAATTTTAATATTGCAGGTTTTTAGGCTTGAACACTACAAACCATATGCAAGTGTGAGGCCATGATTTCTGTGTGAAAATGTTCTTTGAAATTCTTGCACTGAGGTTATTAATACCTGTGTGTGCAAGGGTAATGAGGGCTCTTGCAGGTTGGGAGCTTCCTCAAAGCAAGCGTGCATGTCCAGGAGTACCCATGCAACAGCTGCATGTCCCATTGAGACATGGAGTGGGGAGACCCCACAGAGCCTCACACAGACACGGGGTGGCACACAGAAAGCACACTGCCAGCTCACCTGTGTCACCCTGTTCTTTTCTGTTTTTCTAAAGTTCTGTTTCAGCCTTCTGCGTTTGCATTTTTGTAATGGAGTTTCTCAGGCACTTTTCATGTAAATAACGATTGTTTTGCATTCCTTTCTGGAGGAGGAGAGAATTGATGGGCTGTTGGGTTGACCAGTGTGGTTGGAGAGGACAATTTTCTTCCTCCAATCCATGGTCACTGTTGGAATTCTATAAATGTCGAGGTCTGTAAACAAACTGCCCCTTTTTTGCCTTGGACATCTCAGTGTGTGAGTGTCGTTCTTTTGTGTCAAATTGCGACACACGTGCCTGCTTTGGCACAGCAGGGAAGATGGACCCTCAGCTGCCCCAGGAGGGTGAGTGGTGGGTTCTGTGGGGTGGATGAGACAGCTGGACCTCTCCCCTTGGCTTGGGGAAACTCTGCTGCCTGTTTCCAGCCTGGCCCCCAGCAGCATCCTCCTGCTGGACACAGGGATTTTAGCTGCAAAGAACTTCTTCTGTCTCTTATGAGGAGTGCTTATAAGAAGGGTGGATCAAAGGACCTCAGTAGCTCCAGATGAATTGCCACACACCTCGTTAATCAGCTAATAAAATGCAATGAATATGCTAGACTTGGAAAGCCAAGTGAGAGGCCTCAAAGTCCCTTACACTAAATTTCCCACCATGTCCTCATTTAACCTTGCTTTGCAGTGGCTTCCCTTTTTCTTCTTATGTTATTTATAGAGTGAATATTAGTCCAATCCTTTCTCCTTCAGCAGCTGGTAGCATCTTCAGAAACAACAATGAAGTGCAAATGAAAAAACAGACTCCTATATATTTTCTGAGTATATTTTACAAACCTATTTGTAATGGCTAGAGAAGAAAACACAGTTAATAAGGAAGCAGGGAGTGGAAGCTACATTCTTTTATCTGAATATTTGTTTTGGCAGTGATCTGGAGTTCTTTAAAACACTGGCTTAATTGTCTCTTAAGTTTGCCAACTGTAATTTTCTCTCCTATTATTAGAAATAAGGGCATTTTTTTGTTCGCTCAAAGAGATTTATTTTCATAGCAAATGCTTTATGTGTATCCTGTTAATGTAAAAATATAACTTTTTGTTAACATCTTGCATGAAGTTTATTTTATGGGCCCAAGCTCTGAGATTTAACTCTAATGTACCCTGAGTCAGATCACATGTGAGGAGCTGCTGGCTGCCAACCAGTCCCCTCTATGCACTTACACACAGCCCCATCAGTGTGTAGGGCTTTAAGGGAAGGAAGCGTAGTCAGAACCTTCTGACCCTTCTGAGCATGAGGTGATTTTCCTCTGGTGAAGTCCAAACAATGTCTCCTACATGGGTAACCTCTGTATCCAATGATCAGTTCCTGGCTCAAAGTGTGCAAGTGCTTGGGCTTGAGTTCATAGCAGCCCCATGCACTTTGCAGTTGTTCATTAGACTTTTAAATGTGAAATCTAAATGCTGTTCTTCCACAGCATTTATTTAACTTTTTATATGGAACCAATAGCATTTTTCTTAATAATTTTCTCTGAAGTAGCTGATGGAGAACTTTTTTTGTTATGGAATATTCACATTACTCTTGATATTAAAAGTACAGCCAATTAACACTAAAACAATTACTGCCTGAGCAGTGATAAAATTATGAGAAAAGTATGAGATGGTTACCTTTACAAAAAGATTTCCACTGAGCAGTAGCTGTGCTGCTTACATTTCATGTAGAATGTGGAATGAGAAATCTGCAATGCCTGCCAGAGAGGACAACTTTGCTGTAGAGTTTGGCCTCAGGGGAAGCTGAAGGAGCCATTATAACCAGCAAATTTGCAAAGTATTTATGTTTGTGTACAAATATTCACAAATGAACAAAGTAATATCCATGTGTGCCATATCCATCCTGTTTTGAGGTCCTTCAAAGGAGAAGGCTTCCTCTGTCCCTCAACACCTGCTGTACTTTTGACTGCTGTGCTGCAGTTTATGCGAGGGCTGTTTCTTATAAATGTTCCTTATCCATCCAAAAAGAAAACACTCAGTTTTGTAATGGAGTAGAGAATCCAGTCTTTAAAAAACATCTTTCAATTTATAGTGTTTGTTTTTTCTGGCAATTCCCTATGACCATTGTGCTTTAATAATTTCAACATGTTCCCTTTTTCTTTCCATCTTTTCCTATACTGTTAGAAGCAAAAATTGAACCTTCCTTAGTGGTTTTTTTTTCCACATAGAGGTATTTACAAGACTGAAGTGAGAGTAACTGGTGTCTTTTTGCAACACCAGCATTCTCCTTAAAAATAGAGTAGGAATAAAACAATAATTTAGCAGATTTTGTCAGGAGTTGGTTGGTATAAGTTTCAAACAGCTCTTTGTAATGAGATTTTCATATTTATAGTCATCTTGATAGTTGACAATATTCTTAGCCACTCTGTAATTGTATGTCTTGTAACATTAAATGCTCTTTCTGAATAGCAAAGGACAAGTTTTGTTAAACTATTTTGTGAAATTTGGTAGTATATATTAGTAATGTTGTGAGGGAAGGGAAATGAATTACAAGACCATTAAAGCTTTAAAATACTGCATTTGCAGTCTAAAAAAGCAATTAAAACTTAATGAAATTATGAGTTTGGGAGCACTGCAATAGATGCATTGGGTGTCAGTTGCATAATCACATTACTGCTGCTTCATAGTGTACTGTATTTTAATAAAGAAGCAGTTTGTAATAGTGTGTGCTCATGTTCCTTGCCCGTGGCAGGTACTAAGTAATCCAATTTAGCTTAGATTGCAGTGAAAGTATGAGAATTTAAGCTGTGTTACTTGCCTTTATCTAAGTCTAAGCACATGTAAGAAGAGGTAATGGCACACCAGCTGGCACACAGGAACTTCATTCCAGGGAAGAACCATGTGCTCAAGCCCTTAATTTTGCCTAGGAAGGAAATTTCCACCAAAAGAAAGCCATTCAAAACCTTTAACAATGTTGAATGTCTTGGTCATTTTATTTCATCTTAGAAAGGAATGGAATACCTCACATTTAACCTGAAAGTGGGGTTTATGGGCATTTTTTTGCAGTAGATCTGCATTTTCCACAAAAAACAAAAAACCCAAACAAACAAACAAAAAACCAAACAAAAACAAAACAAAAAAAAACTTTTGAGTTGAACATAATTTTTGAAAATAGTTTGCCCCAACATAGAATGTGATTTCTTTCTGCAACTATTTAGAAATTTGGGATGATTGGCTGAATAGGTTTGGACAAAAATGCTTCAGGCTTAAGTGGTGATTCTTCTTGATTAGGAAGTGATAATGAAGAATGGGTTCAAGACCAAAAGGACTTGAAGCCATATCAGTCATATCTTAAGAAAGTAATACGATCTACAAAATAAACTATATTTGAGAGCATGTTACTCCTTATATCACCTTTCAATCCTGTTCCTTTAAAAACAATAAAATAAAAGACTTACATACTTGGTGAACACTAGAAATTAAGGGTGAGGGTGCCAGCACTCTGGTGGTTAGGGCACATGCTCAGATCCAGACCTGGCCAAGGTGCTTATCTAGGTACTTAAAGCAGCTTGTACTTGCCAGCAGCTGAGCACCTTGCCACCACCACAGCTGCAGTGCTCCCTTCCCTGTGGTGTTAGAAAACACACCCAGCAAATAAGTATTTCAGTGCAAATTTCAATATTTCCTTTCACTTGCAGTAAAACCATGGGCTGTTTTTCTTGTTTAATTTCAATGAGAAAACTTTGAAGGTGGGGTTTGTTTGTTTGTTTTTCTCCTTTAATCAGGCTAAATTTTCTTTTTCTCTTGCTGAATCTGTAAAACAATAAAATACAAGCAGGTACTCAAACAGTTGCAGTTCAGATCCATTTTGCCACCAAAACAGGTATCCCCAAATGCATCCACTTCTCTGTACCTTTGACCCAACCAAGCAAGGTCATCTCTCTCATCTGAAATGTGTGGTGATCCTGCCAGTCTTGTGTGACACTTGCTGCTTACTCTCTGGAAGTGTAACTACCAAAGCTGCAAAAGCTGTTGCAAATCTGGTGTTGCAAATCTGGTATTGCAGCAGGTTTTGGAAACCTAATCATGAAAGTAAATTCCAGAGAGTTAGAGCAATAGAGGAAAATGTTGGTGGCAATACTGACACTCTGTTCTGTGGCCATTTAAAACCTCTCTCCACAGCACCTCCTTGTTTACATGGTTACTCTGGTTAGTAAGAGGCCGTGTAAGTGGTTGGAGAGAAGAGCTCTGATACACCTTGACTTTTAACTTACCTGAAAGAGAATTATAATGAGTTCACTTGCTGGAAGCTGGTAAAGTTTATACAAGAGATAGGGAGCAAATTTTCAGTGAGAATGTACATGATTTACTGTCCTATGAAGGCATACAGCCTATAACCCTGTTTAAACCAGGATTTCCAGCTGCCAGAAATTTGAAATGTGCTTTCTGTAGCATTTCTTTTCTTTAACTGGTACAAAAAGTTGAAAATTCGAAATTTCAAGACAAAAGTTTTTAACTTTGGGGTCTTTTTTGATAAAATTAAAACATTTTTATACAGACAAATCAACCAATTTTTAGCTTTCACTTAATTGCTGTATAGTTTTGGAACATTTTTGGTTTTCAGATAATTTCTTTCTAATAGGCATATTTTCCAGTAAAAATACATTATCTGTTAATAAGATAATGTTCCCATAATACCTGTGGCCTAGAAACAGGGTAGATGAACATTAAAAACCTATTAGAATTCAAAATCTCTAATGAATTTTTTTAAATAATTCATTTTTGCAGAACTAAGTTTTCTAAGTATGAATTCCAGAAGGATAAAATGGTTTTCATTGTTCAGTGTTGGTGTGTGGCATTAAAAGTATGCATGACATTTTAAAGAGAACAACAGGTTTCTTTTTAAAATAGTATTAATTCAGGAATAAGGCTACCCAGTGAAAGATCATGAGTGGCAAAGTGTGTATGAATGCTCACTTGAATTTATAGACTGTATATTTTACCCCTCTTCCTAATAAACTTGGAAGTGGACTGAGAAGAGATACTGCTTGTATTTTATGTTCTGTACTCTGAGATTATAAGTCACTGTAGAAAATACTGTGTTTTGGGTTTCTTTTTTTTTTAAAGAATATCCCACTAAAATCGGGGGATATTTGTAGCATAAGGCAACCTATTGTAACCCAAATCCATGCCTCTCATCAGCGTCAAACGCTGATATTTGCGAATAGCAAAGAGGACTTTAAAAAGAGCTCTTGGGGAAAGCCAGCCTCCTGCTTTCTTTTTAGTTTCCCTATTCTGTGGGGAAGGTAAAGTCCTGCACTGTTAAGTCTGAGGTGGTGACATCCTGGGAAACAAAAGAGAAATCTCTGTCTAAAACATTTGGGGAAAAATTTGAAGGATATATTTTAAAATATTGTTCCGTTTAGAGCCGTCATCTTTTTCCTGGTCTCCATGGTATCTGGACTGCCTTTAGTGTCTTTTACTAGAGAAAAAAGTGGCCCTGCTGCTTTGTTTTGTTTGGTGGAAGGGAAAAGGTCACCATTCCCAGCCATCCTCATGCTCTGAGATACTTCCCATGGAGGGGAGTATAGTGATAGGGACCCTCCTTGTTATCAAGAACCTGCTGCAGGCCATTGGGAAAAGTTCTTGAGAAAATAGAGGCATTTTTAAAGAAAAATGATTTTTTTTTTCTGAGATTCTCCACTTACAAAATCCCTACAAAAAGAAATCAGAGGGCATCAGTGACCGTATCCAGTGTGATCCTAGAAAGCAAGGCAGTGACAAATTTAAGTGGGATGAAAAACAGAGGCACAGCTCAGTTTTTACTGGGAGAGACAACTGCAGTGTGCTCTTAGGGAAGGTCTCTTTCCCCTTTCTTCTTTGTGTTTATGACCTGCATATTTTGTGGCTTGACTCCTGTGAATGCCACTGTGAGAGCCCAATGCTAAGAACATATGTAGTTTTAAAGAGGGGCCAGCCTTTGAGATGGCAGTGTGACAGAGAAGGGGACAGTGGACCATGGTGGGGACAGGAGAATCTCCCAGTATATGCTTGGGACACAAAGGAAAAGAGCACAGGGAACACCTCTGGCAGAAGCTGCTGCAGCTGTGGTGTCCTTCTGCCCTCAACACCGACCCTCCAGCTGGAAATGACACTGAGCACAAAATCCAGCTCTGGTGGTGAATGCTGAACCTCCCTCTTCACGACTTCTGTGCGCAAGATGCTGCCTCTGTCGCTGCCTTGGATGCAGACATAACTTTTGCTGCTGGCAGCAATGGAGCTGCTGTCCCACAGTCAGTGAGTGAGCCCTGTGAACACTGCTCTGCTGCAGCATCAGACACTGCCAGCCCAGCCTGGCTGCCCTGCAAGGTGCCCCTGCCACCAGGCTGGGGCTCGGAGCAGTTACATGATCTTGCTGAGTGTTTAAAGCAGTTTAAAATAAACATGCTGGGAAAAAAATAAATACACTTACAAAAGACTTCAATTACAAAGACATTCCCACTCCTCTTTGCTTTCCTCTTTAAGTACTGATAGGTTATGTGTTGGGTGGGGAGTGGAAGAAGAGAAGCAAGGGTGAGGAGTGAAAAAAGCAAATGACTCCTGAGTTCAAGACTAGAAGAAATCTAAGCTGTTCGTACCATCTTCTTCTTACATTGTCTTTCCTCCCAGAAAAACAATCTGATCGTAAAAAAATAGTGTTGTCAACAAGAGCTGTACTTTGTTAGAGGGACATGGAGCAGAGCAAGGTGAATTACTCCCAACTCTCCCTTTCGTAAATGCAAGCCAGGTGTAACAATTTTCTACAATTACACACAGGTTAGATGGCTTCTTTATGTATTATGTCACATTTCTGCACCAATTCCTAATAATATCCTACTTCACCTTCTTATGCCATATGCACTTCCCTTCATTTGTGGCTACTGCAATAACTCCTGTACAGGAAAATAAAGTCATTTTACTTTGTAACATTCTGGACATTAAATAGCAGAAGGTACTGTGAAGGCTCAGAACTTGTTTAGCATGAAGCTTCCACCTTTTTCCTCTTCACAAGCTCTTGGTACCCAAGATGAGTCACTGGTTCTCATTTTATTACTTTTGTGGTTTTTTTCTTACCTCCCATCTTTGGGTCCAATCAATACTGATGGTGAACAGAAAGATAAACTGGATTACCATACTAGAGCTTATAGATTTCAAATTGGCTGTTACCATCTTTCTGAAATAGATAATAAAATAAAATATTTCTCGTGTGTACTGCATTTTGATAACAAGAAGGAGGAGCTTGATTTTAGCTGTCATGTATTGCTGAATGCTTTGTTTCAGCTGCTTGCTACCATGGGTGGCCATTCTGTTTAATTCTATACTAACAGTTAAATGCTGTGATTGGTGTGGTGGGTTTCCTTCCCCAAAACAGAGGGAGCCAGTTTTAGTAGCATTAAGATAATGCCTTTGGGATTCTGTTTTCATTAGAATGCTGAACAGTCCTAGATTTACGTCTCTCTTTGTAGATGGCAATTCTCTCTTTCTAATGATTCTTTTGTATTAAAGAAAAATTATGGAAGTCTTCCAGTACTGTTAAAATGCTTCTAATCTTCCTTAATTTCTGGGAAGACAGCAGAAATCAGTGAAGGGTGAGAGGAAATAAATAAGGCATCTATATAAGCTTTGCTAAGGCTAAGGAAATGCATAAAACATTTTCACTACCTGGATACAGAAAGGACCAGAGAACATTCATTCTTGGTAATAGGAATGTAGCACACCAATAATAGTAAATTTTTGGTCCCCAAAAAGAGCATGATGTCAAAAAGGCTTGCTTGGAAGTGATAGCTATTTAGGATCTGCTACGTGAGAAGTGTGTTTTTTCATTAGAGAGCTGAATGAATTACTGCAAACAGAACACCAATCTGTGGCTTACAGAATGGGTATGCCTTCTCACTTGCTATTTGTTCAATGTTGCTCAGGTTTTTTTTACTATCAATTTATTTATTTTATTTATTTTATTCAGCTGTTGAGGGGGACAGAGATTTGCTTCCTTTGATATTAGAAATTTTACGCTCTGGTGCTGCCATCCTGCAGAAGAGAGTGTCCACTAAGGACAGGCTGACTGTAGTTTCTCCCCGAATTCTTAAGACTCTTTCAGGAGTCCTGAATATTTTAAGTACAGACTTTTTCAATCATCTTAAAGCCAAATAATCACTTACTAGATAGGACAAGCTTTCATGAGAGGGGAGCTAGAAAGGGAAGGTTAGTTACTGCTGCTCAGTGATATTGGCAGCAATCCCTTTTGGCATGCAGATGGAGAACTGGATGGTGATCAGGAGAATGTTTAATGGAAATGTTTTTAAGAAAGCAGCATGTCATATTTTGAAGCTGAATTCACTCTGTGCTTTGAACATTTTTAATCAATTCTGCAGAGGATATGCTGAAAATTCCCGTCACCAACAGCCCAGCTTTGTGCCTTGCATCCCCATGATTTCATCCCGTAGTGTTGTGCAGCTTTCTTTCCCATAAGAGCATCATCTTTGTTTCCCAGTGGCATTTAAGATCACTCTGTCTCCAGAAGTGAATGAGGATTATTATGTTTTTTAATTCTAAGGATAACTGCAAAGCTACCTCACCAGTACAGAGAGGTCCCGTGTCTGGTGTCTGCAGCAGGGCAGGGCAGGGCCAAAGGCGAAGCTGCGTGGCTGTGTCCAAAGTGATGTACATACCCATGCTGGGCTCAGCTCCCCTGACTCTCGCCTGCATTGACATAAGGAGGGTAAAAAGAAAGACAGCAGAGAGAGGTTTGCTTGGAAAGGCTCCAGGTGCATCATGAGCTTAATGATTTCCCCAGCAGTGGCCTGTCTGCCCGCTGGTGTGGCACAGATGATGAAGCTGGTGTGGGTCAGTATTTATTAGGAAATAAAGGATTATTTCCTTGCCAGTCTCAGCAGCAAATACTGGGGGTTGGTCTCATTCTTCAGGCAGCAACGGACAGAACAAGAGGACACAGTCTCAAGCTGCACCAAGGGAAATATAGGTTGGATATTAGGAAAAAGTTTTTCACGGAAAGAGTGATAAAGTACTGGAATGGCTTGCCTGGGGAGGTGGTGGAGTCACCATCCCTGGATGTGTTTAAGAAAAGACTGGATGTGGCACTTGGTGCCATGGTCTAGTTGAGGTGTTAAGGCATGGGTTGGACTCGATGATCTTGAAGGTCTCTTCCAACCTAGAAAATCTGTGATTCTGTGACTCCTCTATGATGGCTTCCCCAGGGCAGCTCGAGGGATGAGAATGGGCAAAAGTTAACTGCCTTCCAAAATTCAGTATCATAGGTGTAAAGTATTTTGTTTCTTGTGTGTTATACTTTGAGGTTCAATTCCATTTCACAGATACTTCTTAATTTTAATTTCATTAGATGGCACACTCTTTAATCATCTCCCCTGTCTCTGATCCCCTCCCTTTCAATAAGAAATTCCTAGAAATCATCAAAATTTTATTTTTGGGTTCTTCTATGTTAATCATGGTTTTGGTCAAAGATGATAATAAGTAGTCATTTGATTGAACTGAATTTCCTGCCAAAGTTAATAAGAATGATTGTGCTAATTTTTTTAATGTAAAATACACAGCTTGAAATTAGGAGCTGGCAAGAACATGATGCAAAAACTCTGATCCTCCCAGGGAGATGCTGATGTTGCATTTTATTATTCTACTTTCCTCTTTCTTCCACATCATGTGACAAACCCTATTCTGAACTTCAGACCCTTTCTAGACTCCAACAGAAACTTAAAGCAGTTGATTTCTTTGGCTTCTCAGGCCCTTTTTAGAAAAACCAAATATTTGGACCCAGGCAATAAGCCTAACACTTTGTTTTTAAAACACTGTATTCAGAATTGGGTAACAGGGTAATTCTACGACCTTCTGTAGGGTGAGGGTGATATCAGCTTTTTTTTTAAAACAGCATCTGCTAATATTCTGCTATAGCTACTTATAATTGTAATAATGTGTCTTGTGCTTGTTTTAAATTTTGAATAATTCTCACTGCTGTCCAGATAGCTGGGGATGTATTACAGGTTTCTGCATTGCATCAGAAGAGGTACTGGTATTTTCACAACTGAACTGAACTGCCTTGTAATGAGTTGCAGCAGTGTTGAGAAAGAAGGCAGGCTAGAGAGCTTGTCTTTTTGCCAGGTTTTTTTTTGTTTACTTTTTATTATTATTAAATGCCTGTAAAAATAACCCAGTGATTGAATTCATTCCTTAATTTGAAAAGGATGAAATGGAACTGGGAGTAGGAAATGTCATGCCTCAATCCCTTAATCACTAAAAATCAAAGTTTTTGATGGTGTCCCCAGCTGAACCTTTTCTCCTCACTGGAGGCCTGTGTGTTTAAGATAAGGCTGTAGGGATGTATTTTCAGAGTAACCTGCTTGGAGGCTTGGAGAAAAATCTTTTGTTTCCATGGAAGAGGGCAGAGTATTCTGCCACATGGGAGAGGACAGCCAATACTTGGGAATAAAGTGCTAATTTTAGCATTGTCAAGCCAAACCAGTACTGCTGTGATGCCATGGGCTGGAGGCCACCCCTGTGCTGGTGTGTTGGATGCTCTGATTCCAGCTGGGTGTACTGGCTTCATTGTGGGAAGAGCCACACCAACCTGTCCTCTGAAAACAGCTCATCCCCAGGCTCAAGCTGCAACTTTCTCATCCCAAGCCCTTCTTTCTTCCCTTCTCCTTGACCTTGGAGGGTAGAGTAATTAGTCTAGTCTAATTCTGGATGTTCTCAGTGTAAATCTCTGTATGGTGTTACCCTCCCAGGGTCTCTCTATATATTTTTAAAATATATTTTTATATAATTATATTAATATTATATTTATATATAATTATATATAATTTTGTATATATATATAAATAACGAGATGAATAGTATCCTGGAAGGGTTGATCTCGCCTATAAAAAAAGCTGCCTGTTGATGAGCAGCTTGGATTGGCAAGGTTGAATCCTATCCTGTCAGTCTCTGATGAGGACTTCTTAAAAATTGCAATTAATCCAGATGAATAGTTTGGTTTTGGCTTTTTCATCTGGATGCACAATCCAGTAATACTTTATGTAAATAACATGTATTTCACGTTTGGTTGCTCCAAATACTAGAGTTTCAGAAGAGAGTGGAAGTGAAGGAGGCCAAATGCATTAAATCTGCCAGGAAGATTCCATGTTTTCTGTCATTGCTCAGGAAGGCTGACCCAGAAAGTGGTTTGAGAAAACATTTGCTTTTCAGGGACTGTCTTTAGATGCCATATAGTCTAGGAAACAATCATAACCATGCTTTCCCTTCAAGCAAGTATTATGATTCTTTTTTATTCTTTAATCCAGAAATCCTTTGCACCTTTTGTTGTAAAACTGAGTGTGCACCTATGAGACCTATACAGACACTTGTAGGCATGATATTTCCTTGACTATTACAGGTGTAATTACAGATCTGTGAGGGCTTTCTTGCTTTGGTTGTCATTTACTCAGCAGCCCACATCGTGCTGTCACTTGCCAGAGTGTCTGTGCTTCTGGCCACAACATGGGTTGTGCTCCCAGTGTCCTTTTCCCAAGAAGGAATTTATTCTGTAGTCCTAGATTTTTATAAAGGGAAATCATGTCATCTTATATCCTCTGTTTTTCTCTGGAGCTGTGTCTCAGGAAGCTTCAGGACTCCTGACAGGAGAGGAGTTAATGTACTGGAAAGGGGTCACTGCAAACAGTGTAGGTTTGGGTCTTACCCCTTTACTTCTTTGTATTACAAAAAACATTTCTTCTTGAATTAGAAGCTAAGTTGGACCCTTGGCTTTGGGATGATAAAACAAACTCTTCCCGGAGAGTGGCAAAAATAAATAGTCTCCCTTTCTTTCTGAATATGTACAGAACAGTTGCTTTTCTTCAAGAAAATATCAACAAAGCCAGTCCACAGTCTGGCCAGAATTAGTACTAATAATCCATTTCACCCTTGGCAGGGTCAGGTTGTGCTTGGGCCTTTTGATTTCAGCCTGGTGCTTTGAGTCTTTTCTGTGCTGCTCCACAGAGATACTAGTGTTTCTCCAGATGGTTGTTGTATTACATCATTGCTTTTGTGAATTTTTAGGGCTTCCACTTTGAGGACCAATCTTACAGGCTGGGTCCCATCAGAAACTGGCGCAAAGGCAAGGCAACAACGTTTTGCCCTCTTCAAGAGAAATATTAGACCCTAAGTCAATCTTGGTGTTTGGCAGTGGTGTTTCAGCTCTAGAAACAACACTAAATGTGCACGGAATGATGAAAGCATGAATGCTAAGATAACACCCTATCTTTGAGATGCTCTGGGGAGCTCTCTTTGCTTTGAATTTTCTTAAGAAATGACAGAAAAAGGACTATCACATCCTGTCCTTGAACTTTCAGGAAGCAAAAAGTTGACTGGCTTAAGAACAGCTCTCTCATCGTCAGACTAACTGACTTTAGTTCAGTCACTTACGAGAAGAACTTGTGTGTCATTAAAGAGATATTGATGTTAGTGATGGCAGAATGCTGGCAAGAAAATGACCAAATGTTAAATTAATGGTAGCTGTGCTTAAGTCTCACTGGATCCATTAAAGAAGCTTCTTTTAGATTGCTGGTGAGTACTTTCACTCATTAATATGGAAGTAGATCTCCTGTATGTATGTGTGGATGTTTTTGTTAAATTGAAACATTGAAAGGATATGGGAGAGACACACTTGGAAATTTTCCAGACCTAGACTCATCCTCTTCTTTTCACAGAGATTATTCACGAGACTTAAAAGCACACATTTGTCATATAATCACAGCAGAAAATAATTGAAGACTTTTGCTATCACCACCCCTTTTCTTTACCATGTTATCTCCCAGAACTTAATCTGAAGAACCTCTGGGTCTAATTTTAACTCTTTCAGTTCTGATGACAAAGAAATTACTGCTACAACTGTACTCTTTGTAGCAGCTTTCTGATTATTCCTCATGTTTGCAGGTGAGCTATTGTGAGAATCCCTGAGTTTCTGAATCAGATGAAAACATTTTCTTGTACAGAATTTATCACATTTTAAAACTGGGCAGCTTTCTACAAAATGGGCTGCCATCAAGAAGAGAGAGTGAGGAAGCTTAAACGTAAACACTCATTTGGTCATGGAAAATACAAAAGCATTTAAGGTCATTTGGGACAATTATCCACAAAATGTTCCCATATTAGAAGAATTCATCTGTTAAGTTCAAGCTTGGTTTCATGCTGGAAACATTGTGTAAGAAACAGATGCACTTTTTTAACAGATTATTTATAATAATTTCCATAGTACCTATGATTCCGTGGGGAATTGTGAGCCAAATATCAAAGGAAAAATTGCTTACAAGTTTTTTTCCCCAATAAATATTTTATAAACGTGGGATGTGTACCAAACATCTTCAGCTCTTGCTGTGGTACTAGTTTCTCTCTGGTGTGAAGGTCCTGGTGTTCTTCCTCATTGATTGACTGTGCCTGTAAGGCTCAGCAAGTTGAGTGGCCTGTTGTGTTGGGAAAATCCTTCTCCAGACAGCTGACAGGGCAGCTCATACCCAATTGCTGCAAGAATCAGATGTGTGCTTTGGGGGAGCATGGTGTGTCTGCCATCTCATCTTCCCTTTAGCCTAACCACAGGCTGGCTTTTGTGTGTTAGTTTTAGAATACAGATGGGATTTGCACATGAATAGGGAACAGCTGAAAGGAGTTTTCTCCTCAAGGAGCTTTATAGACCAGGTAGCTCCTGGGTAAAACAGCATCAGTGGCATTTACTTCCATTCAGGAAGGAAGTGGCGCTATCACCCAGCTGTGTTTGGTGGAAGGCACCTGGTCTGCAGTCCACATGAACCCTCAAGGTCTTGTTTTGTGGCTTTTGCTGGATGTGAGAACCATTCTTTCAGATCAGCAAAAGATTTGTAAATAATTTTTAACTGTGCCCCAATGTAGCTGTAGGAGAATTACTGTCCTCAGAAGGTGTGGCACTCTATTTCCCACTTAGTGGAGGCAGCTGGGAACATAAAATATCTGTCATTCACAAGCTTGTATTTGTGTATTAGTTCACACCTCAGTTTCTGGTGTTGATCAGTGAAACATTTCACTTGTTTGGTCTGGACTGCCTGGAAGTCGTTTTGGTTTTTCACAGCTTCTAAGGGCAGCTACACAGTAAAACATGAGCGCAGTAAAGCATGGATATGTGTATAGAGTTAGAAAATATTAGATATTTGAGAAGAAAACTTAAAATGATGCAGGTCAAAAGGTGCAGTAAGGGAGTGTTCTGTAAATATCCTGCAGATAACATCTAGCAGTACTGGCCTAATTTAGAAAAGTGAAAAGAGGAAAATCTTGCTTTGAAAGACCTGCAAAATCCATGTTTATAAAATGATAAGAAGAACTGGCCTCTGAGTAGGAAATGAGCATTTTCTTGAAACAGATACTAGATAAGATAAATCCTTCACAAAAGGATCATTTAATATTGAAGAGTCACATCCCTGGGATATTCTTCCATGTTTTGATATCTCTTTCACAAAATGACGAGATGAAGAGGTTAATATAAAGGCAAGACTAAAGTACTTTATTTCTTTATATCACTGGTGGATAAATTCTAAAAGTGGTGTTGCAGGATAGTGGGATGCTATCTCAATTCAACAAAAAAGCCTGAGAAAAGAAAAATGATTCTTAACAAAATCAGTTGCAAACACATCCCCTGTAGTGCTTGATTTCTTGAAAACGTACTTTACTGTAATAGTGTCCTATAGTGTGTATTATTGACAAAGNCTTAACAAAATCAGTTGCAAACACATCCCCTGTGGTGCTTTACTGTAATAGTGTCCTATAATGTGTATTATTGACAAAAGCTCCTGCTGCTGAGGGGCAGCTGTCATCATCCTCTGGGTCACTCCTTTCTAAATCCATAATCCCTAGCCTCTGATTTTTTAAATATGATTTTTCTTAAGTGTTTAATGTTTAATGTTTTCTGTCACACAAACCCTTGGTTCCTATGGAAGCTGTTGGTGGTGTCCTTTAGAATGCATTTGATGCAATTTTGATAGAGCTGTCTTTCAAAGCTTTTCCTGTGCTGGCATCCCTTTGAGTGGAGCACAGAACCTGGTTTGTATCTGGTAGGACTCATGCTTTGGAGAGGTCACACTCTGAGCAGCCCAGAAGAGCAAACAGATTGTCCCAGAGCACACCTGGTGAATTTGTGGACAGAGTCATGTTCTGTTCCCTGCTGGTGTCCTGGCTGTGGGCTGATGTGGGTGAGGGTGAAGGTGATGGGAGCTTTTCCTGCTGGCTGGAGATGAAGGGGTTGATAAGAGAGGAAAGGTCACTGCTTAAGCCTTTGCTTGAGATTCTACTTCTTGAATTTTTACTTAGAAAATGAGGATGTCATTAACTAGAAAGGTTAGAGCAGTCAGATGTCTTGAAATAAATGTTTCTTCTTTGTGTTTTCTCATGGAGTAACTTTTTTTGGGGGGTGGGGGAAAGACATTGTGAGAGCAAAAGAACTGATTTTACTACTAATTTACTACTACTTCTTTACTTTTGGCATTTGTGGTGGGCTGCTGTCTCATTTTAACTGTTTGATCAGGGCTAGGAACAAAAACATTTGAAGGAAAAATGTCAGTGTATTGTCTGAAAGGCAGGGCAGAAAAGCCAGTAAGTGTCATGGCAGGAAGGACTCTTGGGCTTGCATAGTTTCATAGAGATGAGCCCAGGGAAACTCTTCACTCCCTCAGTCCCTGTGCCAGAAGGTCAGCATTGCCAGACTGCTGGCACTTACCATCACAACAGGTGTGGAGTAGGAACAAGTGATTGTTAGCTATTCCTAGATGTAAAAGGCTCTTGCCAAATAACCAGTGAACCTGTTAATACTGTTTTGTGTGTGGTTTGGTGAATAGTGTTAATATTACAGAGGAACTGGAGGTGGTATTTCAAACTGAGGAGAAATGCTTGCAGAGCAGCCTACTCAGCCTAGTCAAACAAAGAACTTTTTGAGGTGGTTAGAAGCAAGTAGTGCATTTTCCACAAAGACTAGAAAAAAGAACAGAAGCCTCAATAAAGAAGTGTCTAAAAGTCAGAAACACAGACACATAGTAAAAAACCCATGAATCCTGCTTGGTTACCATAAAATAAATGTGCCAATAGTAAAGTTCTTTTTTTTTAGAAAATAAGGAATTGCATTTGCTCTGCAGAGATAGAAGAGCAGAGAACCAAAATGATTAAATGAAAAATATGCTCCAGCTGTCAGTGATGTCCATTGAAAAGAAAGAGGACTACTGGAAGTGAAGCTTGGAGGTGGGAAACAGCATAACCAAGAGGATTCAGGTGAGTGAATCAGAGAGTGTTTCTCTGATTATTGCCAGAATCTTAAAGTGAATGAAATAGTAGATCTAACAAGGATTTTTAATGACTATCAAGTCAGTCAAATTGGTGACTGTCCTTAAAGAAAATAGAACACAGTATTCATTTTAAGAAAGAATGTGGTCTAGGCAATATGATTTCGTTAACTGGGTTTCTCTGTGACCTGAGGGCTTTGAGCATGTCTTGAAGGAAAGGTTAATTAAAAACAAACAAACAAACAAACCCCCCCCCCCAAAACCAAAAAAACCCACAAACAAACAAAAAACTCCACGAAAATAACCTAATGCTTTTCTTTGAAAAGAGCTAATTTTCAAGAAAGAGAGATGTACTAGACCTGATTTCCATGTTAATATTGTCTTGAAAACCCCAGGAATTGTGAGAGGTAGGTGTGCTGTGTATCCATAACCACACTAAACCGTCTGTGCAAGTGTAATAGGAATTATATACTGAACAAGAGGTCAATCCTGTGTACTGAGCCACACATCTGCCATCATCCACTATGAATTAACCTTTTTCATTAATGACTTGGAAAGTGAAGTAGAGATTTAGTTTATTCATTATGCAGCCACTGTCAAAGTAAGAGAGGAATCGCTCTACAAACTCTGAAGAATGCGATGAAAACTTACTTGTTTTTGTCAGCTGGGTCTGAAATAAGGTACAAGTCAAGTGCAAAATGCTGTGTTTATTTATGAGCTATCAAGGGCACATCACAAGGTGCTTCCTGTAGCACGGTTTAGTGAACAATTACTGATTTTAATTTATTACAATCCCCATGTTAGGGAATGAATTGTTTGCTAGGCAAAAGATCTGCAGAGGAAGATGAGGTGATTGCTGTTGCCTTGGATTTAATCTGTATTTCAGAGTGGCATGTGTTGGACACAAAACCATCCCGTGGGCATCAACAGGACTGCTGTATACAGGGCTCTATGCAAAGTCGTCTGCTTGCTCTGCTTAGCTCTGCTGAAGCTTAACTGTATCATGTCCATTTTTGGGCATCCTTCATCAAGAACTATGTGGGCCATCTTGAGGTGGTTCTGATCTACCAAAAGTTTACAGACTGTTACATATTTAAAAAGTTTGAAAGGAGTGGGTTTGTTTAATTTACAGAAAAGATGTGAGAGAGACGCTTCAAGTTTCTTGAATATAACCACAGGCAAAGAGGCAATATAATTCTCTGCATCCACAGGAAGAAAGACTCTCCAAAACAGAATGAAAGGGAGACATATAAACATCAGTATTTCTCTGATGATAAGGATAGCTAAGAATTGAAGTAGATTGTCTAAACTGTTCTTACCTTCTGTGTAGAGTGATTTCATGGCTTTGATAGGTAGCTGTGTCTTGGAATAGCTCAGCTGCAGCTGTCAGGATTTTCCAGCTGTCTTCAGTGACTTAATGTTTGTATACAGCTGAGCATAAGGGTTTACATAGTGATAAGAAGCAAGTAGAGAAGGTCACAATGTGTTGTGTTAGAAAGGGGAGGTGCATGTAGATCTCCAATGCCTAGAGTTTGTTGGTGAATTCTACTGTAAAGTGGAATAGATCTGCTGTATTTTTAAATCAAAAAATGCATGACAGAATGTGCCATTAACTGTCAAGTGAAGGAATCAAAGACTGCATCCAGTCCTCTGTTGACAGGCTGCTTTACAAAGAGGATATAGCAATTAATGAAAGTGCACATTCTCTGATATGTTCATAGCCTACACCTGAGAGATCTGTAGGATTATTTGCAAATCCCCCATATGAGGAAAAAGACATCTCAGAACTACTGACCTTAGTGCATTTTAAACCCAGCCTTTCTCAGATATGACAAGATGTTTCTTGGACACAGCAGCGCAGCTGCATGTGGCTTAGTCAGTGTAGCTGTTGTAGCACGACTTTTTTTCTTGCTAACTCCTACATGATGTGGCATAAGGAGCTGAAAATTGCTCATTCTGTATACTCATTAAAACAGAGAGCAACATCTTTGCAAGGGTAGTGGGGAACATCACTAGCCTCAGCATGACCAGAAATGCAGTTCTGGCACCCATGGGATGTGCCAAAAGAGACTGGATCCATCTCCTAAGAGCTCAGCCCCACAGCAGGGCACTAGCCCAAGATTTTGGGAATAAGAAACAAGGAGGAAAAACCTTCTCTGCCTTTTCTATAAAGGCATGGCCAAATTCTCCAGGTGACATTGCCTCTGATGTGGGTGATAGGGTAAAGGAGCACAAAGATGTGTTTGTTGGCCAAACCCAAACCAATGCCCAAACCAATGCATGAATGGAGATGAACTTACACAAAGCATCTTCATAAGGCCTGATCCAAAACTCATTTGAGTAGAAGAAGTTCTTTTCTTGGTGACAGATTTGGCTCATGGTTGCTATTTTTATTTTCCCACTAGTGCTTTGCTTCCAAATTTGTGAAATAAACATTTTTTTTAAATGGATGGCAAAAAGTGTATATGTGTAGGACACCTGGAATTAGATTTTCTTTCTTTTTTCTCTCCTTCTTGCTACTTCTTTCATAATTTGGATCACTTGAGAAAATTGGGTTTGGCTAACACTGGACAAATAGTTAAAGGAGCAGAACTGGGATGGTAAATTTATGTAAGAGGGTTATATGAACTATTGAAAATAGTAGGTGGATAAACTGGATTTGGCAATAATAGAGTATTGTATTCCTCTGGTCACTTTTTGCCGTCGTAGTAGAGGTGGCCAAGACACACAGAGTGACACGGTAAAGTCTTCAGAAGGCTCTCTTTATTATGGTGGGAATCTGTCATTTGTTGTAAAAACTTTGAAGTTCTTACAAACTTCATGGGCAACATTAATTGGTTAATCTCTTTCTTGTTAATTATTTTATTGGTTAGTAAAAGGTATTCTACTTGTCCATCAAATCTATTTTTGGATTGTTTACGTATTTTCTTTATGGATTCTCGTGGGACAAATCCCTTGTTATTATAGGTGCATTTATTTTTCACCCTCAGAATAGATTGTTGTGTTAAAAGAATTTCGCATTCTCAAAATAACTTCATATGGGAACTTGCAAATTGCTTGTTAGCTGCACTAGAAAGAAATGACAGGCCAGCTATGGCTCTATCTACAACCTTTGAATAACAGTCACATTATAAAAATAACTTTGTCCTGGTGACATAAATAAAATCTCTGATTTATTGAAAGGAACAATCATTATTAAAAAATTTCATTCCACCTATTCTAGCCTCCTATGAGAGGAAAAAGACCACAATTTATAGAAACTAGTCCAGAGATAGAATAGAAACAAAAATCATGAAGTCTCAGGAAGCAACCAAATTAGGTTAAATGTGGATTCTGAATGGAAGTGAAAGGAGGAAAAAGAATTCCATCCTTGTTTCTGTGGGGAGGTTTTAAATACAAACCTTTCAGGGAAGACAAATTTGGCTCTTTAATCAAGTTCTTACCCAAATGTACATGCTCATAGAATACCAGAGCAAAGGAAGTAGTGGGTAGACCACTTCATATCACAAAGAAGTTTCTCTTTTTCTAAATTACATTTACATTAATTCAGCAGGGTAGAATTGCACTGCACATTGTGTCTTGAGCTTCCCTTTGCACATGCATAGGGATGAGTGTGGGCAGCCCTATCCATTGTGCATGCAGAGGGGTGGAGGGACAGGAATGCACAGCTCCCCTTCACTGTGTGGGAGCCAGCTTGGGCATGCTCAGGCCTCTCAGTTTGGACTACAAATCCTTTCAAATGGATTTTTCTGGAATAAATACAAAAGAAGAAAGGTGCTGTGCAATGTAAACGGCCCTCACCCTGGGAAGGTTTTATTCTCATTACTGAAGAGAGCACTACTGAAGACATGAGACAGTCTTAGGATTTTTTATTTCGGGGGAGTTGAGGTCAAAATAGGAAGGTTTGGGTTTTGGCTTTGTTTTCATAGAAGGGTCAGTCAGGACAGGTTCCTCTGTGCTCCTCCTCCCAGCTGTGAAGATATTTAAGCCTAGGGTAAGGCCTGGAACAAAACAAATGAGAACAGAACTCCACAATGAGGGAGCTATGATATGCCAAAAGTGCTGAGTTCACTGTCATGTCATAGTTGTGTACAAGTTCTTCAAGAATGAAAGCCTGATGTGCATTAGGTTTGTGCACATAAAGACAGACTAATTGAGAGCTCAACAGCAGTGTTTGTGGGGGAAGGCAGTAGAGAAAGAGGATAACCTAACAAACAGAACTCAGGGATCATGGTCTAAGACTTACAGTCAAACCAGATTAAAATTAAATCCCTAACAACATCAGGAAATATTTTTAGGCTGTTATCCTGTAATCTAACCCTCTATCTGTTAATATTTATTTATATGGATTCTTGAATAACAACTGGATTGATCTTTTTACTACTGACTCCCACTTCCTAATTTTGCAAAAGGAAGAGGAAAAGAGAGATTGTTGAGAAGTTTTTCTATTCTTCATGTACTTCCTGGTAGTGCTGCGTGGCTGTCTAAACAATGACCCCAACTATTTCCCAACCCAGCATTTGTGTGTGCACACCAGTTACCTCCTTCATGCCAACTGACACATAACTTGAATTTTTAGCTTCTTTCCTCCTTCTCTACACTTCAGTTTTATGGGAAGAAAACCAGGCGGAATTGTCAGGGCACACAGGTGGAGGTATTTTTGGGATGCTTTGTAGAGCCCTGGTATTTTGTTCATGTGCAGCACACAATAACATCTACTCTCTTGCCTTTTTTTCTGACACCCTCAGCACACTTCATCAAGTTACACTTGTAAGCTTGTGGTGCACTCCATTGGGGGTGCTTAACTGCTTGAACATGCTGATATTTGCTAGAGTTCAAATTCTCATTCAGACCTAGAAGTTGTGAGTTATTTCATATCCAAGTTTTCTTTTTGTATTTCTCTTTCACATATAATACCAACGTTTTTACTGTATTAATCCATCCCTCTGAATTATTCTTTGTAGAAATGATTCAACATTGGCAAACACAGTAGAATGGATTAAATTAAGCTGAAATGTCTATTTTTTACAGCAATATTCATTCCAAAACTATCTTGCCAAAACTTAGCCAAAATTGCCTAAGAAGGGGTAGTTTTGCACATCAGCAGACTAGCTTAGAAGGTTGTCTCAGAATGGGTGTCTCAGGTTGTCTTAGGTGGTTTGATTCTATAAATTCAGAACAATAATGTGTGGGAGACATTTACTTCATTGTAGCAACTTCATGTAATCTTCACGTAGGTATTCCTTTACTTTACATTACTCTAGGTAGTAATGCCACCCAGTGGAGAAGAGGAATATGGTCTGCTTCTGACCAAAGAAAAATATGCAAATAAGAATTTCTTACTAATAAAAATGCAAACCCACTTACTTTGAAAAGCAAATAAGATTTTTTCCAAATTAATTATCTTACTAAGATATCTTAAATTTTAATCTTTTTCCTGCCAATTTTGTTTTCTTCTTATTAATGTAATCTGTATTTTTAAAGTTTGCTGATATGAAGTTTATAGATGATATTAAATTCCATTATTCCATTATTTCAAACCTCTGTTTTTCATTGAATATGATGTTATCTTATGTTGAAATATTTTTATATACTTCATAAGTCCTTCTATATAAAAGAGAAAATGAAACATGTTGAAAAGTCGTAATTTAGTTTTGCTGTCCATAATATATTTCTCCAATTCCTGCATCCTTGAACTCAAATCTGGTTTTCTGGCAGAAAACTAGAAAAATACATGAGATTTTTTTTCCTTGAGATTGATAAATATTGATTTTTGATAGCTTGAGCTCTTACCAGGAACTAATTTGTTCTCAAATGACTGGCACACTATAATTAAGTACTTGTAGTTGAGTATGTTCCTTTAGGCACAGTCACATAACGTGCCATCAGTCCTGAAATTCTCCAGAAAATTACAGGTTAACGACATTCACAAAAGAAGAAGCTTGGCAGGGTGCAGTTGGCAGAAGTGGGAAGCTCTCTGCATCCTTTCCCGAGCTGTGTGTGGTATTCCATGGTTTTCCATCAGAAGGCTGCTGGGGCTCCTGCAGTGTCACTGGGACTGCTCGTGCTGCTTGCTGAAGGCAGCAAAGGCATCAAGGAAGGAGCACAGGTGTGATAAACATGGCTCTCATGTTCAATAACTTTGGTTCTTCCTCCACCACTGCCTTCACCTGAAAGGGTGGGATTTTAGTTGAACGGTGCCTGTCTGGTTTGCTGCTGAGTCCACCCAAGCTGTGAGCCCTGGCTGAACCCAAGTGGAACAGCCCACCCTGACACCCACACTGTCCCATCCCAGAGAGCTGCCTGTGACCACTGTCTGGTCTAAGAGTGTGTTCAGGTCTGCCCATGAGCTGCTGCAAAACAAATTAATTTTTCAAGTAATTGATTGCTTGGCAGGTGAAAAGAGATAAAATTATTTTCACTCAGTGTTTCTTGGCAATCTGACTGTTGCTGTTGTGTTGTGAGGGAGACACATCCATCATGGCTCACAGCCGCACTGTTACTCATATGCTGGCTGGGATCAATGCTGCCCAGATTTTGGAAAAATGAATCTTCTCAGGGAAAATGCAGCCTTTGCCAACTCAGTGAATTGATGCTGAGGGGCCAGGCAACTCTATGTATACCTGGCTTGTTTGTAACTGTAGTTGCAGGCTCTTGATACCACCCTATAGTGCATGAATGTTTGACAGCTTCACTGCATCAGGTTGGATTTTTCCAGTGCTGTTTTTCCATGTCCTGGGTTTGATGTCTTCAGCCCCCCTGCAACTCTGTGGTTCCTCGTGGTGTGTGCAATGGGGACTGCAGGGCTGGGATAGGGAGTGGGTACCCTGTCAGCAGGAGCCAGGCATGGTCATGGCTGAAAGAAAGCAAGTGTGAACTTCAGAGAAACCTCTCTTGCTTTGTTGCTAATGTTTCAGTTAGCAAACCAGTTCCTGAGCAAATTATTTTTCCATCTTCATCTCAAAAAAAGTCAGAATTTTCTTTCCTTTGGTTTTGTTGCTTATTTTTTTCATATTGCCCATGACCTCAGAGTCATGCCATAACCATCAGATTTGCTTTTAAAGCTGCTTCTGTAAAGGTAGTGGGTGTATGTAAGGTTGTTTAAAAGAAAAAAGCCACAATTTGCCATGTGATATTTCTTTATATGTATGGGAATAAGGAGACAAGTGGTGATTGGGAGTTAGAACATTACATGGCTTTCCTCTGAAGGTTGTCGGTGACTGTTCCTTGTGATAGAATAATGACTAATTTTTCAAAAACGGTTAATTAAAAAGAACTCTGCTGAGTGATTTCCCTTACTTCCTGGGGGCTTGTACATGTTGTTTTGCAGTGACTCTGAATGGAACAGCAAGACATGATTACAGCGTGTACCAGTAGAAATGTGTTAATGTCAACTGACCAAAATGCTGAGGCCTGTGCGTCAGGACACGTGTCTTTTACAGCATGTTTGCTGCAAGTGGAGAGATCCTAGTTTGAAAATGCTTTGCTTAATCATTATTCAAGCTGTAGTTTTCAAGAAGGCTGATGAAACAGACATAAACTTCATGGACCCAGATTAGAGGAGCGTGTGTATGCAGCTTTGTGAAGGAAAAGGCAACGTCATTCTTTTTTGTTTATGTACAGGCATGCACAAGTTTATGCATCTTGAACTGTCGTAGATACTGCGAGTGCTGCACGGGACATCTGTGATGCAAAGAGTTCAGTGATTCACTGATACAGAACATGAGGATGCCTGTGATGACTCACTTTTTCCTCTCACGATTTCTTTTCCCATTAAGCAGAAACAAAGCTTCACAACTTTTACCAGAATTTAAGGAAAGGTTCATACAGGCTCTAATAATTTGAGTGTCAGATGTATTTGAATACAAATTAAGTTTTCCTTGAGAATCCCTTAAGGGAAGAAAGAATCCCTTATTTATTTAGATAACGAGAACTGAACTGGACAAAACACTTGAGAAATGCTACAAGTATTAAGCTTAAAGCAGAAATCTATTTCTGATACCTAGCTACAGCAAAGATGGGTAGTTCTTGGAGGAAAAAAAGAAAAGATAAAATTATATGAAGAATGTTCTGTTCTTCCAAACCCTAGTTTTTGTTCTCATTTACAGAAATAAACAGATGTTTTTATTTCACCACCTCAGAATTCTCCCATAACAACTGAAAATGAAAAAAAAAATATTTTGGAAGAAAAAGTAAAAAACTTTGGAAGCCATTCCTGGGGAGGAAAAAGCTGGGCAACTGCTGCACTGTTCAATGGTATCTGTTTTAGTAAAAGTTTGTGATGGGATAGTCGCTCTTGAAGGGTTTAGAGTATTTTGTCATTGTTTTTCAATGCCCCTCGTTTGATGTCAATGTTTGGCTAAGATTGATCGAGTTTTGCCTAGCCTGCTATTTGATGGTGATTCTGATTCAGCTTTTCAGGAAGGAAGAACTCTTATTTCAGAGACCACACGAGGGAGTGTTGTTCTGCTTGTCTGACTACAAGCAGCTCTCTTGCTAGCAAGGGCACTTAAGCTCCGTGGTTTTCCACCCTGTTGAAGGAAAACATTTTCTTCAGCAGTTCTTAACTTTTTCCAGGCTGATGTAGTTTCCCAATGACCCCAAACTTCTTTTTTTTCAGTAGACAGCGTTTGGATTTGTTTCTTCATAATGGCACACCAGCTTTCCAGCCTGTGCAGCAGCCGTGCTGGGAGCATGTGTGTTGTGGGAGGGTGAGTCAGGGGAAAACGGGCAGAGTTTGCTTTGTCTGCTGCTTCCCTCTTTCCCTGCTTATAGAAGCACAAGTTCAGCCGGAGCTGACCTGCAAACCTTCTACCTCTAGTTCACTGGTTCGTGTTAGAGCATCTGCTGTGTTGGAAATGTTTGTCCAACATCATTTATTTTGCTCTTTAAATTTCAGTATGTAATCTTCTCAGAGCATCACCTTTCTGTGTCGTGGAGCAGGGGTTTACTTTAAAGCTTGCACAGACAAATTCTTTGGTGCTGCATCGTTGCCTCAAGCTGGCATCCTACACAAATTAAATCTAGATGTTTGGTAGCTGCATACTCTTGAGTTGCTTGACTCTTTTCTAGTGCTTGTGGCATCCAGGATGATGTTTTGCATTGAAGAAACAAGTGGTGCAATCTTAAGCTCTGACACATGAAGTTAGGACTGAAGCTGATATTCGTGTTTGCACGTCCCATAGGACAGGTGGCTGCTGGATATTGCCAGGGCTTGTAACTGTTCAGGTATTAAAATAAGGTCTGTATGATAGATGCACCCAGAACAAGACTTCAGGCAATTCATCCAATATCTACTTTTCCACTGAAGAACTGGAACCTATTTTTTGGACAAAATACTACCACACGTCAAAAGGGAAATGTGAAAAGCCCTGCAGAGACCACTTGCTAATCAATTTGAAGAGGAACATTATCTGTGAGTTATCCTGATGCTCCAGGAGACCCCTGAGAGGACAGTCCCTTTGAAAACATAATTTTATGAGTCTCTCCAGATGTGTGATTTCTCCCTGCAGTGTGATTTCAGCAGACGTATTTCTGCTAGTTTTCCTAGCTCCATATGGCCTAACACTTTGTTGGTTAGAAGTACCTCTCTAATAATGTGTCAGCCTCCTACTGACAGATTTTCCCAAGTGGCCTCTATGCTGGAGATTGAAATATTTTATTTTTTATTTCTTACAGTATCTCGTCCATGCATTCCTCTTTCATGAAACTTCAGAGGTCATGATTCAAAGCAGGGATGCACAGAATTCAAAATGCTGATATATTTAAGACACTGTAGTGTGGTGGTCATACAGAAAACTGTCAGTTTGGTGATGTACTTTAGCTTGGCTTGTGGGAGTTAAGGCAAAGAAAGTATTCTGTTTGACAAGAGTAGTAAATGATCAAGTATTTCTCTCAGGGCTCCCTAAATAGCTCCAAATTGTTCCAGGAAACATTTGGTTCATCACAGCGGAGAGATGCAAAATCAGACTGTGGATTTAGCTTCCTGGAGCAGTCTCAGTGGAGCAAATGGTAACACGTGGCTTTGTATAGTGGTATGATTAAAACCTGTAGATGAACACAGACGTGGGATGCATCTCTTTTTACAAGATCAACTACTCCAGTGCCCTGCAAAATGGAGTAAACACTCCACACTGGAATATCCATTTCAGTCAGCCAACTTGCAAATTGTTTCCACCATACTCAGTCCCACAGGACATAAAATCTTCCTTGGTATGACTTAGTCCTCTTCTTCCCAAGTTTAAAAATTTCCAGTTTTTGTGGAACAAATGCTTCTGTTTTCTGAAAGCAGCCAAATGCATTTTTAACTATACGTCAAAAAAACTTTATATAACTGGTCGATCTGCAAATTATAATATGCCAGCTTTCTGCATTCTTTATGCTTAACTTTCCCATTTTTCTTCTTTCTTTCCCCATGCAAAAGTATATTTCTTACCTAGCAGAGCATTTTGTAACACAACGGCCCTTGTGATTGAAGTGGCAACACTGATGTATCTGTGACCTATTTCCTTGACAAATTCTACTTTTTCTCTCAGAGGTAGCCTCTAAAACTGCCCAAGTTTTTCAAAAGTCTCTTCAGTTCCCGCTCTTGTATATAATTCAGGATATTGGGAAAACAAAACAAAGTCCCCTCTGAGAAATAGAAAGTTGAGAGGCATGGCTATGCCATGTAACTGATGATCTTTCAAAAGCACACAGTTGCACAACTTCTCTTCATTCAGCCACATCTCTTCTTGTTGGCCAAGCTTTCAGCAATATTCCCCATAAGCCAGGGAAGCTAAGTATATGTTAGGCCTCCTATTATGAGAAGGATTTTAACCTTCTGCCCAGCTTCTTGACAAAAATACTAGAAAAAATACTGCCTTGAAGCAGGTCAAATGTACCTGACAACAGCAATGATAATGAATTTATGAACACTACTGTCTGTCCCAGCTGCTGGATGCAGGGATAGATCCCTTCCAGCTGAGGCTCACAGAATACTTGTTGCTGAGGGGTGCTCCCAGGTTATATTTCTGCCATAGAACTGGTGTTTTTTGAAAGCCCATGACTGAACTTCAGGATATGAGGAGGGTCAATTGCTTACATAAAAACCAGTGTGCTTTGAATATAGCTTGTGGCAGTCTTTACACTTTGCATTGCAAGAACTGAGGGGGAAGCCAGTCAGTGTAAGGATAACTTCATACTTGCCCACTGCTTTTATGCTCTTGTTAAATGTGTAGTGACAGAGGAACTGGCTGAGATCTAAGCCAACTTTTGCTCTGACACACCAGACCTCAGAGAGACCCATTCATAGGACAGAAAAGTTTTGGGGCTTTTTTTCATGCTGTGGTCTTCCTAAATGATGAACTTTAAGTCTTTAGACTTTCAGGTGTTGGTGTATTTCCAGAGCCTTCTCAATGCCACAGCTGCTCCAAAAGCATTTTAGTTTAGAAATTGTAAAGATTTATGAGGAACACTTTGGAGGATGAGTTGCTTTACTGTAGCGGAATTTGAAGAACTGAAAAATGGATTAAAAATGGAAACTACTTTTAAATTTCACAGTAAGTGCACCTAGTATTTCCCTTCTCAGCATATTTGAGTCTTAGCATTAATGTTTTTTGATATCTCTACCCTTATGAGTAGGTTAGACATCAATATGAGCTGCAGGCGACATTGCTTTTGATACAGCCCAGCTCACAGTTGGCTTTCTGGGCTGCAAGAGCAGGTCGTGCTGAGCTTCTTGTCAACCAGTACCCCCCAGGTTCCTCTCCTCATGGGTGCTCTCAGTCCACTCTCCTCACAGGCTGTATTTGTGATTGGAATTGCCTGTACCCAGGTGCAGGACCTTGCACTTGGCCTCTCTGAAAGTCATGAGGTTCACACAGGCCCACCTCTCAATCCAGGTCCCTCTGGATGGCATCCCTTCCATCCAGTGTGCCAACAGGACCACACAGCTGAGTGTCATGGGCTAACTTGCCAGGGGTGCACTGGATCTCATGGTCCCACGTCATCAGCAAAGATACTCAACACCACTGGTTCCAGTACCAAACCCTAAGAGACAGCATTCATGGCATACATTATGATATTTGTAAAACTATTGATTTACATGTATATGTATAGTTTTATTTGAAAAAATGTTACTGCATTGTACAAAGTATGACTAAGACTTCTTGTGCAATTTTGGCCGTTCCTATTCAAGTAAAATGAGCTAGGCTTGGAGTGGATCCAAGTAAGTGCTGCTAAAATCAGAGAGGAGAAAGATCAAAAGATTTTAGATTGCTTAGCCTCACAAAAGAAGGGCATTGGGAAGGCAGTAGGATTATCCTTTCTTAGTAGGGACCAAATACTAGGGATGAAATGGAAGAGCTATTTAAGCTAACGATTTAAAGGGCTATAATGTGGCACTGAATAACCTTAGGACAGAAATTAGAAGATGGTTTCCAACTAGTGAGACTCTTATGCTCTTCAGAATGAAAGTAATGGGAGTAAATGCAGGTTTATGAAAAGATCTATCTCCTCAGGAAGCTGCGACTGTGGCTTGAGCAAATACTGTCACATTTGTCAATACCCAGGGCTCTTGTCTCAGAGGTGTCTTCCAGTCCCTGAACCATAGCTTCTGTAGCTGTAGACCAAGCCTAGTTTACTTCCAGGCATACCTTCTGAGCATACTTTTTATTTTCACATGTCAGCATGAATAGATATCCAGAAAAGCCACCAGGCACAGTCAGCACACATTCCAAATGGATGCTTTAAGCAGGCTGTAAGGCTTGCCAAATCTGTGGCTTTGCTTCAGATGCTGAAGCATTGTGGTAATGTGCTCTGTAGCAGCATCTCCAGCTGTAAGACCCTGCTTCTTGACTATCAATACCAACTCTGTAGGGCACAGGGCAGTCAAACGAGGAATGGAGTTAGGGACAGGGCTTGTGAGACCCCATGTAGGGGGTTACTGAAGCTCTGAACTCTGTTTTTGAACAGTGCCCTTTTGAGATGATTACAGGGTAAGCATGCTTTCAAGAGGCCTGTGGAAGGGAGGGTTACCTAAAGAAGGGATTCAGTCTGGGCTGCCATCAGGTAGGAGAAAAAGGAGGTCTGTGTCTACCTGGCATGTGTGTAAAATGTGGTACAAAATCAATACATGATGGTTCTGTTGGGTTTTCATTCTCTTTCCTTTTTTAAAAAATTTTTTATTTAACACTAATAAAGTGTTCCTTTAAATATTCCTAAGGTTTTTTCTGGTTCTTGACTTTGATTCTTGAAAAATATTGGTGTAGGAATTTAGTGGGTTTGGTAGAAAGGTAAAGCATTATTGTGACTGGTGTGAACTCTTGTTTTTGGATAACTAGCTAGTACTGAACAAAGAAACATGAGAGGCGAGTGAACAACAGATCAAACGTAGCCCTAGAGAGCGTCAGAGATTGTATAAAGGCTCTCATGAGCCAGTCTCCATGGTACACAGCATACATTTCCATGGTCTTGTTTATACAAAGACATATTGAGTAGGCAGTTTAGCTGTTTTTCTTCCTTTCTCCAGGCAGTCTTACATTAGAGGATTTTAATAATGCAATTACCATTGTACTGCTTAGTACACCTACAACTTATCTTGCATTCTCCCACCTCTTCCCCAACACAGGAGGCATACCACAGAGTGATGCTGGAGAAGCTGTTCAGAGATTTTCTCTCCTCCCTGTTCCACACAGCAGGAATAAGCTTGACTCCATCTTGAAGGAGAGGAGCCACTCAAAGGACTGGAAAGGGAGTCAGGGGATGACAAAACTGTTTGAAGAATATTGAAGAATATTACAGAAGAGACTGGGTGGAAGAGGAATTTGAAGAGAGAAAGGTGATGGCAGGGGAGCAGTAGAAATGCAGAGGCATCCCTAGCTTGACTGCCACTGATTCCTTGTGATTCCAATAAGGACTTCAGTGTCCCTGGATGGACAGAGCAGGCAAATGATGCAGCTGGACTGAGCCATCTTCGGCACAGCCTCATGGTTTTACTGCCCATTTTAGGGGAACAGTCAGTTCACCTAAACTCTCTGTGGCCAGAGAACTGACTGGCACATCATGGTTCACCACCTGGAGCCAGGGGTCAGGCTGTGAATGTGCCATGCCTTCCCAGCAGGTCTGGGGTGCCCGTGTTCCTTCACACACTGTTATGCCCTGACACAGCAAGAAGCATTATGTACTAGTTAAAACCAAACTAGAATACAGCTTTTAAAATACATTACTGTTTGGGAAAGGGAAGAATTGTCTTAAAGGGCTGTCAAATGTACAAATCAAGTATGTCCTATATACTCAGCAGCAGTTCTGTGACTGGGGTCTCATGGAGTAGGAGCAGAGTCAGATAGATGAGCTCCTTCTTCCCCAAATGTGAGGGAATACGCAACAAAAGGCTGTGCCAGGAAAAGAGAGGCCTAATCTAAAGGCCTTGAAGTGTTTGTGAGAACGGTCATGTGAATCTGAAAGTTGGTGGCAAGATCCTGCCCATGGGACTTGCCCCTGCTGAGACATGTTTATGTAGATGGAAGTTGTTTGTCCAGGTGGCACTCAAATATCTTCACTCTCCATTTCCTTGTAGCAGCAAAAGAATTGCATGTGGATCATCACATTCAGGAAGTTGGCCCTCTTTATTTTTCAAAAGCTTAAATATTTATAGTTTTCTTTCTGGGAGAAAGAAAACCAGGTGAAATTGCATAAAAGTTCATCTATCAAGAGGAATTAAATGAGTTGACTCATCCTGTTGACGGAGAGGAGAATTCTGTGGTTACAACCCAAAGCTGAGGCCAGCTCTGTGCTCCAGACCTTTGCCAAGGCAGCTGGGTCACATATGGGGTGTGAAGCTATGAGAACCTTGATATCTGTGGTTTTTCCTGGCAGGAATGCCTTGTGTTCAGGTAGTCCCTCTGGCAAAGCTTCATGCAGCCTGCTGGGTGTTTCCTTTGCGGGCTGGAGGTTTTCTGTACAGCAAAAAGTGGTGCTGCTGAAACCAGGGTATCCCAGCCAGAGGCAGGTTTAACAGATCAACCTTCCCATGTGAGTAGAATGGTTCGGGAGCCTTGGGGTAGGGACATCTAGAAAACTGACTTGGCAGGTTCCCTGTACATTTAACAGTAAGTTGTACTTGGGGATGGGTAATAGCTTTCTCGTCAGATTGCTCTTATGTACCTTTGTCCTTCTTGCTATTCCATTGCTGCATGAAGGGGCTGCAGCACTCAAAAACTAGGTTTGCTGATGAACTGCTGAATTTGTTTTCTGAAGATATTAAAGAATAGTCACGGGTGATGTTGTTTGCCCAGCTTGAAGCATCTTGAAAAAGGCATGGAATAGTTTTACTTCCAGGCATACCTTCTGAACATGCAGAAAATGTGGTCTGCATTTAAAATCCTTCCAGTTTTCCAAAAGGGACTAGCAATTTTATATGTCTAATTTAGGCCAGCAAGCTTAAGATAGAAAGCACTAGGAAAATGCCAACACTTTTAATGTTGTCTGCCACTGGACAGGATACTGTAGGGTTTATATGCTGTGGCAGATGAAACAGAATTAGCTTTTTATAGTGTTAAACCATGGCTCTTTTCAGTGAGGTTATTCTGTATGTTTCCTTCTTCTTGTCTCCAACAAAAACACTGTAAAGTGTGGACTGTGAGGGCAGGGAATACTAAGAATGCCATGAATGCTTTTCCTCACTGCGTGAAAGAGAATTGGCTGGAAAACTTAAGCCACAGGATGGTTTCTTGCTGAATGCTGGTTAAAGTGATGTAAGTTTAGTATTTGAGGAACACATCTTTGGAGTACTTTCGTGAGGTAAAGGATGATGGCAGAGACCATTGCAAGTTCAAATCCAGATGGGCTGTGAAAAACAGATTTTAAATCCACAAATTACATGTGAAGTCAAACATGTGGCAGAGAAATACCACGTATTAATCATGTACTGAAAAAGAAGTATTTTGCCTGTGAATGTGAAACATAAGATGACCCAAAATACAAACAGACCGGTTTAAAATAATGACTAAAATAATATTAACTCTCCATAACTAGGGTATTTTTTCTAACTTCCACTGTGTTTTGGTCTTGTTTTCTAATTCCTCCTGGAAGCAGAGCATTTAATTGGTCTGCTCAAAAATTGAAATTCATTGTATACATCCAAGAAATTGTCTTTAAATGGCTGCCCACTAGTGTCCATCCTCAGCTCCTTGCATCCCTCTCCTCACATCGCTTCTATTTCATCTCCTGTTACTGTCTTCTCACAGTAGCATGTAGTTTTTGTGTTCCCATTCTGACTCCTTTCTCTCCCATCTCTCATTGCTCCGTTGTCAATGCTCCTGCATGGCTTCCCATTAGTGGAAATGTGAAGCGAAAGGTAAATCTTCCTTCTTACAGCTCTTTTCAGCTTAATTAGCAGCATTTTTCTGCTCCTCATCTCCACTAGGTTTAGGATGAGAAGCCTATTGTATTTTGCTTCCTCCAGCTGGGGAAGCAGAAGGCTCCCAGAAAATAAAGGTACAGGTGGAAGTCAGTCCAGTTCCAGCTGCACTGATTCCCTGTAGGTTATCAGGGGGAATTCTGACTATGCTGAAATAATGTATAGTCACAGTTTTCTCATATGGTTTACAGCCATGCACAAAATAATAGGCTTTATATGAATACAGTGAATATTATATATTTTAATCCTACCATAAGAGCAAAATACCAGTGGCTGATAAATACTGGGATACCAAATAAATTATATCCTTTACATTCCAGTAAAGATCTGAAGTACTGGTAGAAAGGATTTTGAATGAGGAAAATTAAAAGTGTGTGACAATATGAGTTTTATCATGCACAGGAAGTATCCATGTATCCATGTTCTTTCAAAATCAGTGGGAGTCCTGTACTTATTTTATATCTTTTATTATTGCTGTTGTTTTTCATAGGTACTGCCTTTTTGGCTAAGGAAAACCATCTTCTAAGATCGTATGTATAACTCCTTAAACACTGAGACATATGAGAAAGGAGTAGAAAGAAAGGAGCTAATGTAGACAGTCATATGTTTTCAAAAGCAAATGAATTTCTCATTAGGTGACAGGCCAGCCTGATATCATCATCTTTCACTGAATATTCTTCTATACTTCATTGTTCCATAAGCTTGCATGGAAGAGTGGCATTAAAAGGTTCCTAATGGAATTCAGTTTAAGAAAGCATGAATCTCAAGGAATTGGCACTGATGTGATCTTTTTTACTGGAACAAATCCAGTAGTGAGCTGTGAAGGACAGACTGTTTAACTATAATCTTGTCTGCAGGTTTAGAAGGACTAGACTGAATTTTGTTAGATATTCACAGAGATGAACATCAATACCACTGGAAAGAAGACCTTTAAAACTGATAGTCTCTCCCATTTTAGATGGAACACACACAGCACTGTCCAGAGACTGCTTAACACATTTGTCTGTTTTCACTGCTGTTTCTACTTAAGGTTTGAGTGGAAATTACGAGTTTGTAATGTTTTATTTACCCACTTCTTCTTCCTCAGTCTCAAGTAACTTCCAAAAGAGTTGCAACATGCTAGTTTAGGTCTCCATCTTTCAAAGTTTTACATACCCCTAAAATTTAGTACATATGAATAACTGCAGTGAGATGAACTAATTCAGTATGTAGAAATCTGAAAGATGTACATGTATATTTCTTGAAGCCTTATGTTGCTAACTTTTCTGAATACAACAGTTCTGCATGCCAGAAAAGTTTGTTGGTTTCAGATTTTTAATATATATACATACAATGGAAAGTGACAGATACACTAAAGCCTTCAATTGGGGTTCAGTGTGCTCCAGTGATTTTGTGGTTGTTTTTCTCACACAGACTTAATGATAGCTTGAAAGCACATTGCTATAAAAATGTCACTGAATTGTTTGCACTTATCATAGCTATTTTCTGGAAATAATTTTTTACAGTTTCTTGCCGGAGACCAGGAACATAAGAGGAAAGGAGAACTATTACCATGCTTTTCAAATTTGCACAGAAATGCATTTGCCATGATACAACAGTGAATCACTTTTTTAACTTTAACTTTAAGAGTTAAAACTAAAACTCAAGGAGAGCAGCATCTTAAATATGAGCATGTGTGGGACTGCAAAAACCCTTAACAAAGGACCAATCCTGGCTCACAGGACTCTTAAGTCACCTTGTGAGTAGGTCAGGCTGAGAGCTTACATCTGCCAGAAGGGACAGACTCACTCTTTCCTCACTTGATCTTCTCCAATGTGTCTTTCCCCTCCCATTAGGTCTTAGCATTATTTATAGTGAACCAGTTCATCTCAAACCTAGCTGAGGTTTTACAAGGCTAGGAGAAACAGTTATTTAACCCAAAGTGACCAACCCTAATTTGCCTATCAGACTATTAACTGCTACTGAACCCTAGGTACCATTTTAGTAATTTTTTACTCAGAATGATCTGGAAAGCTCCAGTCTACTCCTTGGGCGTTTAAAAAATTTATTGTGCTTTCAGTACCTAGAAACTTTCAGTATAAGGGACAGGAACCCCTTTGAGAATCTAAATTACTAGAACCAAATTTGATTATCACAGAGAAGTAGGAAATTTCGCCTTCATGTGCCCTTGAGGACCAGATATGAACCAGTCATATATAAACTTTGTTTTGTTGAGAGTATGGGATTATCATATTAGTCATCAAGGCTAAGATCATGGGGAAAGTGAAGAGCTAAACTGGCTCATTCCCAGTAGAGTTTTTGTGTTGCTTTTTCTTCTTGTGGCAAGGAGGACACTGTGTTTGGCTAACCACAGGCTCATGAACCATGAGTTTTGTGTCCAGGTGGACAGGGGACTGTGTAGGAGGGAACACTGTGCTCTGCAATGACTCTGATCCAGTGTCCCCCACAGCAGGCTGACAGATCATCTCTCTCATACAGGTCAGGGGGTCAGGTGATGAGCTGGCTCATCTGGAGCTGTCATCCCAGGTAAAATGGAGCCAGCACAAAACCAGGCTAACATTTTCAATCCAGATCAGCGTGTTAGCCTGCTTCACTACCCATCCTCATTCCTACCTTTACCTAGGAGAGGCTTTTGTGGGGCTTTTCCCCCTGCAGAATGTTCCTGCTTCTTCCCTGGCATCAGTATGATGGTGGAGTGATTCAGATGAGCTCACAGGTACCGAAAGGAGCTGGCCTGCCCTCTGAGGCAGCTCGTCTGGCCTGTGCAACCAGAAATCAAGCTCAGGACTTATCGGTCCTCCATCAGGACTGGGGGACTGAAAAGTCATGAGGAATGCCTCCATTTCAGTAGTGAGAGGGACCCCAGAGGGTGCAGGAGAATGTCTCCTGGAGGGGACCAAAGGACCATGTGGGTGTGCTGAGGATCCCCATCCAGCTCCTGATGAAGCACTCTGGCTAGAAGGAGTTGGCCCCTTATGTGGGGGCTCTTCTGTGGCACATCTCAGCTGATGAACCCTTGTTTGCTAAGGTAACACTGTTTGCTCTTGACATTCCAGTTCAGCATGGAAGCATGAGACAATGGGAAAGACAAAGAAACCACATGCCCCTGTTTTATGGTCTGATAAGGACTGAAGGAGGGAGATTGCTCTCAGTCTTAGGCAGGCCTCCCAGTTTTGTGTCATCATGTTATCCAGAGGCCAAAGATAAGGTTACTGTCAGCTGTGCTCCTTCCAGCATGGTTAACATCACCCTTGTGACTGCAGTGCATTTAAAAGAGCCTGGGGAAAACAGGGATGACATTCATAGGGATTGTTATAATTAAAATCAGTGAGGAGTTGTACTCACACCTTTTCAATAGGTCTTTGTTACAATCTCATCTACTAAAACTGAACTCACCAGAGTGTGAACTTGAGCTGCTGTTAACCTCAATTATTTGGGTTACATTTTGGGGACCAGAGTTAGTGTTCAAGGAACTGGAGAACTGACATTAACTCCACAGTTCACTGCTGCAGATGATTATTGTGTCAGCAGGTGATACTGTGTCAGTGCCATGCCTTGTTGGTGCTTGGTGACATTTTCATTTTAAGACATTTCTGGGATGGGGAAAATATTTTTTATTGCAAGGTCTTGCTTTAGTTTCCTTTCATTGTAGTGGTTGCTGGACAGATCTGTGCTCACTAACGAGGTCCCTGCAAACCCCCAGCAGACCATGGGCAGGAGTGCCCAGCTGATGTGGAGCTGCCCCCCGATGCTGCTGTGTTCCTTTTGAGGAAAGAAGCACCTTGCATTTGGCTTCTTCTGCAGGCAGCATCTCCTTATTGTTGGCACAAGGCTGGGCACAAGTATGTCTCATAAATCAGTGTTTCTTTGAATTGGTTTCCTGGCAGGCTTTGTACCTTTTGGTATCTGCTTAGTTTGTAGTTCTACTGCTGTTGACCTGTCATTCAATGTCAGCTGAATTAGACAAAAGCAAAATTTAACGTTGAGATAGAATTATGTGGCTATAGTTGATGCCAGAAATTCAAAGTTAGTATTTGTGTCAGCCATGCCCACAGGATTAGACATTTAATAAAGTGATGATGAAACTCACAGAAAACTGTTTCTGAATATACAAATCTTAAAACCCAAAAGAAAGATGCAAAAGTGTCAGAGCCAACCATTCTCTGAAATGAAAGTATGATAATAGCTGAGTAACTAATGCTGAACAAAAGCAAAATATCTGCAAATAGGTCTGGCTGTCTGGCTTCTCACAGACCTTCTTCCCCTTGCTGGTTCTGGAGGGGTGTTTGTATCATGACTTTCCAATAGCAGTAACTGCTGTTTATGCTCTTCTTTGCACAGCACTATTAATATACTGTGACACTGAGTAACTTAATTGTGAGGGCAGTGTGAGGGCACTGTTTGCACTGCAGTCGTCAGGCTGCGGAGGGGTGCCTGGGGTCCTGCAGGTGAAGATTTCCTTGTGACACCACTCCCTCAGCTGGACTGATACTCTGATCTCTAGGGACCCACTTAGAAAACCTTCAGCCACTGTTACCGTATTTTGGTTAGGTTGCTATTTTATGATTTAAAGCAGTTGGTGTTTTTCTGCTTCCTATGTCAGCGCTCAGTAAAGTCGTGACTGCATAGCAAGTTGCTGGATCAGAGAGCCGGTCCAGCTGAAAAGTCATCTTTTGCTGCTTTTTTTGTCACTGGGTGAATTTACAGCAAGTCATTTCCTTTGTAATGCAGTCACACAATTTTTAGCATTGCGATGAGGAGGAGACTGGGAACATGAACACACAAATGATGGGAAGGTGTGACCATCACTTTAGGAAGCAGTTACACTAAAATTGGATTAAACAAATCAGGAAGACATCTTAATTTTTAACTGGCATAAATATTTAGTGGCTCTCAGTGGGACATGGACAAACCTGTGCAAAGAGGTACTCTTTCCCATAGCCAAACAGACATGCCTGTGTAAACAACCTCTTGTGAAGAGATTAGAATTTAGTACAGTGATCTCATACTGCTCTGGGAAGGGAAGAGAATTACTGCCTCCAAGTATGCAGCTGGAGAGCTGGAGGAACAGAATGGTCAAAGCACTCAGTGAAACGTTTCTGGTGACTGCTTCTTTAGCAGTGCTTGCCTGGTATGAATTTCTACACTAGGACTGACACAGGACAGCAGCATTTCACTTGTCAGGACAGTTATGCAAAAGCTTAATGAAGCATCAAGGTTTGTGTTTTAGGCAGCTGAGAGAGAAGCCATTCTCTGCTGCATCCCTTATGCCTTTCCTATTTCCACTCCATCTCCAAGCATCAGTGTTGGCAAGGGAACCTAAGAGCCTTTTTAGCAACAGGATCTGTGAAGGGCTCAATTTGGAGTAAATTACAGTGCTGTAAACATGATTATCATGACCATCATCCTCTTGTACTGAAGAATGATAGAGTTTCAGGGTCTCTGCTAGTTCTGCCTCCCTTTCTACAGATGTCTGAGTTTTCCGTGATCCCTATTTCAGATCCATATTTTGTCGTGGGATGAGAGGCATTCCTGGGTGCTGGCAATAAGGCAGGAACACACCTGCAAGATGACAAAGCTAAAGTAGTGGGGCTGGAAATCCCGTGGTAGAGGAGGGCAGGGAATCACAGAATCAGTTAGGTTAGAAAAGACCTCTGAGATCAAGTCCAACCTACGACTGAACATCACCCTGTCAACTGGACCATGGCACTGAGTGCCACGTTCAGTCTTTTCTTAAGTACCCAAAGAGATGGTGACTCCACTGCCTCCCTGCACAGTCCATTCCAATGTCTAATCACCCTTTCTGGGAAAAAATTCCTCCAAGTGTCCAACCTCCCCAGCACATCACAGGGCTGTGTCCTCTCGTCCTGTCACTAGTTCCCTGGGAGAAGAGGCTGACACTCACCTTGCTACAACATGAGTCTTAATTGCCATTGAACTCTGTTTTGTAAACTTTCTATGATGGAGAAATGACATTAGAGAGGTAGAGCTGCATAACAAAGAATCTGTGATTCAGGAATGACAGCACCATCTCAGCAGTTTTATGAGGTGGTGCTTTGATGTCTCTTCAGGCGTCAAGGTACTGTGCTGGCCAGCAGTAAGTTTTACTCACCTATGCAGAACTTAATCCCTTCCCTCCTATGATCTGCAGGTGGGCTTAGTCCTTAGAAATCTTTTGGCTATTTGGAGACAAGCATGTTGTCCTGGGTTGTGGAGCCAAATATGTGTATTCTATTTTCATCTGTGGGAGAGAGGCCTGACCCCTTCGGATAATGGGCCATTAGCACCCCCCCAGGCTATACCCCGCCCCCAGAGCTGCATCTGCATTTCCATCACCCTATTGTGAGATGCATCACATGCCCCTGGCAGTGGGGTGGGGGCAGGCAGTTTCTACCTGGTGTAAACTGAGACAGAGGGACTGGAAAGTGGCTGCTTCACCTGGTTTTCTGGGAGGAAGACTGGACCCCTTCTGATCCACTGGACCCTCTCCCATCCACTGGACCCTACTCATCACCACTGGACCCTACTCATCACCACTGGACCCCTGTTACCATCACTGGACCGTTTTTGCTACAGGATCATCTCTACTTCAACAGAACCACATCTGCCACTTCAGAAGGACTTACCTTAGGACTGCACCCAGCACCCTGACCCGCAGGGTGTCAGGTTGTAGCTCTGACTCTGTCAGGCTTTCTCCAAAATTGTTGTTTGTTTGTTTTCTTGTTTGGGTGGGTGGATTTGGGTTTTTTTTCTACTATATTTGTATTATTAATATTCCTAGTAAAGAACTGTTATTCCTATTCCCAAAATCTTTGCCTGAAAGCCCTTGATTGCAAAAGTATAATTTGGCGGGGAAGTTACATTCTCCATTCTCAGGGAAACTCCAGTTCCCCTGGTAGATACCTGTCTTTCCAAACCAAGACACACGTCTAGAGATTTAGGCTGGCAGTAGTCAAACTATGAGGGCCTGAAAATCCAGGCAATATTTAGAGGCTGAAATGATTTCTTTTGTTTGTTTTTCTCTGTGCTTATTTGTTTCTTTGCTTGTTTTTTTTTAATGAAAAACCTGGAATGAAAATTTCTGCCGCTGAATAGGACTTCAAGGTCTTACACTTTTTGAAAGTAAGCCATCAGGAAACAAGACTTATTTTTGGGTGTCTCCTCTATGAGAAAAGGCTGAGAGAGTTGGGGTTGTTCAGCTTGGAGAAGAGAAGGCTCTAGGGAAACCCTACAGCAGCCTTCCAGTACCCTAAGGGGGGGCTACAAGAAAGCTGGAGACTTTTTGCCGGGGCCTGTTGTGACAGGACAGGGGGGAGTGGCTTCAAACTGAAAGAGAGTATGTGTAGATTAGGTATTAGGAAGGAATTCCCTACTGTGAGGGTGGTGAGACACTGGAGGAGGTTGCCCCCTAAACTTGTGGCTGTGCCATCCCTGCAAGTGTTCAAGGCCAGGTTGGATGAGCAGCCTGGTCTAGTGAAAGGTGTCCCTGCCCATGGCAGGGGGCTTGGAGGTACAAGATCTTTAACATCTCTTCCAAGCCAAACCATCCTGTACTTCTGTGTTTCTATGATTTTGTTACACCCAAACAGTGTTGAGGCACGTAGAGCCAAAGTAGCAAGCCTTATATAAAAAGGAAAATTTGTGAATCTTGAATTCTCTTGACATTTTGTAAATGGCTTAACTTTGCTTTAATTTCACTTTGTTGGTTTCTTTGCTACTGCTTGTTAGCTAGACTACTCAGCAATAATATTTTTATTTAGCTTTATTTATATTCCAGCAGAAGTGGAGTTCTTTTACCCCTTGCTGTTACGAAGAAAATGCTGAAATTTGAAGTTTCAGACTTCTGCTTCATGGTATCTAAAGTTACAAGTACATCTCCCTACCAGGATATTTTCCAGATGAAGTAATTCTTGGCGAGGCTAAAAGGCCCAGAACATAAAAGATGGTATGTTGTTGTATGTTGTATAAAACAAAACCTGTTTCCATACAGTATTTTTTTTTGATAGTGCATAGAACTAATATGAGAAACTTTACTGAGATCAGCTTTTACTTACAAAACTTTGATGTTAAAAAAATCATTTACCATAGTGAATTATATTTAGGCAGAAAATATTTACAAAAGTTTAGAATTTCTAATATTTATATTATAAATATAAAGCCAGTGAACAAATAAGAAAAATTAACTTGTAGAAAAAAGTAATTATAGCTAATCAGAAAAATTCAGATACCAACAGTTCATCTTCTTGGGAAATACTTCTAGGTTTTCTGCACTGGGATGAAGTTAGTGGAGAGCAAAATAAAAGTGATATTTCTGAGGATTTCTGAATGTGGGAGATGGAAACAGAATCCTCACTTTTTACATTGTCTTTTCCTTCCAACTTTCTGCACTTTCTAACCAGAGGAATTTAAGAACAGATTATCTCTGTAAACTGTGCTGATACAGAGCTTTGTGATTAATTGTCCAAGTGCGGGCCTTCCTCTGGCACTGGCCTCCTCTTCCTTACCCCTGTGCTCCAAATTGCCACAGTCTCTGCTCTGCTGGCAAGGTGCAGAGGTCTCAGAGGGCACGGTCTGTTGGACAATGCAATCCTATGTTGGCACCATGGGATGTGATGGTGCTTGGCCATGAGCAGAGAAGGGAATGAAAAATCAGGGAGCTGAGGATGCCTCATGTCAGTGTTGCTGCCAGAGGATTGGTTTGGTAGAGGTTTGGCTGCACAGGTCTGCATGATCAATCAGTTTGGCAGCAAGTCTACTTTTGTCAGCCTTCCATGTTGCTTTAACTGAAGACAGCAAGAGAGACCTACCTACCTCTGGCCAAGTATATGTGAAGTGGAAGGTGCCCTGTCTTCTGATTTGCATAGTGAGATTGACCTTCCAAAGCTGCACAAGGTTCACACTGAGTGTTGTTAGAGAGAGAAATACAAAGAGAAATAACAACAAAGTATAAGAGAATATATGGTGGCATGAGAGCAAGAGGGACAGAATGAGAGTGCAAAGCTTGTAGAGATACTGCTCAGGACTGTGCTGAGTCCACCATGTGCTACATGAGTCAAATGTGGCAGTTTGGTCTGACAGTTTATACTGATACTTTTAATACTTTGATGTGATTCAGAGTTTTAAATTTTAATTTTCATACATAGTTCTAGTTCTACCGTGGTTGGTAGCTGCTCAGCAAGACAATCCAAGTGACTTTCTTTTATTTCAGAGGAACATGATTCATCTCAGATGATGGGATTACACTAGTGGGATTTACAGTATTACGTATTATTTGAAGATGGGCTTTGAAATACTTTAAGAAGAGTTTCTTGATTGTGTATCAAGAATGTACCTAAGTACATAAACATGGACTTTTCCATCTTCACCCTTCTGCATAAAAACCATACAGCCCTTCAAACAATGGGAGATTACTGCACTCCTCGGGAAGCTCAAGTCTTTCACTCAGGCATGTAGAATAAGTGATATGGCAAAACTTCCTAATGTTGGTAACAGCACCCACAATTTTGTCAAGAGAAATCTTTAGAAGGAAGGACATGAATTAAAAATGTTAGCATATCTCATTTGAAATGCCATATTTTACGGGAATAACTTATTTTCATCTGCAAACTGACAGCCTAGAGTATTTGTATGCTTTAAAGTTTTGCTGGGAAATGGGAAACATTTTCATTCCTAATGTAGATTTTTTTCATTCTGAAGGGTCAGTCTCCCAGACCATTGTAATATTTCTGGTGCAGTATTTTAGACAATACAAAGCTATATGCTGCAAAAGTTAGCTCTTAACATAGATACTTTAGAAGTGGGTGTAAGAGTTAAATGGATATAAGATTAACATAGATCTAGGATAGATTTCCACTTATCCTTCTGAGGAAGTGATGGCTACGTCACAAGTTATCACAACCCAGATCTTCCAGGGGACATCCTTGCTGCATTTTGCTGGCATGACTTTAGATGTTGCCTGAAGTTGGGACAACAGACCTGGATGATGATGCTCAGACAGCACATCTGAGTACAGACACATCAATTTTTGTTGTCCCTGTTACAGGCAAAATATTGTCTGGCAAGGGGACAGCTGGGGATGGGAGCACCCAACCATGGATCTAGGCTTACAGGCTTCAATGGCATAGGAAAAAAAAAAAAAAAAAAAGAAGAAGAAGAAGAAAAAAAGGCATTCCTTTTATTTAAGTCTGTTTATAAATTGTTTTTGCAGGCAGAACAACTGCCTGATGAGTACGCTTATTCCAGTAAAGCTTTAAACAGCTTCAGTACTGCTGGCATTGGTGCTTTTGGCAAACTGGTTGAAAGAGAGAAACAGCTTTCTGAAAAAACACTGAAGTGATTTTTTTTTTCTGTCTAAATTTCTGCTATCAGCACACTTTAAGGTCAGGCAGGAGCTGGTACAGCTGTGCTGCACCTTTTGGTGGCACTTCATCATAACCTGTAATGTGGAATTGCACCCTTGATTGGCTTTAATTCACTTCATCTCCTGATTTAGGGAGATTAGTTTAAAATGCTTTTTCTAGCATGTCACAGAAGGTGCTCTTGAAAACCCTACTTCAGCTGTCTAAGATGTTATTCCCTCCTTTCTCACTCCATCTCCCAACAGTACAGGGGTGCCCTCACAACAGCCGGGGCACAATGAAACAGAAGAAAAGGCAACTTGTCAAACCTTGGCATAAAACTACTGTCAGAAGCAGCTTAACTGAGCAGCCAACATCCTTCCAAATCAGCTTTGGCACAAGTGCTCCTACAATAGAAATAACCAGAGCTGAGGTTAAAGCCATGCCACGCTCACTTTCTGTGCTCAGACTGGGTGAAGACAAAGGGAAAAGGGGGCTGAGTATTTCCCACTGGGTGACAGTTAGCAGATGCTTTTACTCTATTATGGATCTAGTGGTTCTGGAAGATGATTTCATTAAGTATTTGCCTGAGCTTTTCCCTTAATATGGTGGGGTTTTTTTGATGTATAGCTCTTTAATTGACCAAAATGTTTTTATGGAGAATCATTATATACGATGAGTCAGATTAGTAGGAGAAAAATCTGAGATGAGTAAGAAATTGGCTAATGGGGACATGACAACAATTAGTGCTGGAAGCTGAAATGTTGGAACTTACTAGAGAAATTCCTGTTGGTCTTGGGAGCAATTTAATACAATAGACCTTTGCAATAAAATAACAGTACTAATGAAATATGCTGATGACTCAAAGCTTGGGGTTGTAATGAAGAGAAAGGAGGATTCACATATCCCTCTCTTAAGGGGAAGAAAGGAATTGGATCTTGCAAATCAGACAAATGAAGTGGTGTGATATGGGGAACAAAGTGACTTTTTAAGGAGGTGAAATGGAGAGTTTGGCTGTTTGGGTTAGAAAAGCAAAACCTGAGAAGATTTGATTGTTATCTGTCTGGAAGATAAAAATCACAGAATGCTTAGGACTGTTTCATTTATAGGCCTGTCCTGCTGCATAAACAGATGCTCTGAAGAGAGACACGTAGGCTAGAAATTAGAAAATATTCTGAGCCAGCAGAGAACCAAAATTCTGCAACAGCTTCCCAATGAGAGAAGTGGAGATGATTACACACTTTTGCCTGTGTGCTTAGGTGATTCACAGAAAGTTTTATCTGATGTGGATGTTTGTGAGAGGAGAAAATTTGACTTGAGATGCAGAATTCAATATTATTTTTCCTGGCTGGGAATATATATGAAAAAAATCCCCCATTGACGTTATTGTAAATTCTGTTCATAAGCTATTTCGGCTGCTTGCTTTAGAGTGTGATCTTCCCTCTTACTTCTGGTAATTGCATTAAGGTTGCTAACAAAGCTGACGTTGATTTATCACTGGCTTTCAAAATTAACAGCCTGTTGCTCCGAACTGAGAAAGGTCACACCTCTCCCAGCTGTTGTTGCAGGTTGTCAGTAGAGCTTGTTCAAACACTGTGCCACTGGCATGCAGTGAGTCAGAGCTTTGTAAGTGCTCTCTGCAGCTCAGAGAGGTGGGGATTTGCCCAAATTTCCATCAGTAATCTCATCCTTAGGAGATAAAAAGATTCCCATTGCAGGAAAGTGTGCCAGGTGTCTGAGTATTGTGGACTAAGCCCATGTGGCCACCTGGGCTCAGCAGGAAGATGTTGGCACTGTGCCACTCAAGAAGTGCTGACTTCCTGTAGGGTGGCCTATCAAAGGTTCATGAAATTGAGGCAGAGGCTTTGGATGTAGCAAGGTACTGCCAATTGCCACGATCAAAGAGAATAGCCAGTTAAAATAACACGTGGATTACTTCAGAGAGAATTCAGGGCAAACAGTATGGGTATGTGGGTGATTTCTGAAGTGCCCACCTCAGTCCCAAGTTCCTGTGTCTGTCTACCTGTGAGTGCAATGGCTCAAAGTGGGCATAACAGAGCTTTGCTTATATGGAAACAAATTCTTTTAGTCTTAGCTTTGTTCCTGATTTGAATTTGTTAATTTATTACCATCATAATCTGAGCCCTTTAGCTGTAGCCAGAACCATATCTGTGGAAACTCTGGTGAGCTACTGGCCCTTACCACATCTCCATTCTATATCTACAGGCCTCTTGTTGTATAGGAAAAAGAAGTCTATAAGGGGTGTCTTGAGTTTTTTTCCAAGGTTTTTTTAGTCTTTTGAGTAGAAGATGTGCCTGATAGTGTTCTCATCCTAAAGATGATTCCAGTGGCATTCCATTTTTATCATCGTCTCTCGACACCTCACACAGAAAATATCACAAGGGTTTTGCTTGGTCTGACATCTGTGCATTCTCACCTGTACCAAACAGCATCTGTCTGTGAACACGTGCATATGTGCTGACCACAGTGGTTAGAAGCACTTTTGTTCAGAGAAGTCTTGTATGTTAGAATCAAAATACCCCTGGTGATGTATGCAATTCTGCTGCAATTCTTGATGGAGGTGAAGCCTGCTTTTCCCTCCTACCCATCCAGTGCAGTAGGCAGGCTATGAACAAGGCAGGCTGCTTGCAATGCTGAGTGACAGCCATACAAGGAGGTGGTATGACAGCCTGTTATTTCTCAGAAGTATCTATTCAGTAGAACATGTCACATTTCCAGGCTTTCACCCCATTTTAAAATGGAAAAAAGAAATACATTTTTTTTCATAAAATGGATGCTTATGATTCATGCACACCTTTAATTCGTGAGGTTTTTCTAAGAACTATAACATGAAAATTAGGGTATTAAAAAATATTTTGTTGACTGAAGAAAATGAAACATTGTTAACACTTAATGAGCTGTATTACCTGCTGCCTATACAGATCCATATCCATACTCAGATGAATGGTGCTGTTGGAACTATACACAGCAATAGACTTCACCCACCATGAATTAAATGAAATACCTTTCAAGTGCTTTAAGTAAATGGAAAGCTATTTTTCTTTTTTAATAATTGATCTGGACTCTAAATTAATGAACCATCTGTAAATTACATGCTTCCAATATAAAATTGCTCATAGAATGAAAAGATGACCACATTGAGAAATTTATAAATTTTGATTAAAAGTTATATTAAGGATGATTTGAGAGGTGGAATGGCATTTTAAAAACCAATAGTTTTCTGTTCAAGCCACCTGACTGATCACTCTGATGGTTCAGTTCCCCACGTGTTTCTGCTTTCCTGCAGTACTGGGTAAGGCCCCACTCTGACTTTGCTACTTATGCCAAACATCATTCAGCTTCTGTGTTTCTCCACATGTACTGGTCCCTACATGCCTGGAAATTTTGTCAGGGTAACTGTTGAGGGCTTTTCTATGATTCTTTCAAGTGTCTTACATCCCAAACTGAACTGCCATGCAATTGTGTAGCACCAGATTCAGGTAAATCCAGTGTTTTATATGAGCCTTGGTCTCAGTGCCATACTTGTGGGTAACTGCAGATAAACTCCACAGAGCTGCTCGTCTGTCTACTGATGGCTTAATATACTGGTGACTTTATTAATTTTTTTAATTTACCACTCCAAAACTTTCTGGGCAGTCCCAAATAGACCCAGTGGGCCTAATGCTTTCCGGAAAAAAGATTTATTGCATCTGCTCTAAGCAAGGACTCTGAACATACACCCAGAAAGTCCTGGCTTGTGCAATAAAGTTCTTCACAGTTGTTCTTGGTACAAGTGCACTTGTTTGGGGTAAAACTCTGGTTTGCAATGGAACATTCATGGAAATTATTAGACTTCCTGGCACACTTCACCTGGTAGTTACTGAGCAAGTTACATTATCAAGGCAAAACCAAATGATGTGTCCAGTCTGTTACGAAAGCAGTCCTCAGTCAGGCTTCACATGAGCTTCCAGTTGCATAATCACCTTTACTATTGCATCTTTTCCTGGGCTATAAAGGAATTGAGGACTCATTGCCTCATCTGACATATTAAGTAAATGAAACAGCAGAAAAGTGTACACAGTGGGAATAACAGAGTTAGAAGACTTTATCTTCAGCATTTTTCAAAGGCATCACTGCTGCTGTGTGGGTTCCTTGTACATGTGCATATATGATATAAAAATCCTAGTGATTAGTGAGTTATTAGCAAAGAAGAATTTTGTTCCAAATGCTCCCTTGAGCATTGTCTGTTCTAAGGAAAGAAAGAAAGAGTCTGGTGAGGTAGAGTGAGCTTTGCCATGCAACATGAACTACTGTTTTACAGCTACCAGTTTAATAAAGTTGTTCTGAATATTTCTGATTTTTCTGTTGCCTTTTTAAGTCTTTCTGATAACTGAAAGTTGGTGATGGCTCTCTTAGAATAACTGGAGTGATTTGGCTGTAGAAATATCCTTATTTGCTATGGGAGAGGCAGAGATGTCCTGCTGCAACGGAACTGGCTAGAACCCAGCATATCATGACCTGGGACACACTCAGCAGCATTCAGTGCAACTGGTATGTGAATGATTAATTAATGCTTAATAAAAAACTAGTAAAGACCATGCATGACAAGAAACCCTAAAGTTGTTACAGTTTTACAAAGCAACCACAAGTGTGAAGTTTAACATGTCAGCCTGCAGTTGTGTTATCACAAAGCAGTTTCGTTAGGGTGCATTAAGGATGAGGCAGGACATCACAGTCCTTGTGCTGTGCAGGTACGGATGCTGGAATGAAGGATGCAAAATCTTGATGCTGTGTTTTGTGTCAGCACAATGGTGTGCAACCCTTAGGAGAGTCTAGCTCAAGCTTTGATCATACATTTCTCCTGAGACTTCTCATTATTCACCTTTCTGAGTGATCAGCATTAATTTCCTTAAAATTGCTTAAAATGCAACTTCAATTTTTTCCTGTTTTCTGTATTTAGTGCCATTGTTCAGTTCCCATTAAATCTGCAGAAGTTGCTGTTGTGTTTATGAGAGTACACAGCTGCAGTTGCTCAGAGCACACAGCACTGGCTTTACTGCAGGCAGCACTGGGTGCATTAATAGATCCTGTTGCACCTATCCTGTCCAGTTGCTGTTGTGCTATGTGAAATGAAATAGATTGGTTTTCCTCAAAAAAGGATTAAGTTGCCTTGTACACAACATGGCATCTGAAGGGCTTTTTCATAATACACAAAACAAAACTAACTTTGCTTTTACTTATAAAAGAGCCACACATTTACTTCATAGCTGTATAACAGCACTTGGATGACGCTCTACAAAATCAAGGCCACAGCGTAGTAAAAGATCCAACATTGCAGAAACAAAACCTAGCCACTGTAATATAGCTGTATGGGAGGGGAAAGTAGTTTACAAAAAAAAAAAAATAAATTAGTAGTTTTTAAAATAAAATCAATTTCTCACTTACTCTCTCATATCCATGTATGTACACAAAAGCACCAAGACCATATCTCAAAGGGGTCTATCACATATGACAAAAATTGCAAATGTCAAGGGATGCACATGAGTAATAGTAATGCCAGTGTATATCTGGTTACAGTGGGATTAGGAGCAAGTCTTGGGAGACCTGGCAGCATTGGCCAGGCTGTGGCTATGGGTGTTGGGATATGCAGTGGCTCCCAGGTGGTCTTTGTTGCTCAGGAAGGAACAAGAAATATTCTTAATTAAAATAAAAGAAGGAGAAAAAAACGTTCCTTTATACACATTCACCTGCCCTGGTGTTTCCTCAGATGTACTTGTAGAGCCAGGTTAATCAAAACCCCAGGGATTGAGTTATCTTGAATCATTTGGGCATGAGTTGGGAAGTCCTTGGCTGAGAAAGAGAGCCAGGAGTTTTCCTTTGGGGAGCAATTGCTTCTGTGACTCCACAGAAAAGTTTGTCAGGAATCATATTTGGGTTTCTTGGGGAAACAATTTGCTGAGGCTGCTCCTGGACTAGCTCACAGCTGTATTTACTAGTGTGCACTTTTTTTGTTTGTCTTTGTTTCTTTGTTTGTTTTGGAAGAGCAATGCACAGCAAAAAGTGTGTTTAACCTTAAACTTGTACAATATCTTTTACAACTATGGTTACACTCCTGTCTTTTCAGAAATCTACTGTGCATCCTTTTGCTCTGTGCAGGGTCTGTCATCTCCATGCATGGAGCATTGCACGTGAATGTCACTGGGGTCCAATCTGTCCCCACTTTATATCTGTGCACCCCGGCCCCTCTAGGTCATAGTTTCTGAGCAGGGAAAAGAGCAGCATTACTTGCAAGGGCTGAAATGTTTTGTTCTCTCTTTTGGACATTGGCTAAGTACACGTGAAGGTGGGAGTCCTTTGGAAGGACTGGAAGAATCTGTGTGTCCACTGACTGTTTCTAGTGGGATAAGTTAAATCTTCTTGACTTCTGAAAAAGAGTTTCCGTGGAAAGATAACTGTGATCTGCTTGATAGATTTGGCTTGTATAACTTCAGTGTGTTAGCTTGCATTTCTGAAACAAACAAATATGGTATGTAGAGGCCAAAGTAACTAACACAGACCTCATCCTGAAAAATCTAATGTATTGCAAACACTTTTCATGAAAAACCTATTATGTATTCAGGTTTTCAAGACTGTGCTGTATTAGAAGTCCTCTCCTACTTCCATTACATTTCCTTGTGTGTGTAACCTGTGTGAATTTAGAGCCCTGTACAGGAGAGCTGATGGAAGAAGAAAGACACATGATGAGCTGCTGCACAAAAACCACTGCTCTGGATGCATTCTGCCTGTGTCTTTAAGCACTGCTTGCTTGTGTGTCCAAATTACCCTTCCCTGCTTAACTCTTCTGCTGTGTTTTGTGCTCACTGCTAATGATTTAACAATAATTATTTCTGGCTTACTTTAAGCTCTAAAGTATTTCCTTGCTGCCATTTCATCCACAGACCTAGCACAGTGGCTGGACCATGTGCTGTGCTGTCAGACACATTCAGCCAGGCTCATCTGTGAGTTTTATGCAAAGAGACTTTGGAGGATGCTCTCCTTGGTGTGACTATGCAGTCCCAGAAAATGGAATGGCAGGAAAACATGACATGAGAAATAAAAAGCCTTTTCAGATCCCATGTTTAATTTGGGAGCTGGCAGTTAGTGAAGGCACCCATTAGCTTGGAGACTGTAAAAATGTGCTACGATAATTAGTAAAGACCAAAGAATATGGGACTCCTGAAAATCATTTTAATTAAAATAATTTTTCATAGGAGAACAGCATTTTAAATGCATACTATCTTAGCAGCCCTGAGAGGAATATTAGTAGCAATATGAACTAGAAACTGACAGTCACCTTTGGAGAAAGAACAGCTCAAATTGGTGGGCACAGTCAGATATGCTCTTTCCAGATCCACGTGGAGCTGTAACAAACCTACTGCCCTACTCCCAGTAGCTACTGATTTCTCAGCTGAGTAATTGAAGATGTGAGCACTTACACTTTGCTGTCATAAAACAGGTTTGTTTAAATCCCCCAGCTGAGGGGGTGCTGATTTCTGACGAGATGAGGTAGCTAACAGCTGTGGCCAGTAGCTTTTAAACAGCTCTCACTTGATTGCTTATAATTACTTAATTATAATTTGAATAAATTAAAAAATACACTTCTACCTAAACTGTCATTAACTCATACTAGAGCTGGGACTGCTGCCTTTGAGATCAACTTTTCTAAATAACAACAATTTTAAAAAATCACATTTCTTTTGCTCTCAAACGCTGTGAAATCTGTTTCCATAAATTGCAACACAGTGTGTTAAGTCAGAGCAGAAAGAGCTAAAGGCTGGGAAATACTGGCATCCAGAACCAACATCCAAGGGCAGCTCGGATCTTTCATTTGTTTCATCAGAAGTTGGCAACTCTATAAAAAAAAAAAATATTATCTTTGTTGTTTGTGATTCTAGGGGCCTGCTTGTCTGCTCTGGACTTTTTCTTCATTTTTCCTGTCAGTCATCAAGGCTGTGGCCTTACAAGCCTTTACTGATTGACTAGTTCTAGTTGCTGAGGATGCTTTATTCCTCCTTTCCCAGGGCCCCTGGCTCAGGAGCCCCCAGTTTTGAAGTGTCAGTGTTAGCAGGAAACCTAAACTTAAACGTCAGGTTTGTCATGTCCTTGTCCACAGGCAACCTGGCAGCTCAGAGGCTTCCCTGCTTGTTCCCTATGTACTGACCTGCCCTAAAACCTAGATATTCGGGTTATATCACCACTGGTAAAATAAATCCATGCCTGTTTATCCAATACAATCTTGTTATACTTTAATAATTTCTGCTTTCCCAGTGTCCTCGAGTTTGTTGATACCATGGAAAGTCACTGATAAGACGTGATGAGGTGGTAAGAATTCCACTGTGAGAAAAACCATATAAACAAATCAGTCATTTGTGTATGAACACACACAGACATCATACCCATTGACTTTTGTTAGCTGGAGGCTTGGGTTGTGCAGTTACACTCCTTGAAGAACATTTGTGTCATTGTTTAAATACAATATAAGTACATATATATTTGTGTGTATAAACCTAGCCTTTTGACCTAGAGCATGCTTTGAGGTGACAACAGCTATGAAAGTTTAAAAGCCACACAAGCTGCAGCATTCAGCTCTTTCATAATCGTGAATTCAAGTCACATCTCAGAAATGCTGTTAGGTCATAGTTGCTGAGAAGTCTTGGATAAATCACTGCTGTCAGCAGCTGAGCAGTCCATGTTGGGGAGATTTTCTGTTTCTGCTGCCTCTGTGGAGGGAGTCCAGAGTGAGGAAAAGCAGCTGTGAACCTCAGTGGCTTTCTCTGGAACTAAACAAAGCCTATGATGGGAGGAGGAGAGATCATACTAAGAAGGATTGGGGGTGTAAGGAGAGCACTGGTGCCTGAAACACAAGAACTCATTCAAGTCAGTATCCTGGCTCTCTGATAAAATAAGGAGGGTGGAAGTTGTTCCAGAGCTGGGCAAATCCCCTGAACCAAAGAGATACACATTACTGGACTGTATACTTCAATGCATATCTTTGAAGTTGTGCATGTCGGCCTGCACTAGTTGAGGGGAAATTGCCATTTACTGGGGATTTACCAAATGTGACATTTCTTAATATGAAAAGCTGACACCACAGCAAATGCAGATCCATGGAAAACTGAGTGAATCATTGCAGCTGTTAATGGGTTTCTGAGGAATCTCCTCTGTGCCTAGTAAGAACCATTCTTTTATTAGTTTGAGACCACTAGAACAGTTTATCTGCCCTGTGGGTGTTATTAACATATGACAAGAATATCAAGATAATATCAGGAGCACGAAATGAGAAATAATAATTTAGTAACCAAAATGTAATGGACTTGGGGAAACATGTGGACTAGTGACTGAATAAAATGGGAAACCAAGCATAACTGGGGGATTTCTTTCAACTATGCCACATTTAACTTCCCTGTTCATGAGTCTGTAATGAAAGTACTCATGTTTACTTGTCTTCAATGTGTTCCAAACCTTTGTCAGTTAAAGGTTCTATGATATTACAGTTTAAGATATTGAGAATGTGCAAGGTTTATCATAGTATCTCAGCCAGAAATATCTCCACACACAAAAAGTTAGTGTGGATTGACCCTGTCCCCTGAATGAAGCAGTTCTTTGTTTTGTTAGCATGTTGCCCTTTCTTTTCAGAAAGACTTTTCATTACCATAAGAGTGCTTTTGTGAAATGCATATTTATGAATGAGTGTCTTGAATTATATTTATTCCACTCCACCAAACTCATAGTAAAATGAAGATCTGGTAAAAAACACATCCTTATGGCTTCAGTCTATGTCATTCACTTGAGCGACAGGATTTTTGCAACAGGGAGTATCCCTTACTCTGTGCATACCAAATATCTTTCTTGAGCTCTTCCTGTGTTGCTTTAGTATAGTAACCACGTGGAGGATCAAAATGAAGGGATTACAGGACAGGACTCAAGTATATAAAGCCTGCATTACTGCTAGATTATTGGGGCTATTTTTACAGGTAAATTTATGGGCTATGTGCAGGCAAGTTTGTGATAATACTTCTAACAAGAACAAAGAGTGAGTGTGACCACAGTTTTAACTGCAATGGATTGAGACACATTAGTGTCTTTTATCATATAGCCAAAAAAATTCTATAGCAGCAGTTCAGAAAACAAAGTTTAATACGTGGATATGAGGAAACAAAAGATTAATCTCTTCACATTTGAAAGACAGTGTTAAAAGTGACAATGGAAAGACTGAGTGAAAGGGCATATCATTAGTGACTGAGACAGGCTGGCATAGTTGTAACTGGTGTTTGCAAGTTGTTCGGTTTTAAAATTAGCTGAGAAAAAACACAGTGAGGGGAAGGAAATAATGTTTGGACCTTATTCTCTAGGTGGGTATCTGGATATTCTTTCCGTGCATGAAGCTGTTGAGAACAGAGGTTTCATAATTTCTGTGTCTTCTTATTCAAAGTTTGTGCTGTTATAACTCTGTAATTTCACAGAGAACAACAACAACAAAAAGATATTAAAGATTGCATAAAACAGTGGATATTCTTTAAGTGGCTCAGAAATGCAAGACCTAAGCTGTATGTTTTCCATTGAATTTTGGAAGCCACCACAAAAAATAATTTTACATATAAGTGATGCTATCCCATGGAAAATGTGTGATCAAATACTGATATAAAAAATAACCCAGTGTTTCAATAATAGGCCATGACAATATGAAACTGTTGTCACAAAGGCCAGATAGAGTTTATGAGTAGAACTTAGGAAGCCCACTGACTTCACTTGTTTGAAAGGTGAGTATTGATTTGCACTTACTCTGTGTCACAAGAACACATCAGACCTCTTAGCTTACTAATCAGCTGAAAAATGAAAAAGTGTATTTATTGTCGTGTGATCAATTAAATACCCTTTGGTATTTAACATGTTAACATGTCACCATTGTCACCTGACATTATAAGAGTGTTGCTACTTCTATCCTGATTTTTTGGGATATGCTCTTAATACCAACATGACAGAGACCAGCTGAGCACCTATGGATGGATACCTGATAGAAGTGAAGAGCTAAAGGATATTTATTTAATAAGCTATTGTCTTTACAATTCTGATTTTTTTAATTTTTTTTTTTGCTAGCCTTTTCTGATTTTTTAAAAGTGAGAAATTTAAAGCCTTTGGTAAGGGGCATACTGTTAGCCAAATTAGGTAAAATTGGCTGAAGTTAAGATGCCTCCATGGCTGTAGTTTCTTCTGGTTCCTTATGGTGTCCACTTGCTGTTGAAAACCAGAGCTTCTAGTTTCTAAGTGATATTTTTGCTCTTCACTTCTCTACTGTGGCAGTTTGGAAATATAATTTACCGTAATGAGTCAGAGGCTCAGTTCATCACATGAAGATCAGGTGAAAGCAGCCATCAATTGTGCCTGGGGATTTTGTCCCACTCATCTCTTCAGCTCCTTAGCTCGTTTCCTCATTTCATGCAGGGTAAATCACTTTACACCAGGTATCTGGAAGCAACATTTGGGCACCACTAATGCCTGGGCTGTCTTCATAATAGGGCCTGCTTGGTGCTTACAATTTAAAATGCATTTGCAGATTTAGCCTCTGTTGGATCTCTTTGATAATACCTGCAGGGCAGAGGCTTGAGAGCATTCTAGAGCCACAGACCTCTCCTGCCAAAGGATCAGCTTCTGCTTTGGTGGAACTACTAATCTCCTGTGAGTAGAGAAGCGTGGTCCTGCTCACTCTCACAGAGAGGATCATGGTGCTTTATTGCAGGTGGGCCCAGAGGAGAGGGGGCATTGATGTAGTGTTGGAGTCAACGTGGCCAGAACAGGAAATTAGGGGAATTACAGAATGCATCTGGGATCTGCAGGCAACTTGTTTTCATTGCACATTTCAGAAACACAAATTAATAACTGTTACTTTCTGCATGGCTTAGAAGAGAAATTACATAACCTTCCTGTGGAATTGTACATCTCCAAGTATGGCCTAAGTTATACAAGCTAAATGGCCTCCTTAAGATCTGTGTCCTTGACAGTGTACTTGCAGTGCTTGTTGTTGATTTATGCTCTTGTGTTTGTCCTATTTTGCAAATGCAAATATTTTCTCAGGTATTTAAAAAGCCACATCCCTTTTTTTTCCTGTAAAATATAGCCATTACTCACCCTTCTAATTATACAGAGCAAAGCCTTTAAAAGAATTCATCTTGAGCAGAGCATCAAATAACAAATAAATCACATATCCAATACTATATCCAGCAAAGAGCCTCTTAGTTGAATAAGTACATCCATAACATTTTTACGAATCATTACTGCATCAAAAACCTCATGATACTCTTCCCTCTCCAGCCTCCCACAAAGTTTAGTAAAATACCAATAGACTTGACCTAAGGATGAGAATTCTTTGTGTTTGGGAAGTGACACTGACAAAATTAATGGACCCTGAGAATATAATCATGACTGTAGGCAAGTTTGATCTCAAGCCCCAGAACTGCCCTGGTTTCTGGAAGCTGTCTAGCATGGGATGGGTTTCTGAGCAGGGGTGTGCCATAGATCTTCCCTGGCAGGCTGAGTGGTTAGTGCCAACAAGTGCTGTGTTGTCTGGATGCAATAATGAAGAAGGTATTCAAGCCACATAACAGATTACTGGGGATGCTTTTCAATTGCTGCAATTAAGATGAACAGGCCAAATCAATGTACCATTGTATGGAGATGGCTGGCATGTTGCTCTGAAAATAATACCTGTAGCTTTTAAGTATCAATTATTCTGTGATGTGAATTGCACATGCCAGGTCTTATTTAAAAGGCACAGCCTGAAAGCACAGCAGCAGGAAAGAAATGAGAATGTCTCCATTCATCTTAGCTTTAATGTCTAAACAACAATTTAAATACCTATTATTGATTTGCTGCAGAAACATGGGAACATCCAGCAAATGGTTTTATTTCACTTTAGCTGGAAATGCTAATATTTGTCCAGTTGCCTGATTGTTCCATGTGTGCATAAGTCCATGACGGTGATATGAATAAAATATAATAACAAAGTCATAAAATCAATCTAGGCTGACCACATTCTCTCTCACTTTCTGAGAATACTTGCAAGGAATTAATGAGCTTAGTAACCAATCACTTCACATTTAAAATTAGCTTTAAAAAAGTGCAAGATATATGTTTTTTTCTGGAAAAATAAAAAAATACATGCTTTAGTTATTTTTCCCTCTAACACTTTTGAATGTCAGTGCTGCCTGCACATAACCTAGCAAGTGGTATGTAGAGATGCTCTTCCCATGTTGCCTCCAGATGCTGCTTGGTTTCAGCACTTTGGGGTAAGACTGGGCTGCTTTGGAGGCACAAGCTCAGGCTTCCACCCCATGTGCCATTGTACCATATAAATGTCCCTGCTTGGATCTGTGCTGGCTTGGGTGCAAATGCTGCCTTGTGTGGCTTTTTGTGATGAAGCAAGCACTCTCTTTGTCTTGCTCTCCACTCATCTCTTCTTCCCCTGGGGCCAGCCCGGGGCCAGCCTGACCACCCTGCAGAGCAGTAGGGGCACTTGGGGCTGCACAGGGACACTCCCCATGTTGCCTTCATCTCTTACCCCTGCCCTGCTCTGCGTGCCCCTGTGAACATTGGACCAGTTGGGTCCCCTGGGTGCCCAGTCTGGGGTGAGGCTGGTGCAGTAGGTGACAGCAGGGGACATTTTCCGTGGCCTTGGCTTCTACGGGCTGAGCCTTGCTCCCTGTGCATGCTGCCACAGGTGACGGGAAGGTGATGGTGGGGAGCAGGCGTTTTTCCCTATCTTATCCTTTTTCTTGTGCTGTTTTTGCTTTGTGTAGTGGGGAGGCAGCCAGGGGCATGCCAGGGGCTGCCAGGACACTTGACCTGCTCTCAGTCTGCCAGTAAAAACCTCTGCTGTGCTCAGTGCCTTGTCAGACATGGTGCTTCAGGCCCCTTGTGCGGCTACATCTTTGGAGAGGCTCTGTCACAATGAGGTTCTCGTGTTGATGACACCTCTGGTGTCAGCATGATGCTGACATACCACTCACTGCCAGGGATTTTCCAGGGGAGATGAAGAGGATCAGCAGCTTTTGGGGAGGTACAGCCTAGCAGTGCAGCTGGCTCCCTCCTCCGTGCACTGCCTGGGCTCTGCCTGCCACCAGCAGAGAGAAATGCCCATGTTGGTGTGCCTGTGTTTCTTTTTTCCCCAGTTTAATGAGATCATGACCCCAATGGAGATGCTGCCCTTGTAAAGGGTGCTTTCAGCCATGGTGTGTGTGGCTCTTGGCACCATGTGGCCAGGTAGGGCTGTGGATATGGGCCAACCATCAGATACATTTACTTTCTCTTGTAGTGCTCCATTCAGATTTAAAAAACCCAAGGAGCACTTTGGTAATTCTTATACAAAAAGCAGATACCTTCAGTTGGTAGCTCATGTTTCTAAATTAACTCTGTGGTCAGAGGTGCTAGTTCCAAGAAGGGGTCTTGTGGAGGCAGATAGGGCCGGGTCCCTCAGCAGCTCTGTGAGCACTGCCACCCCGTGCCAGCACCAGCTGATAAACACAGCAGCTCCTGGCAGGGGGGCAGCAGGGGGAACATTTGAACCAAATATTTGAACCACAGATTAGTTCAAACAAAAATGCATCTTTTCTTACTCCTACTCTTTGTATTCTTTGTACTATGGTTTTGTCATTTATGGAATGGGATTTTTTTGACTTACTGAGTGATACACTTGCATGTCTATATTCAGTAAAAAGAGACAAATTAAGTGGCTGTGACCACAGCTTCTGTGCAGCTGAGGCCAACTGCAGCAAGGCCATGGCTCTTATATCCGTGGTGAAAGATTAAATTTAGCAAAACATTTTAGAGCATTAGCACAAATCTGCGGATATAGTACAGCACTCTGCCAGTCAGGCTCTTGAAAAATCAATAGCAAGGTATGCACTCAGTTTTTCTCAGAGAACATTATGATTTTCTTACAGTGACAAAATTAGGTTTAAGAGCTGGCTTCATGCAGACATTTATATGCTGGCATGAGTCATGAACTTGAAAAGGAGTCTGCCTAGGTAATTAATTTTCTCTGTGTTATTGCAGATCTTGTCTTTGCTCATGGATTTTTTTTTAAGGCTATATTTAAAAATTATTTTAACCCTAATATTTTGGGCTGAATTTAATTTTAATAGTACTCCTCAGCATGACCTCCAATACGGGACATGGTGGAAATTCAGTTTTAAATTCATGACAATCTTGTGTTTTAAGTATTTGCCTGGAATTAAGTGGATCTGCCACCGAAGACCAACCCATGTGTGCCATCTTTTGCAAGTTCTTCCCTGCTTTTGCCAGCTTTAAAATGAGGCTAATTATATTCATTGTAAGAATGTCCCAGGAGTTGAAAGTCTTTGTGAAGAAGCCTGATTTCATGATGGCAGATCCCCTGATCTATTGCATGTCACAAAGCTGGGATCTTTCAGGGTCAGTGGAAATGCCTTATGTGTGTAGAGAGCTGAGTAATTTACCTCATTCTTCTCAGGCTGTGGCAGAGCAGAAAACAAGAACAGGCTTGTACCAGCACTACTTTCTATAGCATCATTTTTTTTTTTTTTGCTGCAGACTGATGCCCCTCTGGAAATCTCATCTAGGAACACTCCTTAAGGTGCTGGGAAATGCCCTGAATCTCAGACAACACTTTTCTCTTCACCATCCTTATTGCTTCTCTTGCCAATATGTTTCTGTAGATGAGAAGAAGTTCAAAATACAGGGCAGAATTAATGAGATCTCACAGGCACCATCTCATCAGGCTGCAACCAGTTGATGCTGAAGGTCACATGAACACTGCTGACAGGCTGATACATAAACATAATTTGTGCACGTGAAGCAAATGAAAAGTTAGTTTGCATCCCTGCAAACCTCTCTAGATCCTCATTTAATTGTGCTGGCACAAAGCCTCTGAAGGCTTTCAGTGGCAGACTCTTATTACTACAGCTGCAAAATGGCAGCAGATTGAAATTCATCCTCTGTGTTGTTGAGAACGTCACTTGATGTCCTTACCTCAAGAGTACAATACTGAATTTCTGGGCTGTAGGAAAAACAGCATGATAGTTTTATGGATTCTTGTGCAACCTGCAGCACCAATGAATACAAATAAAAACACATCTACAGTAAAAATGCCTCCATGAGCAACTCTATCCTTACAAAGATACGTGCTTTAGGTCCTTAGAGTTGCTGGCTTTGAAAAGTACTTTTCATAAAACATATTTTTTAAATGGATGCATATCTCAATTACATATTTTGGACAGTAAGGATTTATCTCAGGATGAAAAAAGTGGGTTTTTTTTAGCTCACTGAACTTTTAAGTAACCAATTGGTTGTCATCCATAGGTAACTGTATTCTAAAATTATGATTAGTATGGTTTACAAGTGTTACTGTTAGAATCAATTTAAAATAGCTTGAATACCTAATGTGATAAGAAACTGTGATAATTTCCACAATAATGTAATGTTTTTCTGAAATTTGTGCTGTATAACCTTTTTTGGAACTTGCTTTCCTTCAGGAAGAAGGGTAGTTTTTGTCTGATACTACTTTGACAACAAGAACTATTGAAATCCTTTGGATTATCATAGAATCACTGGATAATTGAGTTGGAAGAGATGTCTAAAGGACACCTAGAACCAATCCTCTGCAGTAACCAGGACATCTTCAACTACATTACCAGACTCCCACTCAATCTGACCTTGAATGTTTCCAGGGTTGAGACATATACCATGTTGCTCCCTGGGCAACCTGTTTCACCAGCCTCATTGTAAAAAGCTTCTTCTTTACATCTAATCTGAATTGACCCCTTTATTTTAAAACCATTTCCCTTGTCCTATTGCAGCAGGCCCTGCTAAAAAGCAGATTTCTCCTGGATTTGTTAGTGACAAGCCTTTTTTTAAACAAGGAAAGGAAAGCTTTTGTTCTGGGAGAGATTTCTGGAAAAAAAAAAATAAAGAGCCACAAGCACCAAAGTTCAGCACCACGTGTGCTTCCTTGGGGGGTGTGAGCATGTCCCACCTGCACTGGGTTTGTAGTGGAACAGAGAGGACTCTCTCCATTTGGCCATGTGCTGTGGACACCAAATGCACAGGAGTTAGCCAGAACCCTGATGTCCCACATGAGCATACTGTTACCATAAGCAAATTCACTTTTCAGATTTATATGCCTATGAAGGCATTGCTGCTAGAAAAGGCCTCTGGATGCATGACTTGAGTTGTTAAAAGGACATCATCTTGGGAACAATATGCTCAGAAAAATGCTTGGGAGAAAACTGTCCCAGCCAGTATACAGCTCAAAAGCCAAAGTGTGCAGCAAAACCAAGTTAAATAAACTGCAAAGTCTATTTCTACTGATTTCTGATGGATAACTGCTCACTGGGTCTCGTGATTTTGTCCTTTTCCTTGAGTTTACTCTTTCCCATCTTTGTAAACCCCTTTTTTGAAATCTCTCTTTACCTTAAACCAAAGAAGTATGAGAAGCATGGTGTCCCATTTTTTCCCGGGTGTTGAAAAAAAAGGCAAACTTGAGGAGTTGTCCAGTCCATCTTCTTGGACAAAAGCCAGATTTCTGTCCTTCTCACAGGCTTACCATAAGAATATGGTCTCTGTCTTCTTCATATTAGCTCAAATACCTGATAAGTGATGATCATTCAGGAAAACAGCAGGATGATTAGCTGTTCCCAGTAGTGTGTTGTCAATGGGCTGCCTTCCATGATTTCCACTGCTATTCCACCAGATACTCCATCCAGGAAAATATGCTAGCTTCAGAGGCTTAGTGCTGAACCTGCTTGAAATCTCAAAAGTCCTCTTTTGTCTTGGAAAATAAACTGATGGCATTTTTTCTAAGCCTGGTTCCTTTTTTTTTTTGCCTTTTTAAATTTTCTTTTTCTCTCCAATGGTAGAGAGAAATAGGTTAGAGCCTTTTGCTCCAAAGCCAAGGGTGAAAACAGTCATGAATTGAAGGTTGAGAAAATTCCCACTGACTAAAAGAATGCTTAAATGTTCTTTCTGGACAGAAGAAATTAATTGTGTTTTGTTAAAACATAGAAAACCTGGTGGGAAATCATTCTGATTCCAGTCAACACTGCTTCTCTCTCAAGATACCATTTTGAGAGGCTCACCCTTTTTCTGAAATACTTTCTAGGCTAGACACTATTTTCTCTGCTGGCTTCTATTTATCTATCTCACTTGTTTATTTTCCCTTCCTTTGCTCTGGAGGAAGGGAGTGTCCATTTCAGGTTCTGGTTGCTTTTTCAGTAAACTGTGGATTTATGCTGTTTGTGCAGCACCTGGCAGGGAGAGGTCTCTGCTCACGCCCAGAACTCTGCCATCACAGCCATGCTGAAGGAATCACACTGCTCTGGGAATATCACTGCTGCATGGAGCTGGGGAAGGCTGGTGGCTCCATGTGTCTGCACGTCCCTCTGGCTTCCAGTCAGCATTGGTGAAGTGGTCCTGATTTACAGTTGTTGTCCATTGCAAGAGGGGAGAAAGAGATGCTAAGAGGGGTGAGCTCCTCTCTATGAGGACTGGGAGAAGTGGGAGCAGGCTGTAGGGAAGCACCATGCATGGGTGCTGGCTTTGTTGGGGGAGGCAGCAGCCACACAGACATCTTGCACCCAGTCTGGACCCAAGGGCCCTCCCTTTTAGGTTAAACAAAATCAATGTTTGTGAGGCTGTCTTGGTGCATGTACTGTCGGTCTGTGTGGTAAATATTTTTGCATGACTTGGACACGAGAAGTAGGAAGAGAAGATTCCTTTTACTGTATTGTATTTTAAGGAAAGGTAGTTGGGTAGTTGCCAATAAAGAAAATTTTGCTTCCAACGTTAAGGGAAAATTTGCATTGCCCTGCTTCCTTTTCTATATGTTTATATATGTATATATATGGAAATTATTTTATTTTGTAAATAAGTGCTATTTTGTTCAGCACACTTTGATGTTTTACCAACAGCTTTTTATTTTAACAATAGAATTCCTCTAAGATATGCTGTGAAGTTTTGGCCATTTTTGATGGTTGTCTTCTTGACTCCTGAATGTGTTAAGAACCATTAATGACATCAGTTTGGCAAGAAGAAGTCTTACTTGAGGAGCGGTTTTGAAGTCTCTGAGCTTTCTTGTCTCCATGTACAGACAGCTATTTATACTGAAATTCTGCAGCACACCCATCCTGGGTAATAGAGGAGAGAGTGTAAAGATTTCAGTCTCATATTTTTTTGTGGAGCAACCTTTGATGTATGACCACACTGAAGTGAGAGGACAAAAGCAAAATCTCCTGAATGATGCAGCTGAGATTTGGCTAACTCTGAGCTGGATCTGAGGTTGTCTTATTTTTCAACAGCATATTTCTCCTCTCTGCAAGTTATATTAAAAAAACCCCTCACCTTCCTGCACTTGCTTTTCCCTCTAAAGGTTATGTGAAGAACTCTGTGTGATGCCAAAAACAATATTTGTTTTTGGAATCAGCTTTCAGGATGTGCTGAAAGTTGTATAATCAGCACCTTACCTCTTAGGAAGACGGGGTGCTTTACTCTCCAGCATCTCACAGCCAAGCAGGGCCTGGGAAAGTTGGTTTTTCAGATACTCGAGAGACCTGAGTAGAGAATTAAATAGTCTGGAAGTGTATCAAAAGTTTCTCCACCCTGGATTCAAAGCTAGGCCCATCTTGACATCAGTGTCTTTCTCCAGGCTACAAAAATATTTGGGGGAAATAAAAAATGAGTCAAAAGAAACTTTGAAAATATCACAGTAACTAGAAGAATACAGTCGAAAAATGCTAAATAAGGTTATAATTTTTAGTAAAACCTGAGGGCAAAGCAGTAATAACATTGTGAGAAGCACTGGAAAAGAAACAGACACAAGTGAGCTGTTGGCAGTACTGCCTAGTCCACAGGCGAACTATGATCCAGCAAAAGAATTCCAGGTGATCAGAAGGCATGGCCTGTGCCCTCAGCTTCAAAACCATGTTCCCTCTACAGACTACAGCATTGCTGTTCTAATATGAATGTACATTCAGAAACCTACTTAATACAATATAATCATGTTTTTATCTGCTTTTGGTGATTTGAAATGGGAGTTAGTTACTGTGATACCCTTCCTGAGACCATATGGTGATAGAATTTCAATTCACTTTGAAGTACTGGGCTGTGGGCTCTAGAAGTTGTTTCATATGTTGTTCAGCTTTCCTTGCTGCGGTCGCTGCATCTGAGCAGCAAATGCTTGGTGGATGCCAGTACCCACTTCATCGCCTCAGTGCGTGTGAACCAGAGCTCTGACTCGCAGACAAGCAGCTTCTTTTTAGATGGTTTAAATAATATTTGGGCTTAGATGATATTTATAAAGCACCTTGAAGTCCACATAAGATAGGCCATTCAGGCATATGCATGTGTAAGCAACCTGTCTCTCTTTTCAGCAGCTGCCTAAGCAAGTCCTGCGATGAAACGTTGTGTGTTTTGGACTGTGGTTCCACAGCACGAGTGGTTTGGCAGCAGCGCTGGACAAACGGGTTCCTGCCCCTGGCACTGTGCTTAGGGCAGTGTAACTGGTGTAAAGTGGGGTTTTGCCTTTGATACTGCTGGGAGAGAGATGGTTCTTGGGCATCAAGGAATCTGGGTCACCAGGCTTATGAATGGCTGAATGCGTTTTACAGTGTGATACGTAGTAGAATAGTAGTACAGTAGTAGAGTAATTACTAAGTGGTCAAATGGGACTGACATGAGCTCATCTGGTTAGAGCGTGGTGCTAATAATGCCAAGGGTGTGGACTTGATCCTTGTGGGATCCTTCCAACTGAGAATATTCTGTGACTAGATTTTTGTTTGGCAGAGAATGCTTCTCCTGTTGTGTGGCTGTCCTTTCCCCAGGGAATGAGCTGGGGCTTGGTGGGACAAGCAGGAAAGCAGTGTCGGTGCTGAGAGAATCCAGCTGGAACCATACCCTACTCCCAGCCTCCAGAGCTCACACCAACCTGGGGTTTGTGCACAGGTCCAATGAGGAAAAGCAGTGTGTTGTTCCTTACTCAAAAAAAAACAAATTCCTCAGCCTCAGAGAAGTAGAACACTTCAGGATAAGCTAGACCTGGGGATTTGGACCACGGAGCATCCTGAAGTGAGAAATAGAGCCATTCAGATGATATAATAACGGGAATTACCAGCACTTATTTCTGCTGAGATCTCCTCTTTGTAAATGGCTAAGTAAACAACCCAGGGAGCTGCTGGCCAATTTCTCTCACTTCATTATGTAGCATAGCAAAAAGCAAATAGAGATTCTTCTGTAAATGGTCAGATGGTAACAGGTTGATATACTGTGGGGAATATAGATTTTTAGAAAACAGAGAAAACTTTGCGACACTTGTGTATTTTTGAAGCAATCGCAAGCTTTTTAATGAGGTAGTTGATGTGAAATTCAGGGCTGATATCATCACAGTGAAACTGAATTTAGGAATTAATGAACACTTTTAAATACCTTTGTGTCAAGGGTAAATCCATATTTAATTTTGCTTTCATGAATGATCTGGAATTCTAAACTAATTATTATTGCAGTTCGTGGGAAGTTACAGTTTTGAAGCCGTGAAACTGCCTTGGAGAGTTCTAACAAAATCTGTGACTCCCAAGAGGAAATTCAACATCATATAAAGTTATGTCAAACTTTCATCAATCAAAACCCAGAGGGAAAAAAGGTTGTATAGTAACAGTGAGGAGGAAGGTCTGGGCATTAATACATCACAAACTAAACACACAGCAGCATAATTTGCAAGAAGACCAAGTCTGTTCCAGGCAAGGCTCCTAATGTTTCAGCTGCATCTGATCCAGGATCACATCCAGTTTTTCTCTATAGGAAATCTGCACAGTTTAAAGATGAAGTGTGTTAAAGCAAAGGCAGATTTTAGCTTCAGGCTGTATACAGTGGCAGTTTCTCAGTGTGTGTATGCCCTGGGCATGTATTATTAAGGTCATGGTAATGATTCTGAGTTCTGTTTATCCTTTGTCTTCTCTTTAAGTCCTCAGAATGATCATTTTCTCTGAACAACACAGGAGACACTGGGAATGATCAGGAAACACTGGGAAGAACAGAAAGCAAATAAGCCACGTCAGTGAGCAAGGGACAGGGATTACTTCAAAAGTTAGGAAAAATAAGGCTTCAGGCCACTTTTCATGAGAAGGCAGGTAGATCTGGAAATACACAGTCTAAGAGGAGGGCCATGAGCACTATTAAATTATTTTAAACCAAAATGTTGGTATTTTTAAAAGTAGTAACAGAAAGGAAAGAATTACTGCAGGTGACCAAGAAAATAAGCCAGCAGAGAAAAGGTGAGTCAAACAAAACAATGTTTTGTTTGGCAATATTGGGAATATATGTAAGACTGGTTAAAAAAAAAAAAATTACATCTCCTGTGAAGTTTGATGTACTGAAAACCAGCTTAGTTCTTAGAGTGATTATAAGGAAACTTTATTTTCTATGGAAAAGCTGGGCTTCAATGAAACACAGTATTACCTCAAAAAGAGCTCACCATACTAAAAAAAAAAAAAAATAATCACTTTTTGTCAATAGATTCCCTTAAATTAAAAACAAGTTACTAAATGTTGAGATTTTCTACTGATTATTTGCTGGAACAGAAGCAAAATTGTTTTGTGAAGGTAAAGGTTTTTCCAGTCACCTCCCTGTCTGTTTTCGTGAACAAGATGTGGCTGTATAATGGTGCTAAACCTTGGTGAGGTGGAGATCACATCCGTGATCAGGCATCCAAGAGGGCAGAATACCTCACCCTCTGAGCTTCCCGTGTCCCCTGCTGCAGAGATGCCTGAGGGCAAACAGTGATGTTCAAGCTTCCCAGCAGTGGCAGCAAGAGGAAGGAGGCCAACAGGGAGCTCCTTTCTTCCTTGCAGCTCTGAAATGTGTGGTGGGAGAGCAGTCTCCATCCCCTATGGTTCTTAAAGTGTTTTCTTTGCAGAAAAGGGAAACTTCTGCAATTTTCTGCCTTCCCTTTGCCTCACTGCCCTAGGCTTGTGGAGTAGAAAAATATGTCCATGGAAAACAAGGAGTAAAGCTGTGGTGCACACTGTGCTGCTGTTCTGAATCCTTAGCATTTAGACAGCAAAAATAGCTTTAAAGAGCAACAGACACTCTTGAGTTCAGACCTGTGTCTTCTCCAGAGTACAAATTATCTGACTTGCAAACTCTGCAATGTGGTGGGTTAAGTAAATGCCCTTTTGCTTCTGGACACCAAGCTCAAATATTCGAAAAGTAGTGTCTAATTAAAAAAATATCAGACAATTGGGTTTCTTTCCTAGTCCATGCTCTTAAATGGCAGCAGCCAAGGCCTGCGTGGGTTTTGCATGTCTGAGCAGCAGTAAATGAGTGGGGCTCTCCAGGAGAGTGAGCAGAGCCCTCAGTGACAAACCGGAGCACTTGGGAGGTGAGGGAGCAGAGAGGGTGGTGACAGCAGGGGAATGCAGGGACTGCTGGTGGCCTCTGCAGAAGAGCAGGGCCGAGGCTGTTGCTCTATGCTGATCTTTCAAAGTAGCAAGCATTTCTCAAGAGAGCCTATCTGCTTTTTTTTTGCTAAATATAGGCCTGCCTTTCTCCTTCCTGGTCAGTTAGTGTGGTTGGCTGTGGGCACCAAGGCTGTCTGCAGACTATTCACTCCTGCTGTCCCACTCGTGCCTTCTGTGACCGGCTCTGTAACACAGATACGAAAACTTTGCTGTTCCCAGCGTGGAGCTTGTGCTGGGGAAGGAGCAGGGCCCACCTGCCCTGCAGTGGCTGTGCCTTAAGGGGGCAGGTGAGTGTCTGGCTGTGCACAGAACTCAGGTGGGATTTGGGGTTCTGGACAGAGTGTCTGTCAAATTATGCTTTGCTCTGCTTAGGTCTCCCCATCGCTGATGAATTCAAAATAAAAGTCAGAAGAGCCATCCCGCAGAGGGTCGTGTCCTCTGAAAATGAGTCTGTACATCAAAGGACCAAGTTTCAATATCGTGCATTTATGCAGGCGTATGTGAGCTGAGTTCACACCAATCCTCTGGCTCCAAGTTCAAGAAAGCATCCTTCTTCAAGAGTATTCTTGAGCACCTGCTTTCATTTGTAGATCTGTGTTTATGGCATCCTGGTTTCTAGAGTAAAAGGCGCACTAATGTCCTGTGAAATGGGGGCACCAGTGAACAGCAGTACTGAAATCTCTGACTACATCTTCTCCAGCCTAGTGAGACCTAAAGGCCCCTTCTGCAGAGAAACTTGATCTGTCTAAACCTGAATCTTTATGCAAAAGCTTAAGTTAATGCATCATATATGAAGTTTAAATCAAATATAAAATCTAAAATTTAAAAAGTGGTTCCTCTTAGTATTTGTTCTTATGGATCTTTTTAGTAAAAAAGTCATCTTTACTGATATCACTTGGTCCAAAAGCAATTCACTTTGCAGCTATTTTGTTTTCCCTGCTCCATATTTCTCTTTGAAGACATTTGGCTTCATGGTTCTCCTTTCTTTCCTCTCCTTTTCAGGCTTTATTTTGCAAGCAACTCTTTATAGAGGAGTTCAGCATTTGTAAACTTTTGGTAGTGGCACGTCAAGAATGCTAGTGATAGCACTGCATTTTCCTCTGAAGGACTCCACAGATGAGGTGCCAAACTCCTGTGAGTGTTGGTACATTAACATAAGAACTGGAATACTGGTGGAGATGAAGAGAGGATCCCTAACACCCTAATGGTCTTTCCTTGGGAGGCAGGAATGATGATTAAAGAAAGTGTAGCAGACAGTAGAACAATTAAGAAGTGTAAGACATAAGTTTTATTTTCCCCTTCCTTGTGGTTAGTGATTTAGGGTCTTCTGCACAATAGACAGTATTGTACACAATTGTCTGAGTGATGTTGTTTAATAGCTATTAATGTCTGGGAACATCTTTATTCAGTTTTTAAACTCCTTAACCCATTTTTACTCCTGGTTCTCACTGTTGTTACAGTTAAATTCCACAATATAATGATTTCCTAATGCTAATAAAGGCTCTCCTTTTGTAGAAAAGTCAACATGTAATGTTGTTTCTTTTTGGAGTAATATGCCCTAAATACGCAGGGTTTGGGAAAAGAGAATGTATAGTTGCACCAAATGTTTAATTACTCTGGTTTAAGAATTTAATTACTCCATGAAAAAGCAACCTGAAATCATCCATTCCTCCCTGCAATACCTAGAGCAGTTGAGTGACCTCAGGGGGAATTGATGTGACAGACAATTAATCCACCATAAGACTATTAAATTCCCTTCAGCATGGCAGCCTTGCCACAAACACAGTAAACCTGAGAAGAGTAGAGGGATGCAGGACCACTCCTCCAGTGGCAATCCACCCCTGGATGGATCAAACCCTTTGTGACTCTGCACAGAGTCTCAATGTTTGAAAAGCGTAGGGCAGCTGTTTGTTTAACTTACTGCACAGATACCATACCTTTCCAGGGCTTTCTCATTAAGTGAGAAACTTCTTTGGTTTTTTGCAGTCCACTAGGACAAATTCCACCCTCAGTGGCAAGGGCACAACAGGCACTTAAGTTTGAAGAGAACGCAGTTCAGTAGCCTCCAGGAGCATGACTGGCTACAGGCCTATGTGCTTGACAAGGAGGAGCCTCGTAAATGTAGTTCTCCAGTCTGTTTCCCTGACCTCACTTGGGGAAAAAAATCCTACCAGCTATGATAAAAATCGTAGCTCCAAGTTTTCCTTCTCTCTATTATTGCTCTTCAGATCTTAAATTGAGAGTTTCCATTACTACACATGGCATGAATGTACTGCTGTTTTGTGTAATGCACAGTGCTTATCCGCACACTGGCAGCACCTTTATGTTCCAGTGCTGGAGGGAAGAAGTAAAAATTTACTTGCAGACAAAGTGACAGACACTGTCAAGTTCACTTAGGAATTTGGATTTAACTTCTGAATTTAAATCAAAAGAAGAGTGATTCATGTAATTTATTTTTCTTTGGATATATCTCATATTGTTCAATTACAATAATATCAATTTTGCCATAATGGGATTGCTCATTTAATAATATTGAATTGAAAATAAGTGTGCTAGTTAAAACATTAAAAGATCCTGATGCAGCTAAAAAAAGCCATGAAGTTCAGACCTTAAAGGATTGGCAGATTCTAATCGAGATTTTTTCCTATAACTATTTACAAAATTGAGCCTGATTTTTTAAAACTGAGGGAGGGGAATATCTGAGTCGAGTCTCCCTTCCCACACTTAAAAGTCTGTAAAGCTTTGTTAAGAAAATAAACAAAAAAGCCTCTGAGAAATACATGAGCTCCAAAGGAATGCTACAGTCCAGCTGCAGCTGAGGCACATTGGTGGCTTCAGTTCACTGCAGACACAGCGAGCTCTCCTCCCTTCTGCTGAGAGCTGCCCTGCACTTGTTTTGATTGGATTCCCACCAAAAATGGGAGAGTGTAGGTCTGTGTGTCATGCCAGCCCTCGGGCAGCAGAACTGCCACACTTTTTGGCCTCCATCAAGTGGGCACCACGGTTCATGGGCTGGTACCTCCTGCAGGATTTGTTGTGCTGCACCTCTGGCAGGATTACACACTTCAGAATCCAAAGTGAAACAGTTTCCTCCTTGGATGGTATGTTGTAGGTGAATGTAGAGGAGTTGATAACAAAGGGTGCAATATTGAAACTTTCCTGTGTGGCACTGTCCAGCTGAAGGAAAGTGCCTGAGAGTTGGCTTCTCCATCTGAGACCCTTAGTTGGACCTGAGGTCATCCCAGAGGTAGCAGGTCAAGCTTTGATATAGCGGCTATTGACGCTGTTGTACACCACAACAACACAGACTCCGACCTCAGAAGGCTGAAAATGACTCCTTTATTTTTGGGATGTGTCTCCCTTTTTATACCATTCTACACAGACCAATTCCATTGGTGAAACAAAGACAAACCTCTTCAATCACATTGGTCAGACCAGAGGGACATCAAGAAGAAGACCCTCCTAGGAAAAGGAATGTAAACAAAGTTAAGTTACAAAAACATGTCTCTTGTTTACAGAAAATTCCCTGGGAAAAGAATTTCAGAAAACCAAAACATCTCAGGCACAAACCAGGGCTACACAGGTATCACAACCAGAGGTGTGTAGCTTCCTCTTCCTTTGGTTTAGAAGCAAATTTTCATGTGAATCCCATAGTTAAAATTTCCAGGGATCACTGTGGAATTCAGCACACTGCTCTTATGCTTTGTAAGCAATTAAAGACAAAAAAGAACCAAGTGGGATTTAGAATTTTAAAAGTATGAACAGTCTTTGGACTACAGACATACTCAAAGCTATGTGAATAGTTGGCTGCTACCTTGAATTACAGCCATTGTCAGCAGCCTGTGATTAAATAAAGAGTAAGAGGGAGATGTGTATTGAATATGAATGTTTCACAATGTTTTTGAAGTGAAGTAACACAATACTGAGAGCATTCATTTGCACATCAGCAGGGCAACCACAGTAGTCTAAAAATTATCCCATTTATTGGCATAATCCAGATGGTAGACAGACATATACAAGCACTGTCTTCTGGGTCCCTCTAAGCTGATGGAACAGAGCGCTGCAACCATCTGTTCATCACTGTACTGTACTGGTGGGTCTCAGAGGTACCAACAGACCAGGATGTATGCAAGTTGGATGTTTATGGTTCAAGCAAGAAATCAGTCAAATCTCTAGTGTGGACCATTTAAGTAAGCCAAGATGCTTTTACTTAAAATTAAATAAGGAGCAGCATACATTTTTTTCTCTCTGTGGACCCATGGGATCAGTAATTTCTGTTAGCACAGTGATGATTTACCCAGGATCACAAGAGAACTTCTTGTGCTGGTACAGCTGGGAGCAGACAGTACAGAGGAAGCAGAAGAGTCTGTCATGGGTGATTTTCAGACATGGTTTTGTTGTCTTATATCTTTTATTGGAGTGTTCTTCTGTAGAACACCCAGCCTGAGCACCATCGCTATCAAAATACTGCTGCCTGCCTTCTCATAAGTACCAACAAAAAGTGACAATCTACCTTCTTTCATCTCAGATAGTGTGTCTGGGTCTCTGTCATGTGAATATTGCTTTTGTTCTGATTGGCATCTCTTATGGGTTGTAGCCAGTCTCTCCAGTCCTCACAGGGCACTTCAAGGGCTGCAATTTCGTCATAAGGCAGCAGTGAAGTTGTGCTGGCACAGTGACTGATCCATGTCCTTGGTTGTGAGTAGAGCTAAGCCAAGAGTGATTACTTGGACAACCTTGATGAGCTGACTAGGTTCCCTATTTCAGGAATTCACTGGTGTCTCAGAGAGGAACAGTGGAGCTTCTGGACATTTGTATGTTCTCTGAGAACTGCTCGCAACAGGCCCTCAAGCTCGGGCATTGGTCCCATGAAGGTGTCCATTCTCAGCTAAGGGGAAAGAATTTTGGTCATCCCTGTTGTACTGCCATATCAGTTTCTTCATTCTTTATCTGCTAATGCTACCTTTCCTCACATTATCTGTCACAGCAAGACTTAGCATGTTTATTAATAATCCTTTACCTGTATGCTATATCATACTTCAGTAGAAAAAAAACAAAAACAAACCAAACTACATTGCTTTATAAATTTCCACTGAGTACCAATGGTGGATGGAGAGATGTTATAGATGAAACCTGGGGGAAGGATGTTTTCCTGTCTTGCATGCAGGCCCATGTGTTACCTAAAAGGGAAGCTACAGATCCTTTGATCCTGACATCCTGTTTCTGGTGTACTTTTGATTCTAAATCTGGGGTTTATGAGTAAACTTTTATGTGACGCTCCATCAGAAAAACAACATTAAACTGAAATCTTAAATAAGAGATACAGCTTTGGCTATGGAGTTTACAAATTCCAACAATGAAAAGTGGAGAACCCTCTTATTACAGAGTGATATTCTAATAAAGCTGCTTTAGATGGCCATAGCAATTTTGAAGTGCAATGGAAATAAAACATATCCATTTGATCCCTGTAACTGCATCCACATCAAGACTTCTGCTACATGAGTGGTTTTGCAATACAGATAAAACTTTTCTATGAAACTTGAGTTAAAGCAGACATGTAGGAAAGGGAAGGCATGAGAGCTGCTGGGTGGGAAGGAGAAGGAAATACCTGAAAACCTTTCCTTTTCTCCAGCTGTGCCATCTAGCTGCTTCTAACTCAGAGACCAGAGCAGCAGTCTGAGAGTGCTAAAAGAAATGAAAGAGTTAAAGTGAGTTGGACAGAAGCAGGGACAGTTCAGATCTGTGGAAGGAAAATACTTCCCAAAATGGGTCAAAAATAACAAATACAAAATGTACTGAATGAACTTTTGTTTTTGCTTAAGATTAACTTAAATTTTTTAGAAGAGAAAAAGCCACTTTCTCTAACAACACGAACCCTGTGTATATTTACCTCAGGCTTATAGAAATAGCTCATATGACAAGTCTGGCTCCATAAACTCCGCCTAAGAAGCCTGGATCAGCAAAATTCAATCTGGAAGCTGTCTATAAATTTATTAAAACTGTCTGAGTTTTCTATGTTAACTATTGAAGTAATCTTCTGTTTGTAAAAAGATGTAAGTTTTATAAGTTAGTACTGAAGCCCATGGAAATCAACTTTCAGCATTCAGTGCTTTTGTTAACTTTAGATTTAATTCTTCTGATAAAGAAATGCCAACTCAAGACCAGCTGCATAAAGTGAGGCCTATTTGGAAATAAATTTAATGAATTTTAATATATTTTTGTCTTTTTTACTCACTGAGATATTCAGCAGTTTCATGCTTCAAATAAATCTTAAGGAAGAAGTCAAAGCAAGCAGTCAGCTGCTCTAAGGCCAATCAAATAGTGCTTTTCTGCATGTTTTACTAACAGATGAACAGGCAATCCCATTTATAGAGCACACTACATGTTGACAGAGCGCATTACTTCATTTTGCACTATTGGCAATTTGAGATCTTAGCAAAACAATGCTGAGGTCGCTCTCATTCTGTATTGCCATCCTTGGAATGTGGCTTGGGTTTTCATTAACTCTCTCACTGCAAGGTACTGCAGATGGAGACAGATTTTATAGCAGGGGTTGTAATAAACATCAGAGAGCAGAAAGTTGTAAACAGCTGAAATTCTTCGTCCTCTGAGGATGAATTCCTTTTCCTTAACACTTTGGTGTTCTCAGCACATTGTGGACACTTTTTCTAATTGGAGGTGAATGGGTGGATAATGCACACGGACGTTGATGCCTCCCAGCTGGTGTGTGGGGAGAAATGGTCTCAAACTCCAGCACCCAGTGAATATATGCCTCAATATAAACAGTAAAAGTTTGGATATTCAGCCTGGCGCTTGGCTCGCAGCAGTCTGGCTCTGCTTAGGAGCACAAATCATGTACAGGATCACTTCCAAGATTTCTCCTCGACTGTTTAATCAAGGGAACAGGACAAAAAGGGAGAATAAAGAGCACTGCTCTAGCACATCTCTCTTTCACTGCTGCATTATTCTTGCTTTTCCCTATGCTGGCTCCATTGAAATCACCAGTATTATCAAGTTAGTGTAAAACTTCAGTGAATCTTTCCAAGGCCTTTTCTGTACTTAAATTTTTTCGAGTCTTACAGCAGGACAGTTGATGCAATACAAGTCACTTGAGAAGAATTTAAGTACAAAGGAACTGGGCGTCCTTACTGCAAAAGGAGAGCAGACTGGTGGGGGAATCTTTAGGAACAGCTCCAGTGCTTTCAATTCAAAGCTTACCTTTTTACAAAACAATTGCTTGAGAATAGGCCAATATTCTATACAACTCAGCTTTTCCCAAACTGTTTTGCCCAGGGGGATCTTCCCCTCCCAGATTAGCATAAGTGTCAGCAACACTGTGACTATACCACCTCTAGATCCCTAGATCTGGAAGACTGTGGGTTGTGCTTTGCCTTCACCTTCCTCCAACCCCAGCAAAAGGAATAGCCACAGTATGGGGTACACTGGAATAATTGCACCCAAGCTATGAGGATTTCAGTATACTTCCATCAAGTAAAGGATCCTGCAGATTCAAACAATACAGCTCTGCAATCAGAGAAACTGCTTGGATGATGGTGCATGTCTTACATGAATGGTGCTTTCATATTCCAGTTGCTTTTTAAATCCCTTTCTCTGTAATGCTTGCACTCAGAGATGCAGTTTCCAGGTAACAGGGACAACCAGACGCCCAGGTGGGTTATTTAACCTTTTCTCTGAATACAACTGGGAAGCAGTTTGAGCTCTAACATATTATAACTCTTCAGTTAAATTCAGCTCTTTTGGCATTTAGACTAATTTGTGAGAGCGAGGTGCCACATTTACATGCAGTCACATGGACTGTCATGACTGCTGCAGGGAAGAACAAAAGTACAATAAATACACCTTTTGCTTTGTGTTTACTGGGCTGTGTTTTCAGCAGTGTGCACTGCTAAGCACTGAGTTAGTCCATGGATCTTGTTGGGTAAGATATTTTAATCCATTTTGCCTGGACATATAAGACAGGCCTTCATGCAGATCCCTTCCCCAAGCTCCAACTTGCATTGGTTTAGATTGTAGAAACACATGACTGTTGAAACAGGGTATCCAGGCAGTTGGACCAAAGATCTTTAATACAGTCATTCCTACCTCTGGATAGCACAGCTTGTTCTAGGGTTTTGTACATGGATGTGTCTGCAATGGCAGCTTCTCTAGGTAGGCACATATAGTCAGTGCACTCATCTCAGTCTGGAAGTGTGTCCAGCAGATCAAACACAGCATGTGCTTTAGCCTGCCACGTCCCAAACTCTTTCAACTCTACTGTCTGTATAGAGTAGGTCTTCAGTGACTAAATAGAGACCAAGCTGCATAACTCATGCATTGACACTGATGGGTAACAATCCCAATCTGAAGATGAGTCCCACCTGGAACACTTGGACATGGTTGTTGTTGTTTGTTCTTTTTCTAACTTCTTTACAATGTTTTTAGATTTAGGATAAGTCATCCAGAGTGTTTAACATTCTGCATCTCCATCTCCCCTTTGAGTGCTCAAGTCTGTTCCTCCTATTCTCTCTCACTTGTCATGACAGGTTAGGGGAACTTTTATGCCTGAATCATTAGGCGACTGAAGTTTCTTACTAGAAAACAAATGTACTTTGATGCTTTTGCAGCCTCAAGGTGAAAACAACCATAAATTTAGGGCCAGGGAAAGCGATGCTCAAATAAAATTCATTACTGCTTGAAGCCCTCAGACTCCACACAGTGAAATTGTAACCATTCCTGTTCTTCAGAGTAAAACTAGACTGTGAATGTAAATTGCTAGAACATACTGTAAAAATGCTCATTGTTAATTCAGTGAACAGTTATATACAAGTTCAAAATATCTCATAAGGAACTCAGTGTGTGAGGTTATTGGATATGATTCATTAATCGTACTAATAAGTAGAAATGTAGTATAGTGAAAAAAACTGATTTACTGGCTTTCAAATATTTCATTTGTGAACTCCTTGAATTCACTTCTAATCAATCCAGAAAAACTATCTCTGAGTTACAAGCAGGCTGTATGGAGACTCCGGGTTTATGACTGAGAAAAAATCCTCCTGGGCTGTCCCACAGCCCAAGGCCTGGGACTGATTCAAGAGTGTGTCTCTTTGGTTAAGTCCATGGAGCGATCCAAACCCAGGCCCAGTGATGCTGAAAATTCTCAGTTCCCATTAGCAGTGTGGGCTGCCTGGCAGAACTGCTCTGCAGCAGCCTCCCCAGCTATAGGACAGGCTGCCTGCCAGGGCTTGGCACCGCCGGGGATGGCACGGCGCTGCAGCTTGTCAGTGCCAAGACCTCAGGGCTTCACAGGACTGTGGCAAATCCTAATTCCATAGTAATTCTCAGGCTGCCTTTCTGGCTTCCCAGGCTCCCTGCCCTGGAGCGGAGATGTACTGGGATGCCTCCCAGGGACTGTCACTCCAAGGGCAGTTTGCATGAGCGCTCCCCCAGGGCTCCGAGAAAAGAGGAATTTTTGTCAGGCTCATTGCTAACCAGCAGACCGCTTCATGATTTATCTTTATCTGGCTCCAAAAAAAAAAAAAAAAGTATAAGAATTCATAGTTCACAAAAACTTTGAAAATGTTGGCTTTAGACTCAATCGGATGAAAGTCAAATTTTGAAAAGCAAAGTTCCTTCTCAGCTGGAACACTAGCTTTTCAACCAGCCCCAGTGAATACTATTAATTAGTCAGTAATACCCTGACTCTTAATTTATAGTTGAAATCCAGAAGAGCACAAGGTCCATCTGCTTACATGATCCCCAAATTATTGACAACTACAAAAACATGATGTTTGTAACCACTTCACATATAGTCTGAAATGTATTAAACAATGACTTCATTTGAAGAGGTTTGTTAACATTATGAATATTATTATTGTGGGTCACAAGAGCCTTGGTCTTGTTCCAGTCTTGAAATAATTACTTTTACACTGCAAAACTGGTTTATGAATTACAACATTAAATCAAAATGTACAGTAGTCACGTTACTTCTTGGGTGGTTTATTGTGTAGTTATTACTTTGCAGACTAAATGGATTTTAACAATCCCATACTATTCATGAAACAATTTTGAGCAAACTTTTGGTTTGTGAAAGAGCCCTCACTCCTCCTAAATTCTTGTGAAATATTCCAATGGTAAATTTAGATAGGAGCCCATGCTTGTGTCTCTGGCAGATAAGCATTCTTCTTCTAATCAGAGCAACCAGATCATGTATCTCTAAGTGACTTGTTTCAAGGTAGTGGTTTTAAATTTTTTTTCTACAGCTGCAATTTCTGTAAAAGTCATATGTAATGAAAGAAAATTGTGTTTTTCTCCCTCTTCAGTTCTTGGAAGAGATTTAAGGGAGAAGGATAATTGCTAGTGAGAGCACAGCCCAGTTTTACTTTACGGTGAAAGTGAGTTGCAAGGAGATAAACAAGGAAGGAAATACATGGAGATCTACCCACTCTCAGGAACTAGAAAAATCTTCTAATGAATTGTTATTTCTCCAGATGTGTATTAATTTACAGAGATGAGCCTTCACTGAGATTTTTGGCTTGCATGCTTAAGTCTCCTAAGCTGTTTCGACACTCTTAACCTGGAGGTTACACTTGGTTTTTTTCACCCTTATTTCCCCCACCCCCCAACCCTGGCATTGTTCCCCTTATTTTTATCTTGGTCTGTATCAGCAAGGAAAAACAAACATAAAAAAAATTAGGCTTGAAACCCTATTATTTATCTTCACGTGAAGCAGTGAGTGGTAGCATTTATTTAAACTACAGCCTCTAAGGAGAGAAAAAATATGGCAGCATAACTGGTAGTTTCTTCTGCAGCTTTAAAACTGAAATGAATTCTAGTGACCAATGGAGTCAATGCTAATTTTTGTTGAAAAAGTATTTTATGCTATGTTTTAGGGTAAGTTTTTTGATCTACAAGGTAGTGGTTTGTAGTTTTATTTTAAAGATATTTTAGTGAATTTTCAGTGATGCTGGAAATAGAGACCATTGTGCACATGTGAGGGATACAAAGTAATTTGGTTTTGGTTTTTCTAAACCAGAAGTATTTTAGATTAAATTTCTTTGCCATGCTGCTGATAACTGATAGTGCAGTAATATGCACTATCACATGCAGGACATCACTGACCTACAGTCAATTATACAGTATGTATATATATATAGGGGCTTATAAATTAAAAAGTGTAGTGATTTATCCTGTGTGAGGTTCTGGCAGCACACCAGTGCTAACAAACTCCTGGATGCTTGCTGACATCTTTCACGTTACAGGACAGGTTTCCCTATTGCTCCATGAGTTGTCCATTTCTTATATCAAGAATAGCTGGTTTTGGCTCCGGGGCATGTTGTCTTGATTCTCACCTTTCTCTACAGTTATGTTTGTTACTGCTGCTCCTCCCCAGCTGATGCCCCATCAGGCAGCAGCAGCTCTGGCAGCTCTGGTTGGCTGACTACAGGCAGAGGGCATGGAGAAGACACGAGGGTCCTCCTTCAGATATGTACTGATTACATTCTTAAGAAAAGCTGCTCCTCCTGCCCTTGTGCACACCACACTTTGCAGCTTTGAGTTATAATCTGGAGTCTGGTTTGCCCTCGAGGGTTTCTCGGGGTTGGATCATGCAGGAGTGTTTTGTGGGTGTCACAAGGTGCAGTTCCTCTCAGCTTGCACCACCTGGTGCAAGCACAAGATAAGTGCTTGCACCTAGGGAACACAGGAGGCTTTGTACCTGCCTCCCAGGAATAAAGCACTCACTTCTTCTCCACCAGTATGAGCAACACTTGGGCAACTCCTTGAGAGCAGTAACAGGGTCACACTCTTCTCATGTATTAGATCTCATATAAAGAGCTTTCAGACATCTAGGAAATTACAGCGATCAAGTTCTTTCCAAATAGGATTTCTTTCTGTGTAAGAAGATTTGCGTCATTATTGTAAAGAAGCATCTCCCTGAGTGAGATGGCACTTCATTCTTCATGGGCATTAAGTACTATTTTCCCAAGTTCTGTTAAAAACTAGTGAGAAATTATCAACATATTTTGATGGGTAGCAAATAAATAAAAAAGTTCTGAATAAAAGATTTTTTTTGTAGTGTATTATGCCTAAATTCCAATTCCTTAGTTTATAGGTTTTATTTATAGTACTTTATGCATTTTATATACTTGTCTGTCAACATTTCTCTGTCTTTTTTGGGAAATAGACTAAAACCATTACTTGTATCGACTATATGAATATTTGGCCAGAATAAGAAAAGTGCTAATTGCCCAAGGAAGAAATGTGCTGCCAATATCACTCTTGGCTCTGGTTCAGCAGCCACAGAGACGAGTCTTTTCCAGGTGTGGAGTTACCTCTGTATGGAAGCTGCATTCATGTACTATTAGAAAGGTCAAGCAAAACAAGACCTTCATGCTTGCTTCAGGCTTTTTCACCTGAAGATATTGGTTGTGTTTTCACCTGATAAATATGGTAGCCCCCGCTTGTCTGACTGCAAAGATACTGAGACTGTTAAGGACTTTTCTGAAAGTCAAGTGAGTTTTAATAGCTGGTCTCCCAGGTGGGCTTTTCCTCACTTCACTGCATATGCCTGAAGGGCAGCTGTCTGATCTAATTGTCACGAACTCTCACTGAAGTAGCACTTCAATTTATGTGCCAGACTTCTACTGTCTACTTGGAGTGACATACATTGTCCACCAGATGTGTGGGTTTCTTCCTGTAGAATAGGGAAGTCTAGGGTTATAAGCTGAGATGGAAATTGTAGATGTTTACATTTAGGTTAGACAAATCCTTTACTGGAATAAGAACATGCTGGCTGCCCTCCCAAAAGAGAATGCATTTGAAAACTTTTTCCTGCCTCATCAGATGAGACATCAGACAGCTTGGGTCACTAGTTCCAGGCGAAGTTCATGGCAGAGAAGTAGAGAAGTCACTTCTCCCTGGTTTCATAATTGTATGTTGTCTGCAACTGGATAGTTTTCCTTTGTTTATTAGCAGTTACTGTTGAGAAAGCACTCAGTTCCTACAGTAATATTGGAAAAACAAAACCTGGCTTCACTAATGATCAGGTAGGTAAAGATTCAATTACCTACTCATTTCCCAGCTGCTGTGTTGTAAGCAACTAAATTTTAGCTGAAACATTGTTCATTCTTTTCTGTTGTCAGTGACATGATAAACAGGAGACGAATGATGGTTTTACTAAAATCTGTATTTGCAGGTGTAAATCTCACATTACAGCTCCTCAAAGCTGTGTAAGGAACAACCCCAGTGGGAATCATGGAAAGCATGAATTGATTGAGTTGCCCTGGAATGAATATACAGGAAGTTAACTGTGATGCTTTTTGTCATCTCTTAAGAGAATCTAACCTGGAAGATTTATACTTCCTAAAGTGAGCTGCATGCATTTCTTGGGTACACATTATCAGGTAAATAAAGGAGGAAGGAAATGTGGAAGGAACAGCAGGAAGGAATCATAAATGCATCATAAGTGAATAAGGATGGAATGTGAAAGGGTAAAAGGTAATCAGAATGGCCAGAAGGGTAAGTCTGTAAATCCTAGATGCTAAGAGGCTTAAGAAAAGGACAGATGATTGCAGGCAACTGAGTAGTACAGCTCAGTGGGTTCCTGTTCATTGCAGACCAGGGTGGGCTCCAAACCCTGTGCAGTTTGAAATCAGAGGCTCCTTGGCCACCATAAGTACAGTGTAAGGCAGCTTTCTCATCACAATCACAATAGCTGGTGTTCAAAATCCATAAAGCTTTTGTTGAAGTCTGGCCTTTGAAAATACCTTCTGTAGTCAGAAATTGGTTTTAAATTCTGATACTAGGTACACAAAAATCTTGAACTCTGGAATTTCTGATAGCTGCAACTTAACATACCATTTAAGATTTTATACATGAAGACAAAGAATCTTGTCTCCCTGTTTTTTATATTACGCGTACAGAATAAAACTGGATCTAGTAAACCTGAATTTTTTTTGGGTTGATGCCCCCAAAACTGTAAGTTTTTGCTCATAACTCTTTCCTTACCATCATAAAAAGTTCAGCTGCGGTTTCCTTATCATGTATTCTTTATTTTTAATCTTAGCTGCACCAATGTAACAACCTGTTATTATTGCAAAGCACTTCCATGCATGCTCTTCATCTGCCCCCAGTATCCTACTCCCAACTAGACAGTCTCCAGATTTCTTTTGTGCCAGCTCTGGCACTCATCTCCTCCCTCGGAGAGCTGATTCAGTTTGCTAAATGGAGAGAAAGGTGTGTGCTTCATTTACTGTATTGGGTTGTGAGAAGCACGGAGGCAGAGGGAGGCAGAGGTAGGCAGAGGGAAGGGAGGCGGTGGCAGCGTGTGTGGCTGGAAGAGGGGGATGAAGAGGGTTAATGGGAGGCAGACTTTCCTTTTCAATGGCAATGAGTTTCTAGGCCAAACAAGTCTGACCTGCACAATTTCACCTTTAGTCCTTCCCCTCTCTGGCTTTTCCCTCTAGGGCATTCTTTACCTTCCTGGCTTTTTGGCTTTTTCCCTCTCCCTGAATTACTCTGTTTTCTCAAAGTTTCACATCTCTCCCTTTGTTGGTTTGCTTCTTCTCTACCTTCTCTACAACTGGGGATTCTGCTCTCCTCCATACTATTCCTTTCACCTTGGGGTATTTATTAGAAACAACACCCCTGTTTTAATCCTTTTGTGATGTTTAGCATTTCCTTTTGCAGTGACTGTGATTAAAAGAAGCTGGTGATGGTACAGAGCTCGAAGGTAGAAATCCTGCAAACCTCTTCCCATGTTGCTCACCTGCTTTCAAACCTGCAGAGCAGACAAACAAACATTGGGAATCAGAGCATATGATATATAGAGAGTTTTCCCATTGAAAACATCTCCTTGAAATAAAAAGCAGAAATTTAGAAGGGAAAATCAGGCACTCAGGGTTTTATTTTTTTACCCTTTTTTCTCCCACCTACCTGCCTAGAGATTCTGATGATTTAAAGTTTGACATAGGAGGTTTCTTTCTGTTGGGTGCTGCTTTCCAATGCATGCTCTGCAACTGCTCAAGTATCTACCCTGCCTTGTTTTCCAGGAAGGGGAGTAGCACAGATTGTTCACCCGAGGGACAAAAATGAACTTTATTGGTAAATGCAGATACTGTGTTCTTTGTGCACGCCAAGTTGACTGTCCATGGGAACACTTAAAGATTATTTCCTCTGCAATAGGGACCAAAATCCATGGAAGATCCATAACTGGAAGCTTATTGAGTACACTACATCAGCATCAGAACACATAAAAACTTTGGCTCAACTGATTTCTTTCCAGGATGTATTTTGTGTTATTGTACACATTTCTGTTTTTTCTCAAAATACCTTTTCCTTTCTCCCTGAAGTACTGTGCTACCTCTGTTTTGAGATAATGTGATGGGCTAGTAGCATTTGCCTAGATTGTAGGTCAGAAACAGTAAAACTGATTAATTTCATGTATGTCATGCAGCACTAGAATAAGGCTACTTTCCTCAGAGAATAAATGAGAGTAACTAGGGGGGTTGCTGCCTTTACCAAATTTTGTGCAGAGCATTGGAAAATTATTATAAAGGTTAAAGAGGGCTCAGAAAATCATACAGCCTGGCCTAGGCTCTGCTTAGGCTATGCTTCACTGAGGGAGGTTTATACATTTTTAAAGGCTTCCACCGATGGAATAATCTCCCCAGGAAAGTCACACAGAAGTCACTACTAATTATATAACACAGCAGAATGCAAATTTCTTTCAGAATTTGTTTGGTCTTCTACAGTTTGTGTAAAGACACATTCATAAAATAACGAATAGGTTGTGACATAGCATTTTGCTTTTCAAACGTGTTGAAGACTCATGAGCCAGTCCACCCAAAGCACGCATTGTAAAACCAGGAACAGGAGAGCTATGTCTTATTTGTCCCTCTCCTTCACCTTTAGGTCCTCGCCTGCAGGCCCAGGCTCCGAGCCCCCAGGTGCTGCCAGGGGCCGGGCCGGTGTTGGCCCCGGGGCTGCGGGACGGGACGGGAGGGCACGGCTGGAGCCGCCGCTGCCGGGCGCTCGGGGCTCGGGACAGCGCCTCGCCCGGCGGCCCACGAGCCGGGCTCGGGGTCTGCCTGGGACGGCCAGAGCCGGGAACGGAGCCGCCCCTCCGGGGAGGGCTGGCAGGTGCGCCGGGCTGAGCGCCGCGGGGAGGCACCGGCGCTGGGCGGGAGAACCGAAACCGCCGCCCCTCCGGCGGCGCCGGGAGCCGCCTCCTCCCGCTGCCGCCCGGCTCTGCC
>VWYO01016382.1:1123234-1151537 GCA_013400275.1 Rhadina sibilatrix | reverse complement strand
GCAGCAGCGGTGGCGGTGCCGCCTCTCCCCGGGGGTAGCGGGGCGCTCCGGCTTCGGGAGGCGCTCGGAGGGTGGCGGGAGCCCCGTGCCCGGCCCCGCCGGCCCCTGCTGCCCTCGGCGGGCCGGGGCTGAGCCCGGCACCGCTCCCGCCGCCGGTCAGATAATAGCACCGTGCTTTATTTGATTTCCTTCACGAGAGCTGGTGCAGTTGAGAAGCCGCTGCACTTCCACCCGCCTTATTAGGAGCATTTTTCTCGTCTGCTCCGAGAGGGGAAAAAAAAAAAAAAGAAGAAGAAGAAAAAAAAAAAGCCGCTTAAAAACAACCAGCTGCCTCCTCTCCTGGAGTCATAAACTCCAGCACGAGTAAAAGCATGCGAGGGCTGATGCCGCTCTCGTTTGCACCCATGTCAGTGATGAATAATTTTATTACTGTTGTTAAAGTTGTGTGGGAATTGTCAGTCGGAGCAGGCTTGCTTCACTGGTCCTGGGAGCACGGGTGCTGGATTGGAGGACGGGTTGATGGAGTTTTAAGTGTATCAATTACGGGATACACTGCGATGGGGTGGTTTTTTTTTTTTTTTTTTTTATTTGTTTCNTTTTTTTTTTTTTTTTCACTTGCTTCACTTTGAGTCCTTCAACAGTGGATATGAAATTAAAATTCTTTTTATACACCCTTAAAAAAAAAACAAAAAAAACAAAAAAACCCAACCTTGTGTAAACAATTTGGAAGAGATTACTTGGGTTATTTTGGGTAGCAGGGTTTAATGTCTGTCTCTATACATATTTTTGTACCCACTCAACTGTGGGTGTTAGTGCATTCAGCTACTGTAATAGTATGAGAGTTTTTAAAGATAGTGGTAAGTCGGCTAAATTAGTTAATAGGAGCAAATACTTTTGGTGCTGTGTATGAGTAGTGATATTGACTTCACCAGGAATCTAATTATCGTACATCAAACACATTGGAACCACATCTTTCAACATGGTAATGGTGCTGTTAGTACTTTGATGCGTGGAGACCACTGCCAGTCACGTCACGTGCTACAGCCATGAAACTTTTATTGCTTCCTGTGATTGTGCTTGTCAGTCTACCATTAACTACTAGTTGCAAACACGTTATTGTTTCTGCCAGTTGGGTATCAGTCCTGTTTTATGCCCAAAGCCAGCAGCAGGTAGTGCATTGAATTCAGGACAGCAGGCATGCAAGGGAAAAAGGATGGCCAGCCATATCGGGTGACCATTGCCCCTTTGGCAAAACCCCCGCTCTTTGATTGCTATGTATTGCAGGAAAAGGAAAACTGCCTACCTAAGAGTGAAACTTCGATGTATTTTTTACTATTTTAGGATATATTTCAATGATGAAGTAGTAACACATAGTTATATCTTAGACATAAGTGACATTTGTAGTTAATATTACTGGTTTGCCTGGAGAACAGGGGTCTGGATGATTTGTGTTATCCATGCATAGGCTTAACATGGAGTCTGAAAAACCTAGATGAGAAGAAAAGCTTGCTGACTTGATGATGAACTAAGACTGTAGAGCTTTCTTGTGTTGAGACCTTAGTAATTACCACTTAAATGTAGCAAAGTACCATTCTCATTAAGAAATTGCGTGGTGTAAATACAAATCAAGTTCTTGGATTGTTTTGATAACTGTGAAATAAAAACTATGCAGTGTTATAGCATTTAATAGCGATTAATTTATTGGCAGAAGAAATTATAGTGATTTCTGTGGTGAGGTTCTCTTCAGATTTTCAGGATTGATAATTAAAGTTTCATGGTTTTGATAAAAGGAAGCATCTGCACTAGCATCTTCATTCCAATCAGCAGTGTGCTTTGGAGGGTCTGCCAGTCTTCCCCAGTTGTGTCCTTTGCTTCATGTCTTGGGGTAGCCAGAGCATTGGAAACAGCATTTGTTCGGGTGGTGCTGAACTGGGGAATGTGCTCCTGATGCTTCCCAGAGCTTGGAAGGTATTTGAGCCTCAGGACCAAGCTAGAGTCAGCTAAACTTGGAAAATTCGTGTTGTTTGGACATTTGATCTGCTGTACCAGCCCCTGAGCTCTGCTGTGTGCTACAGCCAGTGCAGCACAATAAGGCAGCCATAAATCAACAGGGATGACACTGCGATTCTGAGGCTTCCTAGTGTGTTTGCAAGTGTAGCTTATGCAAACATAGACTTAATAGCTTAAGACTGTTATGTCAGTGGGTATGATCACTTCACCTATAGCACATTGGATCCTCTGTGTGTGTTGAGAGTGGGATGACTGATAATTATGACACAGTTCCATTTTGAACTCAGCATTGGTGTTGACTTACCAAAAAAGTCTGCTAGGCAAAGAATCAATTTTAATAAGCTGAAATATTGTTTTCAGTGAAAAGTAAATGAAAAGAAACCAGCCAGTTGAAAGTAAATAAAAATACATTATTGAAGATGTAGGTGTAAAAAAAAACCAAAAAAAACCAAACAAGAAAAACAAGCCAAAATGCAGATTGAGAGACAGTTACACTTGCATTAGATCACAGGAACAATTTTTTTTTCCCTCCTAATATCTTTTCACTATTCCAAAGACCTCTTCTCTCTTTGTCACATGTTTATATGACATTTTTATTAAAACTTGCAGAAAGGTAAATAATATCTAATTCTTGATATATGTTGCCTGGCCAGACTGTACCCTCTAATTTTTAGACATGGGTTAGTTTTACTTGCCCTCTGATCACCTGGCTGAATTACTCTGAATTGAAAGCTCTTTTTGGTAGTATGGTGTTTGTAACTTACACTAAAATCTCCAAATGTTCCAGGAACAGTTTTCATATAGTTTCATTAAAAGGGATGGTCACCTTCCTGGCTTGGGATTTCTTTCTGTCTGTTGCTAATTTTTTTTCCCGCATCTTAGTAGCTTTATGGGGGAACTAAAAAGCTGCTTCATGTATTTTGGCTAAAACACCAGAGAGATCCATGAGTTGATATATAGAGGTTTTTTTATGTAACAAAAAGACTCAAAACAGCCTCAGCTCTTGCCCAATCAACCGGCCCCTCAGTGGTTCAAAGCAGGAAGCTTGGAGAATGATCTGGTTTGGATATAGCCATTTTAATCTCAGTGTAATATCTTTAGTCTTGTTTTGTCTTGAAACATTTACCAGAAAGGATTTCCCTCAAGGGAAAGGACATTTTACCCTGATGAGGAAACTCTGGCTGTCTTTCACCAGGGAATATGAGAAAATGGGGAGGAGCTGGGATTTGGAAGTGGCTGACATGACTTGAGGGGTACCTTGGGGAATTAATCTGAGAAGAAGATACGAGACTTTCTGGGGGCCAAAAATTGAGTATTCTGGCATCCAGAGTGGAAGGGATGTGTGAGTCCCTGGACAACAGAACTTTGAGTTGGTTTAAGCTTCTGAATCTGTTGCTGATAATGAGGTCACCTCAAATTCAGACACTGGAGAGTATTTTGAGAAAAGAAGGGTTTTTTCCCAGCCTCCAGCAGTGTTTGGGGCATTGTATTTTGTGTTTGCTCAGCCTGAGCCCAGTTGACCCCTTGCTGGGGTGACAGGCACACTTACTGCTCACTCTTCTTTAGTGTCCTAAATCCATGAGTCTGCATGGAAGGATGGAGAAAACAAAGTTTGCACAGGAAGCTATGACACTAGCAAACCTCCTGCCTTCTGGAGAACAGAGGGAGTAAAAACAGGATGATGGATATTTTCCTTCAGTATTCCAGTTGTAGTAATGCTAACTGTACCTCATAAGAATTAGGTATTAAAATAATTCAAGGTAGAGTAAGCGAGATTGGTGGTGTCACTGTAAAATTGTAAACTGGAATTGTAAAAATCTCACTGTGAGGAGGACCCAAGCACTGCCATCCTCCTGTGGGCTTGCTTGTGTTTTGCAAGAATCCACTTTTAAGGACAGTTGCTTGCATTTCTGATTTCAGGACACGTTGCCTCGTGACTTGAGCCTTCAGCCACTCAGGGATTTTAACAACAAACTTGCACGTTGCAAGCAAACCACATATGTTACCATAATTGTAGGAAATCCTACAAGTAATTTACCTTACTGGACTAGTAAGTATGCTGCCTTCACCTAGACCATTCCACTGGTTTCTCTCTCTTCCTGCCAGCAAGAAACAGCAAGCCCTCAGCTGGGCCAGTGTGTATCCAGATCAATCATAATGTATTTTTGTACTTAGGTTTGGTGAGGTTAAGGACAGGCTGTGGGCTGGAGATTAAGTTCCTGCCCACCAAAAAATCTTAAATATCTCCACAAAAGGTAGCTGCTCATTTTCTCCTATCCTGAATAATCACAAGCAGACTTAACTTGTTCAGGAAGTTTAATTGCTCTGTAGGTGTTGTTTTCAAATTAGGGAATTTTGAAGAAAACTATCAAATTCACCGAACAAGCAAGCTACAGAAGAGGCAATTAGCAGTAGAGGAATAGTTAAATGTCAGACTTCTGGCATCTCATTCTTGGATTTGATTATCAAGGACTTATGCTCACCATGCATGTTGGATTTTTTGGAAGGAGGAATATGATGTCTGATGACTGTTGAGTCCAGTGCTTCATTCTTCATTTCGATGAAATTCCCAGTGACAGTGGTGACTCATGCTTACACTTCTGCAACATTTGAAAGTACTTTTATTGCTAATCTCTAAAGAGCATATATAAATATAGGAAGTGAGCACTCTCTGTCGCTCAGTATGAACACCAAGGCCAAGCTTTGATTGGGATTGATGGAATCTGAAGTGAGTCCAGCTGTTTTTTATCTGCTCTGCCAAAAAGTGGCCATGAGTTAACACCAAAGAGTTGGAATCCAGGGAAGACAGGAAGCGGGGGCTCGTGTGTGTTGCAGGATTTAAGAAAATTACATGAAGTAAGTTTCCATTCTGGTCAGATTCTATCTTTTTACAGCTCTTGAACACCTCATGTATCCCAGGAGCTCTTCACTGACATGTGGATATCAATGTTCTTCCTTTCATGTGCAGGAGAAAGATGGGGGCAGATGCAGGTTGAGTTGGGCAGGACTTGCTGGGTTAGGTGCAGAGCCACACTTATGTGGTTTTATTAGTCTGTTCCCAGATACTCTGCAGGAATAGAAGTGGCCTAAAGTATGGAGAAAGTGGCCACCATGAGAAAGTAAAGCTTCCCTTTATTCAGTTTGTCTGTCTCTAGCATAACCTGTCCCTGCAGAGCACTTACAGTACAGTAATAGTACTTACAAAGATGCTGTTTAATAAATCTTCTATGTGAGATGATCTTCAGGGTTTCTCTTCAGTGGGGCACACAGTCATTAGGCTCAGATGTGGTGCTGTGCTTCCCCAGAAAGGTTTATGCTGATGCTGCTTCTCCAGGAGAAGATTGAATCAACCAGCATTAGTCCTTTGCAAAGCTTCAGGATGAGGTTTTGGGCTCAGGTCTGCTTGAGCAGCAAGGTTGTGTATGGCTAAAATCAGCAACCTGTGCCTGGAATGAAGGCTAGCCATGTAGATGAAGTGCAAGATGAGGATTTCAGTCTCTGCTATGTCCTTTTTTGGTGATTTTTGAGCAAGGCTTTTCTCTTTTCAAGTCCTTTTAATTTTTTTTTTCTTCCCTGTGGAAATAATTCTCTTCCTAAAAGAACATGTGTGTGGAAACACATGCTAGCCTTTAGAGATTGTTCAGGTGTGATGGTGGTGTGGATACAGAATTACCCTGAAGTAAAAGTGTTGAACTCCATCTAGTCAATATTCCCCAGAGAAGCTGATGGTTTGTATTTCAGTTCTGTTTTCCAGAAGCTTTTTGAAATTTGCAGATGTGTCTTCACACTTCCTTCAGCCTGAAGAGTGAAGTAAATGGAAGATGATTGAGGTCACAGATATATTTAGATAGTTGGTTCTACTTTTATTTATCTTCACTTGCAAATTGGTTACCTTTTATGTGCAAATGTCTGTGTAGAACTGTGAGGAAGGAGATTTACTTACTCAAGAGGTTTGTTTCTGTAGAGTTATATATAGTAGAGTAGTTTTGCTGGCTACAGCTCTTCAAAATTTCATATATATTTGGAATTTAAATCTGAAATGAAAATGACATCTACGGAATACTCTGGTTTACATGTCGTCATGTAACCAGGGATTTTTGAACTTCTTTCTAAGTCTGCTGTTGTTCACCAAGTAGTATTTTTGTGCAAGGCATGTTTGCTGCTCTTGTTTTAGTGGAATACCTGTACCTGTGGCAGAAATCTGTCAGTGACTTGGAAAAGATGTACTCAGAATTCAAATTCCACACTATTGCTGCCTTCCTATGACAGTTGAGAATATAGAAAGACATTTCACTCCATGGAGTGAAACGGTGTTTTCTTGTCTAGGGAATAAAGGAGGTCTGCATGCATTGTATTGCTTACAAAAAGAATGCGACAGCCTTTCTGTAGCATGCCTTGGCTGACAAGTCCACATGGTTCACATTAACTTTCTCTAAAGGGGTGTCAAATCTTAGTGCTCCCTCGGGAGATACCTGGATCTTATCAGGCATGGCTGACTCAAAAAGAAAAGTAAGGAATGTTTTTTTCTTTCTAATGCTTACTATCTAAGTGTTGTTGATAGTTCACATTTAAAAGGATTTTCTGAACATATTGTCTACTAAATTAAAAAAATGTTATGAATTGCTGATGGAAAATTGAATATTACAGCAGTACTTAAATAGACTGTATTTAGTGTTCAGTTGCTAAGGGCAACCTAAGTAAAGTTTGGGTTTTTCAGGCTGTGGTGCCCTCAGGTATGCAGGAAGAGTAAGTGCTGATCTTAACTACCTGCAGGATAGTCTGCTGTTATTTCATACTTGGATGCTTTACATTTTTGAAGCAGGTGATTGAAGTTGTGGAAATTATACTGGAGGCTGTTGATATTTCATCATACAATTGAATTGTTTACTTCAAAATCTCATACTTTTGTGCATTAGTTTATGTGAATCTGATTATTGGTCATTTTTGCTGTCCTGCCATGAAGATAGATGATCTTATGATTTTATAACTACTACAATTTTATGTAATTATAGTAAATTAGAGCCAGTCTTAACTGTTTTCGTTTACTGTAGATGATCAATTTCTTTGAAATCAAGCATCTTGTGTGACTAAGTATACCTATAGCACTCAAACTTTGGACTGAGTGTCTTACCTCCTGAAACTTGCTGTTGTTTTCTTTTGATGTTGATAAAGATTTAGTATTTGCAAAGTTTTAAGTGTTTACAAAGTCAGTTGTGTTGTTTGGGGTGTCAGATTTGATGTAGAGACCTAAATTAAGTGGTGTTTAATGATGACTATTTTTCCCTTTTTTCCTGTTACTTTGTAAAAGGTCTTATGCTCATCTATACGTGACTTGGCATATGGATTCAGTATCCTTGCTGGCTAAAACTCTCATTTGTGTGATTACTCTATTTTTTCCAGTCTGGCCTTATTAATAAATATCCTGAGGCTTGCAAAGCACTTTGTTTAAACACAAACTGTGGAAAAGAATCTCAAGATCATTGTTTGATTAAGCTCGCTTAAAAACTTGGAAATGTATTTCAGCTTTCCAGGTGGGGGTTTTGAATGAGCACAGTATGTAGAGCAATCTGTATGAAAACCAAAGCAAACCCATAAACAAATTGTGCTGGAAGAAAACCATAGGTACTTGTAGCCTGATCCTGTTCTTGCTGAAATATGTCCCAGCTCTTGAAACAGATGTGGAGTCCAGCTTTGTGCAGAGGCCACACCCTCCATTTCCCTTGGCAAATTGTCTCACATTCCAGCCACCCTCTGGATAAAACATCCTTTAATTGGTACTGTGGCCTTAAATGCTTATTTTTTTCTTCTGTGGTAAGTTGTTCTTGTGCTGTATCACTGCAGGCTGTCATTAATATTTGCATACTGTTATTATGTATCCCTTTAAATGTCAGCTTTTGTAGCTGCACATATTGAATGTTGGAAATATTCCCAATTTCTATGAAAGTTATCTTAAATAAAAATGAGTATTTTACTGCAGAGGATGGCACTGAGGAACTTGTGGTAGAACGTTGGAAAGGTTTTCTTGTTTGCAAGCAGAGATGTCTGTGAGTAATTGAGGAAGCCCCTGATTAGGTGGTTGCTCCCTCTCCCAGATGCCACTTTCTGTGGTCTCCTTCATGAGAGCTTTCGTTGCCGAGGTCACAGCCTGTTCTGGCCTCTGAGCACATCTGGTAGGAGCAGGTGGCAGGAGAGAAGTACATAACTTGGCTTGAACTGGAGGCTGCATGTCTTTCAGAGTTGTAGCTGCTGAATTTCTTGTGGTCTCTGCAGTCTTGCACAAAGTAGAGGTAGCAGCAATGACCAGGGGGTTTTGTTTCAACCCATGAGGAGCACATGTGAGCCTCAGGGGCTGCCCCTGCAGTGAGGGATGCAACATGTTCAGGTCTTGAGGTCAGGTTCACCTCCCAGTGGTGGGTTTTCACTGGAGACATGCACGTGCTAGCTCTCAGCATTATTTGGGTGACAGGCAGCACATTCTAACGCCCCTGTTCAGCTCAGGAGCAGGGGAGCTGCTGACCCGTGTCCTTGTAACCTCAAAAGCTGAATTACCTGAGCTGACTGTCGGAGGAGCACAGGAGATGGCTGCCAGCTGTGACGCAGAACTGTGAGCAGCTGAGAATTGCACCCCTCACTTCCAGTTGTACATGGTGGACAGAAGCTGAAGTTTTCCAGGAGTAAAAACTACAATGCCACACAAGTGCGTGAGTCAGTCCGGCTCTCGGCATGACCTGGTAGTTTTGGTTTCAGAGCCACTGAGCTTTCCAGAGGCAGTTCACAGTCCTCATTCAGCAGAAGGTGAACTCCTGCTCAGTTGTGATTCGGGGCATACAGTTTTATGTTTTGGGCAAGGATTTTGCAGGTGCATCATTCTGGGCAGCTTTGTTTTCTTGTGGCTGAGTGATCCCACAGTTGGACGCTGTGGCTGGAAGAAATGAAGTTGGTAGTGATGAGCTTTGTTTTCAGAATTACTGAGGACTGATAATATGAATTTCTCAATAAATATTTGTGGTTTTTTTATTTTATTTTATTTTTGTATGTCTTACCCTGAAATGTATTCACTTCTGATTTAGATTGATGTAAATCTGAAATTCAGTCTAAGGCCATAGGAGAATGGACTAATTAAATGAAAATTTTTGAGCTTTATTGCCCCTTAACTGTCTTCTTCCAGAATGCATCTGCATTTTAGCCAAGATTTTCCCTGCATGAATGCACAGCCCATGTGAAGCAATGTCGAATTCTATATTTTATAAATCTAAGATGATAAAAATATTGCAAGAGGGCAGAATTAACCTCTGTCAGAAATACAGAGGAGAAAATGGGCAAAAAGAGCAAACTGTGCAGTCCTCTGTGCATTGTACATTACTCTGTCAAATGGTTTTGTTACCTTTTTTTAACAAGGAGAATTACTTACATTTATTTACAGAAGAGATGCTCTTTGTCCTTTTTGGATGCTGATCAGCTGATGATTTCCTTTCTGGCTAACTATATTTTTTTGAGGAGACATTCTCCCTGCTCTGAGTTCTCTAATGAACAATAGTTGTGCCACTACAGATGATTCATGGCTTTGGAAGTGGTTCTTGCAAATCTTTATTTTTTGATAGCATTGTAGTCTTGAAAGCATTCCTTTATATGAGAAATTTGTGAGTCTCCAGTTACTGAATCTTTCTGCACGATTTTGGGTAGTTTGTTGTCAATTATGCTGAATTATGTATTTTACTTTCAGAGAGTATACATAATGGCTGGAGAGTATTTAAATCCTTCAGTACTAGAACATCATTTCTGGCCATAAGTTAAAATTGCCATAGTGCTTACTAAATAAGGCTGAACTCGAGTCAAGACTGAAGAAGTTGAAGGGAACATTGTTTCTCCCCTTCCTTAAATAAAGAGTAACTAAAATGCACACAGGGAGAAAATCTGATTAGTAGTGAGCTGCTGGGTTGTTGTTGGTGGTGTTTGTGGGGGGAGTTTTGTTTGTTTGTTTTGTTTTTTGGGTTTTTTTTCCCCTCACTCTTGAGCATTACCTCAAAGTGTTTGACAAGGAAGTGCTTACAATTATCTATGTCTGCAAATAGAGTGCCTGTTCCTTTAGCTACCATGTAATACTAAGCAGAGTTTACTTATATCTTACTATATTTTGTGCTAGTTGTTTAAACCACTTGCTCTTTATGTAGAATTCATGCCTGAAATTCCAGCTGAAGAAGTATAATTGAATTCCTTTCCTTTACTGTCATGTTTCTGATGTTTTTTTTTTTTTATCTATTGCTTATTTTAAAGTTCTCTTTAAGTTCTTTTAAATACTTTCTCTTGCAGGAAAGTGAGAAAATGAGCCATCATGAAACACAGGTGTTCTATAGATCATGCACAACAATTTTTAATAAAAATGCTGTGCAGAGCACATTTATCAGCCTAACTTATTCTGTATGATTTCTGGTGGAATATTTACACTTTTTAATCAACTTTCTACATCTTTTGGTATAAGTACTATACATTGGCTATTAATAACTATTTACTTAAATGTGTGAAGCTTTGCAGATTAGAGTATCCCTTTCACCAAAAGTCACAAGAAATAGCAAGGTTTTTCACTTCTCCCAAGCTATGTGTGTAAATTGGTAACACACATTCTCCCAAGATAGGGTTGTTAGAGCTCAGATCTTCATGCTGTTGCCATTTGTTAATTCTGTTTCCTTTAATTTTTGCTTTGGTTTGAACCCTTCAAATTCAAATGAAGATCTTCAGCTGCAAAATTTTAGAAGATTGATGTTATAATTACTTTCTTCATTTTTCCCCTTGTCTTGTATAGATTGTCATTGCATTGTGGGTGTTTGTCTTGTGTGTTTGAGACACTTTTTGGTTTAATCTTGTCTGACACTGTTTTTCTCCTAAGGGTGCAAGGCCAGGCTAAGTCAAGTTTTCGTTTTACATGGACGAATGTTTTCTTTATAGAATATATTACTGAAGTTTTCTGAAATGGTGCAGCTCTGCTTCCGAGGTCTGGTGTAAAATGAACTTCAAAACTGAAAGCAGATTTCAGTCATTGCTTCTGAAAATCCCAGCAGTTGCATGGCTGCTTGACAAGGGGTGAGGATGGCTTCAGTATTTATGAAGCTGGGTTTATAAACAAGAGCAGAGTTTGTACATAGCTTGTTCTGTAAAGTGCTTAATGCATTTTGGTGCATTTAGAAGTAATAATGTGTAATAGAGTGTGTACGTATGTCCTTGGTTTTCACAAATAACCTTGTTATATTCTTGGTGATTCATCTCGCTGTTTTCTCCCATGAAGCTTTTTTTTCCCCTAATGGTAATACTACTCAGTTTTCTGTTAACTCAGTAGAATTTCTATTTATCTATTAAGAATGCAAAATCAAGGGGGAGAAGGAGAGGTCACATTTATTCTGCAATGAGTTACCATGAGGAATTAATGTCTTGCTATTTTGCCTAAACTGGCCTCTAGCTATCTTTGTGGATCCCTTTTAAAGCAAGCTAGAATGCAGCTTTTAACTGGGTGATCGGAGCAAGGCAACAATAAATACTCTGACTCATAACACTGTGTATTCAGGTATTTAGACATAGATTTAACTCTAAGTGCAGTTTCTCAATCTGACTCCAAATAAGCAGACAAACAGACATTTTGATTCCATTCATCAGGCAAATGAAATTGCTTTTACGTGAGCTTTCTTCTAATCTCCTCAAGGCTTCCCTGCTTGAAGCAGAAGTGGATAAATGAATGGCTCTATATTCCCTGTCACCCATTATAATTATGGCTTATGACGCAGATTCTTTACATTTCAGACTCCTTTTTGTCCGTGTTGAGCCACATGCAGTTCAGATGATCCCAGCCTTACGAGTGGTGCTTTCAGCCTCAGTGATGGTTATAAATAAGCAAATATAGTCAAGACTGAAGATCAGGACGATCCTGACCTGCTCAGAGCTACAGGAGCATTCACATTTGTTTCAAACAAGAGAAGCAATGTGGTGTTTGGGTGGGCATTGTAGGTACAGTTCTACTGATGGTGTAGCTGGATGTCTTCTGAGCTCCATTCCTGCTGGCAGCAGTTGCTGTAAGGTCACTGCCCCTTCGGCCAGCATACACCGGTGTTTGGTGCATGCTCTGAGTGACACTTCAAAAGAATTGAAACTGTACTGACACTCAGAAAAGGGCTGAAGAACACCTTGTCCTCTGGTGTTCAGTGAATCCTTAGTCTTGTCAACTACATACCAATGTCTTGGTTTTCATTAGTCTTGGGGGTTGTTAGCTCCCCCAGACTTCAGCTGCAGCTTTTGTTTGTTCACTTCAGCCTCACTGAAGAGCAGCACTTGAGTTTGAATTACACATTCATATAAACAGCCCTGCTGACATACCCATGTAAGTGAAGGCCAAACCATCACGTTAGCAAGGAGCAATGCTCAAAAGATGTTTCTTTGGAGAAAAAAAGATCCTTGTAATCACAAGCTTGTCTGCTTTCCATGTTTCTCCTTCATGTATTACAATGTATTAGTTGCATATTTTTTTATAATGTTCTTGTATTCTCTGCTGGAAGTATTTGCTTCAGATTGTCCACAAAATTACCCAATCATGACATCACAGCTGGTTTTCACCAAAAGCCATTGGTGTCAATGGCCACCAAATGGGAGGAGCGAAAGGCTTGCTGCTTGGCCTCCTGAGGTTGCAACAAAGCTTCTTCACACTTACTAGAAGTTGCTTAAGTTACCTTGCCAAAACTAAATTCAGCTATCCATTTAAAAATGTTTCCTTTATGAGTACAGTAATTTCTTGTATCTTGTAAAACAGAGAGCAGCGTGCTATGTTCTGATGCAAGCTTGGAGTTGCTGTTGTAATGCCCAGTTGTGAGTATGGACTGTTTTGGTATTTTCTGTGTTGGTGTTATTGGAACCTCACCTGTGAGTTTTTGCACAATTACTTCTCAGAAATCCTTTTCCTTAGAAATCTTCTCTTTCCAGTGTTAACTTTTATCAATTAAAAAGAAAGAAGAAAAAAGTTGCAGTTTTGACAGCAGCAGAAGTAATTGTGTTAGTCATGGAATTGAGCAATATACCAACTTGGAGAAAAAGAGAAGGGCCCAGGTACATACATTAGTAAAGCAGAGATGAACGTGCAGTAATTACACTGATGCAGTTTTACTTGTAGCTATGCTTGCAGGAGGGTGCCTTTTCTGCAGCACTCAGGCTGGATCTGAGGCATAAAAATAATTCATCCAGAAGTTTCTGAGGTCCTTTATTAGTTTTGACAGCCTGCTTTCTGATGCCTTCTTTTGATGCTCGTGTGTTTTCTCTACTTCAGGATCAAAACTGTGTCTACCATTTAGCCTTTATTCTGGGGGCAGTGTGTGGTGATCCTGCCTCTTAGGAGCGTTTGGGAGTCTCCCTGCTCACTTACACCTTCCATGGATGTACATGCATGTAATCTTAAATGTATTTAAATTACTTCCCAAATGACCTCTGAAACATGTACTTTCAGTTTTAGTAAATCTCTGTAGGTTTGAGCATCAAGGAAAACAGGGAAAAAACCACAAGGAAATAGCAGCTTTGTGGAGCTCTCTTAAACATGTGCATGCCTCCTATTGCTTAGGTACACATCTTCCTCCCATTTGTAGTAGGTTTAGATTGTTTTTATATTGTCCACTTTACTCTGTTTCCTGGAGACTCAAGCAATTTAGCACTACAGAGGGACTGGAGGAAGTGATCTCTAGACTGACTCTATTAATTATTGTTCTCCTGAGAATCTACTTCTTCTTCAAAGAGAATGGCAATAGCAAAGAGAAAAAGCACTCTAGAAACTAGCTAGTGCAATTATTACTTACATGTCTGGCAAATTTGGGGACTGCTTCTTTTCCTGAAGGTTTCAAAGAAACATATTTGTTCTGCTGTATTGTTACTTTTTATAAGAAAATCAGTCTTTGAGCTTGTAACTCTTCATAATTGCTTGAAACTGGAGAGTGATTTCTTGGGAAGGAAAATACTTGAAAAGTTAGCAGAATTCACCTTGGCCAATATCACAGAATGTAAGATGTTGGGGACCTCCTGAGCTGTGGATCCCTGCCCCTTACTGTTGCACACAGCTGTTTGTAATCTCTCAGATAAACACAGCAGGGTCTGTGTCTCAGAATTTGGATGTTTTTTCAGTTCACTCCTTCAGCTAAAGGCTTTTTCCAGGGCCCTGTGACCAACTTTTCATATTGACTTAAATTCTTGAGGTAATGTAAATATATAAGCTTTTGGTTGAAAATGCACTTTTGCTGGCCGTTCGTTATCCAAGTTTTCCTGCCTTCATTTTGTTTTGCCTGTGGAAGGGATGCTGGCACTGCTCTGAGGGACACCCTTATTCCGTGTCTCTGCCTAGAAACTGTCCTCTCCATTTGTTGCCTTCTTCAGGGTTGAACTTCACACACAGTGGGGAAAAAATGTGAGATCAGAGTGACAGAAGCTCATTTCGTGGCCTGAAGTCAAAGGGAAAATGTCCTCTGTCATGATCCCTTCCTCACACCAACTATAAATGGAGCCCAAGCTTAGCAGCTGACATCAACGTTGCAGTATTCTTCATTTAGATGAATACTGCCCTTGCGACCTTTTCAGCTCATGGCTTTACTTTTTTCTTTTTATTTCCCATCTTTTAAATAGTTGCCTTAATCAACTTCATTCTGCACTTCCTTAGTTAGGAAGGATCACCCTCGCAGGGACTGTGATCTGCTGCCTCTGCAGGAGGAGGAGAAGAGGGAGAACATAGCTCATCTTTCTTGTTCTGCTGGAGTTTCTCTTGAAATGTGTTTGTTAGTGGTGCTTGGTTTTGGGGACAGAAAAGGGAGAGGTGGAGTTGGGAGATAGCAAATTGAAGATAATAGGGGATGAGGAGGAGGAGAAATTGCCAAGTACTGATGAGAGAGAGAAAGGCAGAGATGAGGTGACCCTGCTGCTGTTGAGTCTGGCAGCCAGCCCGCAGCCCAGGCACTGATCCCTTACAGCTGCTCCAGCCCCCTGGCTTCTGCCAGTATCTGTGGCATGGCCCAGGGGGTATAGAAACTCCTGGCACTTGGGAGTAGCAACTGTGGAGGAATCTCCTAGGTGTGTCCCTGCCACATTAAACCACAGTAGATGAAGCAGAGTGGACATTAGAGTGGACAAACCCTCTGCTCATATGGATTCCTTTTGTTTGCACCACTACTCCTGTGACAGTAACACATTTTTGTACGGATAGCATAATTTGGAGGAAACCTCCAGCTTCTAGATTTCACTATCAGTGGTTGCGGATACATTGTCAATGGGAAAAACACACATCTGCCTGCAACTTATACAGGTGTTTGAGAAAGATGACCTCACCAACTTAAAAGAAGTAATGTGAACTTTTTCAGTCCTCTTCCTAACTAATTCACTTCAGTGGTGCTCTTCTTTCTGTTTTGCCAAACTTTTGAAAACAGAAAATGTAAGACTAAAAAGTCAGTTCAGTACATATTCTTTAAAGAGAATCTATTATGAACCTATTTATTTTTAAAATTAAATATATATATTTTAAATTCATATTGGCTTTTTTCCTCTCTTACATGGATACTGTTAGGATTTAAATTCATTATTTTGTGCTAAGCAGTGGCCCTCTGTGCAGGCTTGCCAGGGATATATTGCATTTTCTAGGGGAATGTAATGCATACTTGTCAATTTTTATGGATGATGTTATATTAAGTAAAGGTGTTTTTTTTGCTTGTTGTGAATCTGAATGGGGTAAAGGATGAACAGATCTATGTATGCCTCATTGTTTAAAGTGTAAGTGTGCCAGCTCTCTCCTACATAATTTTCCCCCAGGGCTGTAAAGTTTTAGTAGCACTTAACAAAATGTTAAAAGGAAATATATGCCAGTATGATTTTAAGGACAGCATAAGGCATTTGGAAGTGGTGACTCATGCAAACTGTTAATAAATACAACTGCACTCAAGTACTTAAAGCTGCCTTTGTTACACTACAAAGGTGAGAGGTGCTTCTGAAATGCCAAATTAAGAATAAATTGTCTTCAGACTTGTCCATCTGTAAACATATGTCTAATAATGATAAAAATCTTTTGGTAGGTCAGACTGGCTAATTCTCTCACATTTTTTGAAAGAAGGGATCCATAAACTTAAGATTTTTTAAAAGCCATGGCAAAGTTTATGAATTTTTAAATTTTGTGTCATTCAGATTACTTATAAAATGGATGCTGGGTGAATTTTGTACAAGATACACAACAATGCTAGTTGTGCTTCCCACCCTGTTCACACAATGCCAGAATGAGATGTGATGAGAAGGTTATCCCAGTTGCTAGTTGCTTGGAAGGCCTCCTGATGGGATGGAGAAGTGCATAGGTTCCTGCTCCTTGTCCTGCTTCACCTTATCTGGGCAGGTTTGAGATGTGAGGTTCAGTAAAGGTGTATTGGGGTCTGCTGTAGATGCCAAGTTCAGCTTTTGTGTAGAAGTCAACGTTGCTAGAGAAGGGAATACTACTGGGAGATCCATATCTATGGGAAACTTCTAGTCCTTGGAGAAGATGCTATTAATAATGATAGGAAGGATATTTCTGGATGTAGTAGTCAACATATTTCTTCTCCTAATAGTTACTGAATGAAAAGATCACTCCATTTCAGACTTGGCTTTGGTATGTAGGAATGACCTTATGGAAGAGCTGACTATGAAAGCAGCTCTGGAACAAACGCTGACAACCAATATCAAATGGAATTTGAAAAAAAAAAATGCAGAGAATAAAGTTAAGGGAATTAATTAACTAAACTGAAGAGGTCAGGGGACAGGTAATTTTTATTTTCCTCCAGAAAACCAAGTCCCCAAACTGTCAGAACCACACAGAAAGCATTCTCTTAGAAGTGCCAATGTACAATTAACTGCCTCAGAATAAAGGGTAAGCAGAGATCCTGCAAACAAAGAAGTCAAAGGCTTCTGTGCAAATTATAAAAGTTCAAGTTGAGCTCTGTGTAGAGGAAGCTGATGCAAATGAAGTATGTCTTTCAGGACAGAATCAGTGACTGAAATGAAGCCACAATGCATTGAATAAGTAATATACCTGAAAAATAACATAGAAATTATTTCAAAAGGAGATACTTTCTACCTCCACTCTCAATAGAGTGGCAATGTTGGAGGTACTGTATTAAAGACTGAAAAATAGGATCTGTTTTAAGAAAAAAACACAAATGTCTGATCTTCATGGATCCTGGGAACTGAACTGTATGTTATCCATCCCTACATTACAGTAATAATGGCACAAGGTCCTCTCCCTAGCTATATTCATTGTTCTTTTAGAATATGTTACTTTTTCTGCAAGGTTTGTTTTGGCTGTGTCATCAGCTCAAAATATTGTAGGGGCTGACACATAAACCTTAAAATCTGATCTCAAGCATTTTTGATAGCTCAGTCCTTCCAGAGCTGCTCACATATGACTGGAGAATAACAAATATATTTTTTTCCTGTTAAAAAGAAGAAAAAATCTGACTTGAGTACCAATAGATTGATTATTCTGACATTTATTGTGAGAAAGAGTTTAGAACAAGGAAGTAATTAAAAACAAGGAATAATGATGAATGGGAGAGGCAAATAAAGCATAATTTTACCATAGCCAGATTCTGCAGAATAATTTGATGCTTCTCCTTGATAGTTGTTGCATTTCTGAAAAGTAAGGGTGTTTTTTTTTTTTTTTTTCCTAACCACAAACCTTGTATTTGGTGTTAGATTTCTGGTAGAGAAAGAAAAGTGTTTATAGTGTTGCAAAGAGCACTGATACAGTTTCACTGGGAATATGAGTACATTTCCAGTGCCCTGTGTTCAAGAAAGATGAATTAATGTCTGGAGAAATTGTGTGAAAACAATTAAGGAAACAGAGGTATTCTCATCTTGAGGACTGAAGGAAAATAATGTTGCTTAACATAGTGAAAGGGAAGATGAGAAGGGTGCGATTGTTGTCAATGATACATCAAGAGAATAAACAGAAAAGAAAGAATTCTTTCCATTAAAGCACAGCTATGAATCATAAACTAGGCATAAATAAATTCAGGTTGGCAGTTAGGAGCTTATTCCATAAAAGCAGGGTGTTTCTTGAATAGCCTCTCAGTCAGCTGCTGCTCACCTTTCTCTTGTCACATCCTCTCATAAAACATGTTGACTGAAATAGGAAACACTTCTTCTGCCCGGGACTCATGGGGTCCATGAGAAATACTGGTTTTTACAGAAGCAAGTATTTTATATTAAAATTTTGCATTGAGGAATTTATGGTGGTTTTTGTGTGTAAGGAGTATTAGTGTTGTATGTATCTGTTCAAAGGCTCATGCTCCACATGGAAGAAATGAAAAGTAGAGCTTTGAGTATCCATGGAGACAAAATGTGCTTCAAGACATGAAAACTGAAAAAGTTAGAAGATATTTTCATCTCTCGAATTTTTTTATTATGGAATGTATTTATGATGGGGACAGATCCTGTGTACCAATCGGTCTTCTGGGCTTTTAAAGCACATTAATATCACAAAGGCACGAAATGCAGAACTGAAGCCAGCAATGATCGGTAATCAAGTGCATTGGGAAATTGAAGATTGAACTTTAGTTTCACTGGGGCAGAAAAAAACCCATGTAGTTCCAATTCCATTTTCCCCAATTTTTTTTTTTTTTTTTTTTTTTTTTTTTTTTCCCCCATTTGTAGTGTGATTTTACATTATTCTTATAATTTATTCTAAGGTTTCTGGCAAGTGGCAGAAATGTCACTCAGCCATCCCTTCCCTGCTGGTGAGGAATGAGATGGTGGCTTTGTCCCCGTGTGTCTGGGGACAGGGCACGGTTTGATTCTTGTAAAGGGATGGAGAAGAGCCCTGGGAAGCGCTAGCAACCCAGTCCAGCAAATATGTGAGGGTTGAGTTTGTTTTTTTTTTCTTTTTTTTAAGACAGAAGCTATGCAGCCTTAAAAGGACTTGTTTAAATTTTTGTGTGTGTACTGAGTATGTCAAGTTTGTAAGGAGCCAGCGATTCTTGCATCCTTTTAAAGTGAAAATTATAGAATACTTCACATTCTGTTTGTCACCAAAATGCAGATTTCTATCTCTCACTATGAGTAGAATCATAAAAGTGATTTTAGTGAGAAACAGCGTGAAGACTGTTTTGATACTTTGCTATTTAAAAATGGGTCAGGAGGCCAGGATTTGCTGGCTTCCAACAACCTTGACAGAGTGCGGTCAGAAGAAACCCCCTTTCCTCCCCTCCCCCTCCCCCTGCAAATCTAAACAAGTCCTTTTAAGGCTATATGGGAAGGATGGCTGATAGCTATGGATATAGGTGCTATATAAATCATTAAATAATAGGAGGAGGACTGGAATAAAATGGAAACCAGAAACAGCAGCAGAAATGCAAAGCTCTGTAAAAGTTAGCCAGAGGTTTGATGCGCATCTGGGCTTCTTTACCTTCGAATTGTTTCAAGTGGTTGGGGAGTGTGTGGTTTGTGTCTGTTGTACAAATCTAGCTGAGCTAGGGTATCAGAGAAGCATCTGAAGAGTGTTTTACAAACACTCAGTTTTTGGCTTCCATGAATTACTAAAGACTGCAGTGAAGGAGGCTTTTTGGATTTCAGCATATATGGTTTGCTAATGGGAGCTGAGTGGTGGAACACTCAGCCTGTAATTTTTTTCAGTGTGCTTCCTTAGGTTGCAGTTATTATGTAGAAGGTAAATCCTGTGAGCCTTTGAACAAAGTGAGAAATGGGATTGCTGCTTTGGGACAGCTTCATTCTTTCCTATGTGCCTTACATTTCTGCCTTTTCCCACATGGAGCTGTTGTTAATTAAATTGGGCACTCCAGCTAATTTTCCTCCCACCAGGCACTGTGCTTCACTACACTTACAATAATACATTTAACATTTAATGCCCTCTCCAGTGTGTGGTTTTATTATGAAATGTATATCGGGTTGATGGTCAAGAGGTGCTTAGCTTTGCAAGCTGATAGAGCAATCTTTCCTTTTTCCTATTCTAAACTGTATTAATTTGGGTATTAGAATGGGTTTAATGCAGTATCACTTAGATTAGCAAAACATTAAAATAATTCCTGTAAATCAAATCCCTTAATGCATCTTCTGATCCGTGAAACCTCTCTGGAATGGCCTTGACTTAGCCAAACTGCTCTCTAGTATGGGCAACAGGCTGTGAGTGTGATCTGGTTAGAAATAAATGTAGTGCAGTAAAGTCTGTCCTGAAAAAATTCTTGGCATTGCTTCTTATTATATGTAGAACTTCTGAAACATATTTGATTTCTGTGTGGCTTGTGAAGTACCTCTGTCTGCAAGACTCTGATCCTAATCCCTTTAACATCAATGGAAGTTGTTTCTTCTCACACTGTTTCTTCTCCCCCCAGATATTGCTGGTATGTCAGACACTCCAGCACAGCTTAAGCATTCCCAAGTGTCTATTTTACCTCTGGAAATAGTTTTATTACCAGACTTTGAATAGTGTCTCTTTAACTGGGCATTGTCTCCATTTGCAATCATCATGACACAGAGGGCAGAACAACCTTTCCTGCTTTATAGTACTCCTCAGTATTTTTATTGACAATAAATATTAGCATGCCTTGGCGGTACAGGATGCAGCTAAATCCAGTTGTGGGTAAACGCTTGCTAACATGACAAGTTCATTTACCTCTGTTAGTGAGGAACACTAGGCATAAAGACTTGTGCTATCCTTTCAGGTTGTCTTCTCCTTGACATTGAGTCAACTTCTACAGCTGATGCTGTTGTGCCATCACTGAAAGCCACATGTCCCATTTGCCATGGAGTATGCAATGAGCTAGCTCTGCACATTTGAGTCCCCTTCTGTGGGAAAATGTGCTCAGGAGAGGTTGAGTTGGGACAGAGCTTTTGTGAAAAAGAATTCTGGCAAGAAGGCAAGAGACTTGATCTGGGCAGTGCTGTTCCTCACTGAGTGTCAGCATCAGAGGGATGCCAGGATTTGTGGGTTTTGAATGGAGCTGCCCATCAACAGCCTTCAGTCAAAATGGAAGATACCACTCCCCTATGGAGGAATTTCAAGGCAGTGAGGCGAACAAAAATTCCTCAAAGGAAGAAAGTAGTCTGACTTCATTGCTTTGTGACTTTAGAAAATGTCAGTTTTTATTTTGAGAATTGCTTTCTTTGGTTTGCAGTAAGAGACCAGGCTGTTTCCTTGGATTTCTTCCCTAGACACACAGTCTTGGGCAACTTCACATTCACATTTGAATGTAAATGATTGGAGTCAGTTTCATCATTGGCAAGAAATAGTAAAATAAAATCTAAGTGAGATGGATTTCCTTGAAACAAAAAAGGTTATTTGCTTATTAATTTCATGTAATTTGGTAATGAGTTACTCAGACAAATGTTTTTTATTATGTTCTTTCTTACTTAATTTTTTTGTTTGTTCTCTCAAGGAGAACTGCTTTTGGCAATGATTTTCACTGGCCACATGTAGATGAAATATAAGTGTACAGCTAGCACACTTTCATGTGCTGCATAATGAAAAAATGTGTGCTATCATTTTGAATTATGAAGAAATTTGTTTTCATAAACTTTTCAATGTTCTCTGGGGTGTAATTATTTAACACAATAGGTACTTTTTATTTCAATGTACTAATTAGCATGTTAATAACTGTAAAAATTCAAGACTGGCCGTGAAAGCTTGGGGAAAATAGCATAATGTACTAATTCTGGGTTTTTTTGAAGTGTTATTTTGCCACTTATTCTCTCAGACGGTTGGTTAGCTACTGTTGATAAAAATTTCTGTTTATCTGACAGAAAAAAAATTATGGAGTTGAAACAGTTTCTCCTTCTCCTGTGAAGGAAGAGAAGTGAAGGTAATGACTCGAGTATCCTGATAAAACTTCAGTGACTGACATTGTCAGTGTAAGAACCCTGTATTTCTTCATATGCATTCTTGCTAGTTTCACAAGTACTAATATGACTTACCTTTTCTCTTTATTTTTTACAGAATTAGAGAATAGTTAAGATTGGAAGATTTCCTCTGGAAATCATCCAGTCCAATGCTTTGTTCAGACCAGGGTCATCTACAGCAGCTTGTTCAGGCCTCTGTTCAGTTTTATTTTGGGAATATTCAGAGGTAGAGACTACACAGTCTGTGTGGGCATCCATGCCAGTGTTTGACCACCCTCACTGTAGAAGTTTCTTCCTATGTTTAGAGTGGAATTTTAGCCTGTTCCCACCATCTCTTGTCCTGTGACTGGCCACCAAAGAGAAGAATCTGTACTTCCTTCCTCCTTCAGGTATTTCTACAGATTGATAAGACCCTTCTAAGGCATCTCTTTTCCAGCTCTCTCAGCCTTGCCTTGTATGAGAGATGCTCCCATTCCTTGATCATCTTTGTGGCCCTTTACTGGAGAACTTGCTCTAGTAAGTCAGTCCTTGTCTCTCTTGGTTTGGGGAGCCCAGAACTGGACCCCACATTCCAAGTGTGTCTCAGCCATGCTGAGCAGACGGGAAGGATCCTTTCCCTTGACCTGCTGGTGACACTGTGTAATGCAGCTTATCCAGCATGGGATAATGGCCTTCTTTGCTTTGAGGGCACATTGCTTACTCAAGTTCAGTAAGCAATGAGCTTGACATTGAACTCTTCCACAAAGTTGTCTTCCAGCTATATTTGGCTAATATGCTGAGCAGTTCTTTGCACCCACGTTTCCCCAGAGGTCTGGCAGGTCAGATGTGATGTGGGCCTGAGAGGTGACCTTGTCATTAGGCTTGTGTGCCTTTGTGCAGCATGCCTGCCCAGTCCTGCAGGCAGCAGAGGTAATCCACGTGCCCAACTTAAGCAGAATTTGACATCTGCAGCTGGCTTGGGGGCCTTATGATGGCAGCTGGCCGTGACTGCTGTGACCTGCTAGGGAGCATGGTCCTAGGCCTGGAATCAATACAAGGTGCTCTGTTCACACAGTGTGGACAAGAATACAGGAACTTGGTTCTTCACTGAGTTTTCTCTGTTGCAGGTAGCTTCGTGTCTTACCTTACACAAAAATGTGAGCCAGTATCTGAAAGATTTTACACAGAGAGAAATGGTCTTGTCCTCTAAAGCCAGTGTACTTTTTACATACCCACTTTCCCCGAGTGGTTTGTAGATGCAAGCCTTCTTTCCTTGTAGTGTGAATATTTCACTGACATTAAGGTTGTAAACCAGCAAAACTTTGTAATATTCAGCAGACATAGTACCTGTCACTTCTCATAGCTTCGTATTTTAGTTATGCTGGATTGCAGCTAACCCTCCTCGTATTTTCATGTGTATGAAATTAGGGAAGCTGAAAAATTTTATGTATGGTTCAGAGCCAAGAAATCCAGCATGTGGACTTAAGACATCTTGCAAAATCTTCGTCAAATAGGAATAATATTTTGAAACAAAAGCAAGAAAATCAAAGACTTCTAACACTGTAACTTTACACCACAGTGCTTTTATGTTTTTACCAGATGCAAAAACGCAATTCTTGCAATTCTATTTTTCTGGATACAGAAGACTATCCAAACGATAATCTGGTTTTCCAATTAGCACTTTTCTTCCTTTAAGTAAGGAAAGCTTAATGTCTGTATAATGCCAACACATGAAAGAATTGCTTTACTAGGTGAACACTCAAAAGTACTGAGGCCTTGAAGCCCAGCTTGAAGAGGAAGTATGATGTAAAAAGAACAGACTTTTGGGTTTTTTTCTTTTTAATTGTATAACTTTGTGTCATTGATGAAAGTACCTAATTCTACCTCTGTATTTGAAGCCAAAATACTCATTTGAGTACAAAAATTCTATTTAAAAGATTCTTCCCTCCCCTGTACTTGCTGCCAATGGATATTTTATATCTTAAAGATGTACAACATTTAAAAGTATTTATTATTTTTAGGCTCATAGTGGTGTCATCCTGAAAAATTCATGTTGCCCTGAATTAGGAGGATGAAAACTCAAAAGCAGTTACTTGGTTTGCACCAAATGTTCACCAGAATAATCAACACTTAAACTTGCCTTTGGCTCTTCTTCAGTAAGCAGTCTTACATAGAAGCAAATAGGTAAGAAGTAGAAAATATAAATGCCTGAGTCTATATACAAACAATTATAAATATTCAATAACTTCTGGATTATTAAAAATAACAGTTTGGTTGAAAAAGCAGATGCACTTTGAAATAAGTTAATTAAAAAGTATTTACCTTGGTAGTAAGGTCCAGTGGAAGATTGGTAATGTCTTTTAGGAACACACTGTTGTGGTGAGCCATGTGTACCTGTAGTGAAGAGGAGCATAGGTGTTGCAAGCCACTGGGATAAAAACAGGTGCACCAACCTTCTTCATTCAGTGAAAGGAAAGGGGGAAGAAGGAGCAGAATGCTGAGCTTTGTAGCAGAAAAGAAAGAAAAATATTTTTGTTGATTTTGGATGCTCCTCAGTACCAGTCAGTTAGCCAAATATTTCTGTTTTATAGTGTGAGGTGAACTGTCATCTCTTCATAGCCTTCCTCTGGACTGTAAATGTAATGCTCTCAGAGGAGCACCAGAACAAGAAATGTGCCTGGACTCTATATGCTGATGTAGAAATGATTAATGATTTAGTAGACTCCTTTTCTAACAGTGGCTATTTCTACTCAAGCTGAGCAGTATTCCTCTTACGCGATGTGCAGAAAGTTTGGGACTGAACTGCTGGTACTTCTCAGTACTCCACAGAGGAATCCTTACAAGAGCTGGACTGAAATAAGAACCTGTGTGCAAACCCTGATAGTAAGAACATGGAAATGTGAAGTGAGGTAAGGATGTGTTGGAGTAATGTAGTTCATTCCTGCTCCTTTTTAAAGGTTTCTGCTCTCTTTGAATAGTTTTCCCCATTGCTTCCTTTATGCAAAGGGCAGATATTTCTGAAAAGCAAGTTTCCATGGAGCACCTTAGCTCCATGGAGCTCACTGCAGTTCTTGCCAACTCTGGTTGCATGCAAGACCCCTCAGTGTAGAGACTCTCTTCAATGCTGAGGCAGCAGCCTTAGTAGCTCAAGTGCTCACTTCTGTTGCTTAGTGTTCATTGAACCTGCAGAAAGTCCTTGAAGAAGCTGTCTTCAGTTCATGAGGGAGAACTCTGCACATATCATCCTTTCTACACATTAGCTTGATCTTTCTGTAATTCTTAGCAGCTGGGACTTAATCATACATTCCAGCTGTGAATGAGTGAGTTTCTGTTTGACTACCAGTGTCACATTGTTAATGTTTGGGAGGCATGAATGTGTTTCTATATTGTCAAGCACAAATATCCCACTGGATTTTTGGAAGCATACAGAAGTTGATTTGTTGCAGTACTAGTGTTCTCATGGAATTTAAAATGAGAAAGCTGCTAGATCTGTTCCTTTTGGGAAGCTGCTGGCTGAAGCTCCAGTCTGTGTTCCCCAGTTCATCAGAGAAACTCTTCATCAGTGGAATGAAATGAATAATAGAAATGACACAATACTCTGTCTTTACAATAGACTTTATCTTCTCTTTTTTTCCCCTGCAGTTCCCTGAGTGTTTCACTCAGGGTGACCAAGGCTGATTGCTGTGTACACAGAATCCTCTTATCCCTAGCAGTGTATGGGATTATTCTTATGCTGGATGTATTTATAACAGGACCAGGCTCATGTCAGAAAGGCTGTTCTAACATACATCAGTTAAATCATTCAGATGGTAGAAGCTGCTTCTTTCAGATTTTTTTATTGTATTCTGTTTTAGGATTTACCTCTGCTGGTAAAACTGAGAAGTAAGGCATGGGGCCTTTGAGGGGCAACAGGCGTCATGTGCTTTATGTGTGGTAAACAGCCAGGTATGTGCCACTGCACTTCCATGTCACCTATCGTGGTACAAGTGAGAGGAGATGCTTCTTGCTGAGACTTTTCTCCGGTGGGATCTTAGCATGACAGAGGCCCCTTGTTGAGTGTTTGATGGCACTACAAATTTTTCATTCAGAAACTAACTGTGAGGTTAGAGATGGGGTGCTGAGAAGGGGAAATGCTCTCTGCTTGTGCCCTTTCACCTTGGGTGAAGTTCAACATCTGTTGTCATGTAAGGTAACCATTACTTGTCCTTCAGGTTACATGATGTTTTTTGTCATGTATATGCTTTTAAACTCTGTTACTTAAAATATTCTCAGCTTCAAAACAACTCTCTTCTCGCTTCCATATTTTCTTTGGTAAAGGTGTTGGAACCCAGCCCTTTGTCATCTTCACCTGAGACTTTGAGAATATGTCACTGGTGACTGTCAGGGTAGAAAATGAGAAGGTTTGGTCATTTACAAAAGTTATCAAAAATTCAGTTACAAAAGGATCCTTGTCATATTAGATTTTTATTAGATTTTGCCTGAACTGTCTCTTTTTATATTGTCTTGCCTGAGTGCCATGATGGTGTCCAGCAAGGATCTGCCTGTGGTGGCCTGCCCGGCCTGTGTTTGTCCTCCCTGCTAAGATGCAGGGTTGGTGCAAGATCACACAGAGGAGGTGCTCATGAAGGAAATGTGTGCATGCTGTCCCACAAGGCCTTGGGCTGTTGATGTAATTTGTTTATGCTCAGAGAAAATCTCTTTTTACAGTCTAGTGGGGTGGCAAACCACAATCAAAACAGTTAAATTTGTACACCATGTGAAGAAGCTTATTTAATCCTCAGGCAAATTTCAGAGGTCAAGTCCTTTCATCCCATTGCCTTGTCTTGGCAGAGGCCCAGTGCCAAGGAAGAGCTCTGTCCTCACTCTGTAATTCCTCCTCCAGACCGCCTCCTCAGCCAGAGAAGACTCTCTCCTCCATGGCTGTCTTATCTCCCCAGACCTGGTGTATGCATGCACAGAGCAGCTATGCTGGAAATGTGCATTGCTCAATCATCTAAAACAGTTCACCTTCAGGCCCCTGATCTTACCTTCTCTCTTTGCCCAAGCTGTAGAAATGGAAATGTGTAGAAAGCCAGGGACAGTGAGCTTCCCCATGGATACCCCATGGGATGGCCATGGTGCGAGTGGAGGTGAAAGGGCTGAAGTACTAATGCGTGGGTTTAAGGTGGAAAGAACAGGTCAAGAAAGATGATAGACAATGATGTGTAAGGGCAAATGTCAGAAGTGCTTGTAAATATTTTTTTTCTGCCTGATTTTTAGGGTGTGTGTTGCTCTGTAACTTGAAAAATGAGAGAAAACCTTTGAAAATCTGGCTATGTGCTGGCACAGGATTTTTCGTAAGCTGGGAAGCAGAAAGCATTGGCTCTTAAAACCCTGTGTCTTCTCAGAGCAACTTCCATCCCAGTGGTGCACGTGGTTTGCCCAGTTATGTTCCTTGTGAGTGTGGCATTCAAAATGTTTACAAGAGCTGCTGCCTTGGAATGCCCCAGTTAGCTTTGGGGTGGTGGGGGCAAGCAGCTGTGGTAGCCTCTGCTGTCTTGCTGCCAGGGGAGATGCCTGCAGGGAGCCTTTGTCTCATCCTGAGCTTTGCTTTCCAAAGAGTTTATTTAATATTTGTCAATTATTTATGATGTTAAAGCCGGCTCTTATGGGAAACTCACATTAATTCATGCAAAGTAGTCTGTAGATGTATATGGCTAAAATGTTACCGAGAACTCAGTGGCTCAAAAAGGTAAAGATTTATTTAAAGACAGGACACTGCTCACATTTCCCAGAAAACACATCATGAAGGAGATAGATTTAAGTTAAATGGGTTGGCACCAAGAAATAAAAAGCTCTTTTAGGTTTGGTCTCGAGAGATATGGAAAGTTCTTGTTAAGCATTAAGTGTCTGGGAACCCCTCACCTTTCAGGTACTCAGACCTTTGCAGGGTTGAACATCTGAAGACCTTTTAAAAGTTTGTTTTATTGACATATATTTGCCAAGTTCCTCTTAAAGGAAAGAGACAGGAGCTAGTTAGCACGTATGAAGAGACGTATTAGAAAATAAATTATAGTTTTGTGGTTAAATAGTCTTTTAGGTCTTGTAGCTTTTTTTTTTTTACTCAGAGTGTGGCAGGGGCAGATTTCTTCGCTTCTGTCAGGATATTCCCATCAGTGCATTATTTTTGCTGACATGCTGTACAACTTTTGAAATGTCAGGTTATGGGAGGATCCTAGGAAAAGAGCAATAAACATTCTTAGTTGCTCTGAAGTATACCTACAATGAGGTTCTATTGCATTATTTACTATAAAAGAATATTTAATTTTTAGTCTCCTTCATTAAAAAAACGCACAACATTTGTGCAAAATTAAAATAAATAGCGGAAGCAAAGCATTTTAGAGGACTGTTTAGATGGACTTTAGATGGACTGTTTCAGATAGTTTTGTTTTTGTTTTTTTTT
>VWYO01016382.1:1094657-1123194 GCA_013400275.1 Rhadina sibilatrix | reverse complement strand
TTTTTTTTTTTTTTTTTTTTTAATTGTATGGATATGTTGTGAATTATTTTCCCATGCATGTAACGTAAAAGGGTCAATTATTAATTGCAGCAACATTCCTTTACATTTCTCTGACTATGTAAAGCAGCTATTAGTGGAATAATATGTATACTCTGGAGGTACCTTATGTGACAGCAAGACTTGAAACAGCCTTCCTGAATGATTTACGTTTTGGAAATGTGAGGAAGTCACATCAGGATAAATGTTTGTTTGTTGCATATCTCTATGAAGAAATTTCTGTCCATTACAAATGTATTGCTCTTACTCAGGGGTGCAGGAAAAGTGGCTTGTTCCCTTGTCACTGAAGGGTGACATAGCTCACAGTCATTGTGGAGTTGCCATGAGAGCACAGTCTTCTCCTCTGTGATGTAACTGCAGAGTTCACCAGTGGCAATGCTGCAGCAGCTGCTTCATCTGCCTGTGTTCCATGCTGAGAGGAAATTGGACAACTGCTAATGAATTTTGTTTGAGTAAGAAGAGTAGAAGCAGGGGAAGCAGCGTAGCAGTGGGATTTGTACTGTTTTCAAAGTATCTGTCCTTTTCTGTTAATGCATTTGTAGGATATAGTATGGATGTAAAAACAAGTGAAGAGAAAAACACACTGAAGAGAGTCAAGAACTCTTAGAGGAGGAAATGGGGAAGGGAGAATTCAGAGCTCATCCAGGCAGATGAGATGGATTAGAAGACAAATAGGGACAGTATCAGTGAAGGCCAGGTCAAATGACTCCTGAGAAAGATCTCTAATAATAATAAGTAGTGGAGCAAATAGATCATGTTTTGATAGTTGACCAGGAATTTTTGTAGATCAAGAAGTCAATCTTTATTGAATGAAAGAAATGAGTGATGGCAGACTTCAGTGCTAAAGGAAGTGAGTTACATTTTTAATCTTTATGTTCCATGAAAGCAGTCTCCTGGGCAGATCTGGAGCATCAGCAGTAAAGAGAAGATCCTGAGTGACTGAATTGAGTGTGTGTAGATCCACTGACTCTCAGCAGACTGTTTCTACTCTTAAGCTAACCAAACTGACAGCTTGAGATATACCTGCAGAGCTCTTTTTGAAAGTTTACATTTTAAGATGTGGACCTATATAAAGATTGTCTCTTTAATATTTACAATTCTAAGCTTTCTAATTCATTTTGTAAAATTGGGGTCAGTGAAATTTAATTGGGGTCAATGAAATTTCACAACATTTTCTTTTAATAGAGAATAATGGCATTATAACAAGTCTTAAATTTTAGTTGTCCTAACTTGGTATGTTTGACTTCTTTGAGGTGGAATCTCCCACCCTGGGGCCAATCTAATATGTTAGTAGAATTGGGTATCCTTTTCTTTTACTGACTTTTTTTTGTGGCATGTTATTTCACTTCTCAATGTTTTAAGTTTCTTTAAGTATGGTTTAAGTATCTTTCTATTGATTCTGAGAGCGTCTGTCCGATAATTGTACTTATTTCATATATTGGGGATCAACAGCTGGCTTTATTCCTGTTTTTGTAGATGCTGCCTGTGAGAGGTGCCTTTCTAATATGATTGAGATGCTCTGAAGCATTAGAACAGCAGTAACAGCATTAGTTGTCATTCCAAATGAAACAAAAATATCTGCTGGGTTAAGGTTAACTGGGCTTAAAATCTAGTGCTGGCTTTTATCTTTCCAGTGAAGACTTTTAGTGAAGCTGTCAGACATGGATGAAATGAGTAAATTTCTTTATGAAGTTTTTTATACTCCTTCCCCAAGTTCACGTCAATGTCTGTATATGTATGAAAGGTGCTTATAACAAGTCAGTAAATATGAATATTAGCATGCATGCTGATTGCAATAATTAGTGGGCTATGAATGGATGAAAAAATGAGTATGTGTGGAGGTCTGCTTGGTGTTCCTTTTTGGTGAAATTGTTAAGAACCTGGCGACAGGAGGGGAAAGAAGTTGTTCAATTTCTTTAACTTTTTAATAAGAATATAAGCACAACCTTTCTGTGTTGTATTCTGTCTTGAAATAACTGTGATAGTCTTGTTATCACATATGTAACACAAAGTCTGCAATAGACACATTTTGTGAAAGTGTTAATTTTTAAAATCACCTTGAAAATTCATCAGTCAAATGTAGTTGGTATATAATAATTTTTTGCGCCGTCTTATTTTCATCTTCTTTTCTTTGTAACCTCTTGACAGATGAAAATGAATACCTAGCTAATAATAAGCTTTTATTTTTANTTTGTATAGAAGTTTCTAATAGATCGTGGCTTGGAGATACTTTCTTTGTCTGTGCCAAACTCAAGAGCAGCCAAAAAGAAAACCCCTCTAGCAACAGAAAACTAAGGATATTGTAAACCACAGTGAGATACAGAACAAAGATGGAAAAAATCTGTTAATAACTTTCATTCCATCCTTTTGTCTTGCATCACTTACCATTGTGTGACAGGTGGAAAAACTCCTTGAGTTTCTTTGAAAGAGAAAGGAATTGCATATTTTATGGTGGCACTCTTCAAATGTATTTTACCTCTGTGTTTTTATTACAAATTTTCAGCTGAACTGTGAAGTGGAGTAACTAACCGAACATACAAGATATATATAGAGGAGATTTAAATCACATTTTATGTCTTTCTACAATATTTCTGTCTGGTAGAATATAATAAAGTAGCAGGAAGTTGGAAATAGAATTCATAATAGGAGGACTTGGCTTTAAAAACTTTGAATATTTGTCCTTAATAATTTGCCTTTCTTCCTTGCCAATACAATTATTTTCAATAATCTCAGTTCTTTTTCAAATATTGTATTGCAAAAAGGCAATTACTGAAAGACCTAAGCTGGTACAGAAAAGCTATTTAGTCCAAACTGATAATTATCTTTCAGGGACATAGTAAAAAGTTGTTTTTGAATTGTAAAGTTCCCACATGTATAAATAACAACAGACAAAAATAATTCAGAATTTGACTTTAATGTCACACTAATACAGAACAAATCAGAAGCTCAGCTGAGTAGCTGTTTAGGAAATAATTTTAAGGTTATTAAATAACAATGTGTATTGTTCTGTATAGTTGAATCGATTCCTTTTTGTTTTGCAAGTGGTAAAGCTTTGGTGATTTTTACCTGGCTCTACAGGAGGCGTTTTTGAGTCTCCTACCTTGTTGTCCCATATGTTTTATGAAGACAGTGAATTTGTTTTCAGTGCTCAGCTGTGTCCTGCCCATCCTTCCTCCAAATCCACCGGAGCGTGCCCTGAGTCCTGCAAGATGTGGGTGTGAGCGTTCTCCTGCTCCCTCTTGTCCCTGCTGCAGTTTCTGAGAGGTTTCTCATGTCCTGGGGAGGGTCAGCAGGCCCAGGGCTGCTGTGGCACGAGGCTCTCCTGGCTGCTGAGGGCAGTCACTCCCGCTCGGAGGTGACGGCAGCTGGGACACACCTGCACCCCCGCTGCTCCACACCTGCACCCCTGCTGCTCCGCATCTGCTCCACACCTGCTGTGCTGCTCCACATCTGCACATCTGCTGTGCTTCTCCGCATCTGCGCACATGCTGCTCCTGTTGCTGCTCTGAATCCATGCACATCTGCTGCTCCCATGCCTGCTGCTGCTCCGCACCTGTGCCCCTGCTGCTGCTCCACATCCACGCTCCTGCTGCTCCCTATCTGCACATCTGCTGCTCTGTATCTGCACACCTGCTGCTCCCCCTATGCACATCTGCTGCTCTGTATCTGCACACCTGCTGCTCCCCCTATGCACATCTGCTGCTCTGTATCTGCACACCTGCTGCTCCCCCTATGCACATCTGCTGCTCTGTATCTGCACACCTGCTGCTCCCCCTATGCACACCTGCTGCTCTGCATCTGCACACCTGCTGCTCTCTCTCTGCACACCTGCTGCTCCATATCTGCATGCCTGCTGCTCTGTCAGACTCAGCCTCAGGAGCCCCCCGCTCAGCGCGCCGCTGGCTGTGGAAGTGCCCAGTTGTAACTCCCCTTCATCTTGTACTGCCCAGTAGGAGCTTCTGCTCTGCAGGCAGGGAGGGTTTCAGAGTGAAGCATCAGAACTGACTGTTCTTTTTGCACATGTATTTTTTTTTTCCCTGTTGGTAGTAATGTTGGCTTTTACAGAGGCAATGAGAACTGCGTGGGGTCAGTGCTCCCAGCAGAGCTGGGATTTTGCTTTTAAAAAGGGACATTTGGCTCAGACATGAGAAATGGTGGAGGTTCAGGTGCTGCTGGTGGCTTTCTGACCTCTCTCACTCTTTCAGCACACCAAGGGTGTTTCCTACTCTTCATTGCTTATTGGGCTCTCTTTTATACTTGTCACCACTTGCACATGTATTTTATAACTCTGTGTGTAAGCATATAAGTGTGTAAGCATTGCCAGAGTTTATTAGCCTGTCTTCTGTTATGCTGCTGATGTGGTTCTAAGATGCTTTTCGAAGGACCATTATAATAAATTATAAATGGTTAAATAATTGTTTAGAAACGCTCTGACTCAAGTTTATTCTACACATGAGAAGTAATTCAGTTTTTTTGGGGGGAGGGGGGCGTAAATGGCAAATATTTTCCTTAACAATTTGAAACTCTGAATGGCAGAAGGGTCTGCAAGCAAATTAATCAGGGTGAAAGTAGTAAAACCAGGCCTGCTGAAGCTTTTTTCTTCCCTTCTGTGTGGGAAACATGACGTTTTCCCCCAATAGTGGGAAAGTTTTCTTCTGCAGGCCTGAGTCACTTGTGAGGAATGCTAAGATTAATGCACAAGATTAATATTCTCACTGCTGCCTTCTCCGCTGCAAAAATGGAATTTTGCTTTCCTTTGAAATTTTCTTCCATTTCCAGCAGAATCTCAGGTACTCTGAATATTTTTTCCTACAAATTCAAACCCACTTTTGTTCTGTAAAACCTGTAAAATTTTTTCTTTGCCTTTTAGTGACCATGAGCACAGAAGTCCATGCATGTTCTCTTTCAGACTTAGCTTATTTTAGAGTGTAGTGATTAATCTTTGCTTGCTCTGCATTTTATGCAGTTCTGCAATATATGGAAAACCCTCTCTTCTCATAGAGCTGTGAACAGGAGTTTTTGCTTTATTGGGGTTTCCTAGAAGTACAGTGTCAGTTTAAGTCATTTTTTTTCCATTTTGAACATAATATTAATTCTACCTAGTCTATAGCAACAGATGTTCTGAAATGGCATTTATATTTATATTCAATTCTCTAAGAGAGATTACTCCTGCTGTCATCTTTCTTAATTAAGCATTAACAATTATTGAAAGAATTAGTCTTAAATACTAAGATTAAAAAAAGAGATAAAGGATGTCTTCCCAGGTGGCTGCAGAGTAAGCACTGCTGTCTATACGTTTAATCTCATCAAAGGCCAGATTTTAATGCACATTATTTCATTTTGACATGCATTGCCTAAGTGTTCCCATTGAATTTGTGCAAAAAGGCTTAAAGCTCTGTCTTAAATGAATAAACTGCCTGTTAAAGTATTTTAGGAAAAGCAGTTGTACAAAAATGAGTTCATGTTCCCATGGCCAACGCATCTTAATTTATGTAATTTTAAGATTTAACACGTGTAGTTGAAAGCCATCATAAGTGAAAGGAGTTCAATTGACCTTTCCTCAGTAGTTTGTAAATAACAACATGTTCTGTGTACTATCCCTAAAGGAGCAGGAGCAAAGCTCCAGGCATCTTTCTTTGCACTTTGGGCCGGGCATTAGTTCCAGCACTGAGCATGACAGCTCTGTCCTGCACGAAGCACTGAGACTCCTTTCCAGACTGCAGGGAAAATGCCTGAATCAGCTCCCTGCCCTCCCTGTGCCCCAGTGCTGCTGCCCACTGAGGAGGGATAGAAGGTGACCTGGAGGTGATAACATTGGCTTTGGACCCAAGTGTCTTTGTCTCTTATTTGATTAGAAATAGTCAGTCTGGAGAACAGGAAGAAGTGGAGATGCTTCAGATGAGTTACATGTGTAACTTGGTATGGTTACGTGCAGGTACCCTGCTCTGTGTGCCTGCTGATGCTCATCAGCTGTGTTCTCTTTGATGCTCATAAGGTTGGAGAAGTAATTATTCTAATTAAGACTACAAAAAAAAAAAAAAAAGGAATTGAACATAATTTCCATATTAGATAGGTTGTTTTCTCAGAGAGGTTTATTGTCACAAAGATTTATAAAATCCTATTCCACTGATGTAGCTGAGATTTCTGCCTTGTTCTTCATTTAGGATAGACCTTTACTCAGGGTTTCTTGTAGTGTTAAGGGACAGAGATTATCTCGTAGCAAATGCCCTGTTCTTGTCATTGAAGGGATTTGGTTCTCCACTGTGATGAGATCATAGAGGTGGGAAAAAAGGTAACATTAAGACACTTGAAATTCTGTCTTCTCATTCAGTCAATTAGAAGACATAATTAGTAATTGAAAAGATAATTAAAATTTGACAGGCTGCCAAAATTTGTATATCACGTATTTTTTTTAATAGTGCGTTATTTTTTGAAATTATTTGTGATTCTTTTGACCTTTTTTTCTTTCTCACCTTCCTGCATCTGACTGAATATCAATGCAATTGAAATTCATTTCAATTCTCCTCATTGTCTAAAGCCCTAAATTTTTCTTTGCCTGTTGCCAACATCCTATTTCATTTTGTGTTCTCCTTGTTTACATTTGCTGCTTTTCTTCCATAGTTTTCTGACACTGTTGATTTCCTGCTCAGTCTCATGTTGGCTACTTATTAACTTCCCGTGAATTGTTCCCTTTGGGTATTCAATGCTTGCTTCTATAATTTTTCCTGATCCTTTTTTTGTTCCTTCCTTGTTTTACCACCATCAAGTCTGGTCATTATTCCTGTTTACCAACATAATTTTCTGGGACTCATATCATTAGGTAGAAACAAAGGCATGTGTATTTGGGTGTACTTAACAGGGTTAGAAATTAATTAGAAGTGTAGAAGATAAAACCTTCCCCTTGCCTCAGAGACTCAAATTTCATGAGTGTTTTCTATTTAGATAGCCTTGCAATTTCTCATTTCCCATATTCACATCAGCCTCTTTCTATTTTCTCCATATCAATGGAGGGCTTAGTTTAGAACTTACTCTCTGATCAAGAAAAAATTCAGATAATATGGATGAGAAGTCACATTTAGTCTAAATGGGAGGAAAATTTATCTCAGTAAGACTTAATGAAAATATCTGAAGCATCACACAGACTAATAACAAACCAATGTGTCAGGTTAAACTGGAGAAGCAAACAGATTGAATCACAAATTGCAGAAGACTTTCTGAGCATCTTGCTGAGGCCTTTTCCAAAGACATTTGGTTTTTTTATGGGCTGTGTTACTTCAGTATGTTTCTAAACAGACAAGAAAGAGGAATCAGAGTCATAAGAGCAGGGAAATGTGCTTGAAATTTGGCACTCTTCACACTGTGTTCCAGCCTGTCTGAGCACAGTTGCTGTAAAGCATCTGGAGAAGAGAAGGGATTCAGCCCTGGATCTTGAGCGCTGCACTCATACTTGGGCAGTGAGCAGCAGGGTGCGGTCCGCATCGGAGGCTGCTGCTGGCCTTCTGTTCCTGCCTCTACAAATGGTTTCCTGCTGACCTTAAACAGTTTCCTTGGGGCTAAATTAAAGTAGGGAGGGAAGTGTCAAACTGCAAAGTTGTACCAGATTTTTGAAATGCTTGGCTTTTTCTGGAGGGGAAACTACAGCCTTGAGTGCGTGCCTGAGCTCCCTGTGCAATGGAGAGGATGAAGCAGGTGCTGCATCACAGCCCTGTGCCAGACAGGGCTGCACAGGACCCAGAAAATGTGGGTTTGCTGTTCTCCAGTGTGGCCTGGAGGGATGTCCAAATGCCAGGTTCTTGGAAGAGCTACAAGCCATTAGGTTAGAGAATAGCCTAAAATGAGGAATCTCTTGTTTATGTTGCTCTGCTTGATTATATTGGTTTGGGTTTTGTTGTTTTGTTTTGGTTTTTTCCCACTGGTGGTCACATCTGATTTTTGGGTTTGATTTGAGGATTTGGTTTTTTCTCCTTCACCCTTTTCTTAGTTTGTTTTTGTTCTTTGTTTTTTCAGAAATATATTCCCATAGCTGCACAGTGTTCTAGCCATGAGGCTCTTTTTTCGCAGAATAGCCTATTTCCATGTTTTTGAATGAAAACTGGTAATCTCTTTGTCCTGTAAGCATGTGGCCTTTTACATGTACCTCTGGGAGACTACCTCCTGTACTTTCTGCCTTTTCAGTCACTGCTGTGTGGACCTCAGTATGGTGTGGTGGGGCTGAGGTATGGAGACCAGACTGTTGTTTTACTGATCGTGCCAAAAGGGCTGGTCTAAAGTTAAACACCTATGTACAGTCCCTGTTAGGCCTGTGGCACCAACCTCTTGTTTTGGTTTTCTCACATGTAAATTGGAGTTATTGTTGAGAGCTGGGTACTTGACAGAAATATGGATTGGTCCCCTCTGCTGCTCTGGATTCAGTAAGCTGTTATAAACGAAGATTGCAAACTGATCATCGTCGATTTGTTCTTACTAGTCACTGCTCTCAAATGTTGTGAGGTGTTATTCCCATTTATTTCTAACACTGCACAAAAGAGATGTTCATTATTAAAGTAAAATCAAGCATTCGTTTTTTTATCTTCTCAAAATCTACCAAAAAAACAAAAAACAAAAAACAAACAAACAAACAAACAAAAAAAAAAAAAAAAAAAAAACCAAAAAAAACCCCAGAACCAAAGGCTTGCCACCTTGTGATTTTTTCCTTCATAGGATCTTATGTAACAACCAAAGTGATAGTCCTTAGACTGAACTTTTGTATATTATTATTATGACTTTTCAAGAACTTGCACTTTTTTGCACATCAGACTACAGTAACATGGCATTGGGACTATCAGTAGCAATTTGGATCACTTTATCACCAGTCTTTCTTTTTACTTATAACATAAAATCTTTACCCAGAGGATATGCAGTTATTCTTCAGGGACATTTGCATCTTAGGATGTCTCTAACCCTTTCTATGGAGAGCATTTTTTTTAAACATGTCAAAATAATGTGAAAAAGCCTAGTCACCAAAAGTTAGAATGTGTCTCTCTTTCTTGGTTTACAAAGTAGCAACTGAAACTGTAAGATAAAACCTTCAGGAACCTCATAAGAAGCTGTGAACCTTAGCCCAGCTCTGTTTTAAAAAAGGCTTGCCTTGTGTCCAGCATTTTTGCCAGTTAAGACATTAGAAAAACTTCCATAAACAAGGTGTGAAAGCAGAACAGATGAGCATGGTCGTGCTCCAGCTGACATTTACTGAAAGACTGATGTGAGCTTCCTTTAGGGCAAAGTTGTCTTCCTGTGCATTCATAACAGAGAGACAGAGATGGTATTGGGTCTATACTGGGGTTCTGTAGCTATTCCACCTTGCCAGCTCCCATTTAACTCTTTTCTCACTGGCTAGTTTAGTTTACTGACATTGCTAGGGACCCCTTTGAATGGGGCATCAATCTACTTTCTAGATTTTTGTTTTCTTGAACGGTGCACAAGCAGAACCACGTCTCAGAAGTGAGTAGTGTTTCAGGGTACTTCAGATTTTGGGTGACAAAGTCAAGTCACTGATTTTTTTCGAAGGATGAGGGCACAGCATCAATCTGCCTCAAAAAGCTTCTCAAAGTGAGTGGTTGTGACCTAAGTCTGAAGCTGCATATTTATACAAAAAGCCATACTCCCATGTCACAGAGTGAGATTATCACTGTGCTCTTCCTGGGGGTCTTGCTCCCTGTTAAGATTTGGGAGAGGGAATACCAGAGGCAACACATGATCCATCCAAAGCAGCAAGATCTTCTGTTGTGTGAGGAACTAGAACAGACTGAAGCTCAGAAGCCATGCAGGCGTTTTCTCTAGGGGAGTATAAATGTCTGAAGTATATCAGAACCTAGTTTTTAACCAGGATTCTTTTAAATACATCTACCCAAGAAAATCTGACCATCTGATTCTTAAGTTTGCAAGATGTAGGCAGGATTTATTTAAGTATTATTATTTACAGTGGTAGTTATAATGTTTGAGTTAAATATCCTCTAGCAATCAGCAAGGAGCTAAATTTAAATCTGTGCCTGTTTTTGTGTCACACATTGCTTCATATTAAACCTATTTGTCAGGTAAGTGTTGATCTGAGCAGAGCAAGTCTCTTGCTCAGAGCAGCCCTGCTCATGCTGAAGCTGTGCCTTAGCATCCGGAAATGCAATGTAATTGAATGCCAGTAGAAATTGTTAACTTGGCAGCAGCTCAAACACTATGTTGTATTGAGGCTTTGATTTCTTTTATGCCAAGGTAATGTTAGAGCAGCACTTGATTTATCCTGAATTTACAGGACTGTGACAGACTATAATCTAGTTCTGGGCATTGGAACACTTCCCTGAAAAATAGGAGTGTAGTTTACTTTTTGTAATTATACCATTGTTTGTTTTTTGGGGTTTTTTTATGGGTGATAGAATATTGTTCATATGCAATTCTGGATATAGCGCTGTGAGAGCTGGATGGTTAGTATTATATAGACTTAAGAATACTAGAAAGGCAAAAAAAGCCTGAGTCCAGTTTGTGAAGAATGTAGAGCAATATGGCAAACACAGTGTGAATGGGAAAATTCCCTACTTTGTAGATTGAGGTAGCATTATGTATTTCCAAACATGGCTTTGTTTTGTTTTTTAAAATAAGAAAATAAATCCTCTCATTCTCAAACTTCCTTTTGGAGACAGTAGGACTTGTTCTTACTATTTTTTTTTTTTCTTCAAACCTACTCAGCCCCAATATTTAGCTGTAGTCTTGAATCTAAACAGTGCTCTCTGGATTTTTTTTTTTTTTACTTGGATTTGGTGTTGTTGGATTAAAAAACTCACAGTACACCCCATGAGAAGCAAACAGAAGATTAAATATCTTAGCCTGCAGTGTAATTTGATTATTTAAGATTCTGATCATGATCTGCTTGGTTAAGCCATAAGGATACTCATTTTAATGTACAGACCAGGTGGTAACTCATGTGAATGTGAATGTTTTACATGTGAAAATCTTTACACTGGTGCTTATTCATTTCAAGACACAGGAAGTTCCATGCTACTCAGCTGCTTCTCTTCTGAAAGATTCAGCAGCCCTTCTCTGTAAAAGTTCAGTGCTAGAAACAATAAATTTTATATTCATCAGCTTCATTGTGCAAAACTGTACTGATATAGCAGTTAAAAGAATATGATAGTGCTGAGCAATTTGCTTCTCATTTGCTTAACTTAGGCTGGGATTCAGACTTCATGTTCTGAGTGCCTTTCAATCTGGTGTATATATGATTAATGTTGGTGAGTCACTTCTGATGGGAATTTTTGCTTTTTCTCACATTGCAAGATAGGGAGACTTTCTGCTCCTCCCACCACCAGTTCAAAAGCACTATAGAAGACAGAAAGGGGGAGATAATTTTTCATATTTTCAAAATTGCACTCTGTTAAAGGAACTGAGGAGAGTCCAGTCCTTTTGGCATTTGCTGCACAGGTGTCTGCAAACCAACTAGGACAGCTGAGATTGGGATAAAGGTGTAAGTAGATTATTATGCACTTGAGAAACATTGCTTACTTAAATTCAGAATTTAGTTGGGAAGACAAGACTAGGAAAAATGGGAAGGAGGATTTGGGAAGGAAGTTATTCTGTAGGTGCAGGAAGGCAAAACATGACCTTAATCCTTTAAGGATTCATAGGAATTGTTGGAGCTCTGGAGATCTGTTTATTCCTGTCAGAAGTAAATAAATAAATTCTCCTGGGGAGAATATAATGCTTCATTAACACAGGTTAGCTCAAAAGCTCTCTGTAGGTGACTGTAAAATAATGTAGCCATGTCTACAGAACTTTCCCTGTGATGTTAAAAAATGCTTTCCCTCTGTTTCTGTATGTGTGTTTCTGCATAACAAATGCAATGCATAGGTTAACTGTGAGATTCAGCACCACAAAATTCATCAAATAGGACAGAATGGCTTCCATCTTGGGGAATTTTAAAGAGCTACACCTGTATCTAGAGACCAGATATTTAGAAGTACCTAGGTACATAAATGTACTGCAAGTCCTCAGTGGTATTTTACAGGGTTTAAACCAAGTTAATGGCTGCTGATTGCAACAGGCTTAGGCAACTACAGCCTAAGACAGCCCAGCAAGACCTCTGTGTGTAATTTTAGACCTCTAAGTAATGTCAAAATATGGTCTGATACTTCAAGGAGTATGCTTCAGCTAAAATTGGAAGCCTACCTGGCCTCACTTCTGACACAGAGGACAGACCTCTTGAGCTCGTGTCTTGTGGATTTTGTGTGCCCAAATTGTGGAGCTGCAGCTCTAGGATAGGACAGGGCAAGATCACTTGAAGCAAACCACTGCTACTGTAGACAACTGTAACAGATAATTCTTGTTGTTATATTTGTGATGTTCACTGTAAATAACATTAATGACTCTTTAGTGACCTCTAGGAATTTATTCTTCTATCCTCTGTCTACTGCCTTTTGGACTTTGGTGTTTCCAAACTGACTCAGCAGAAAGCATATTGCTACAGTGAGTATCAATGCCAATTATTGTGACATTTTTAATAGTGCTGTTAGTTTGCATTCACATTATTGTTGGATATATAAGTTTAATTCATTCTATTATGGATTCTATATTCTGCAGTAACATTTGATTGGTATTACTAGCAGGTTGGAAAAGAAATCCATGGGGAAAAGAAATGCACTAACAAACACTGTAGAAAGTGACTTTCATTAAAAAAAAGATTTAGCTAATTAATTGTATCAGAGATTGATACTTTCCCTTCTTTCCCCTCTGTTCCTCACAGCCTTTGGAGCTCTGTTTGCTTTCCAGAAGTATAGTGACATGCTCTGAGTGACTTAAAAGGCTTATTTCTGCCCTAGGCTTAGAGCAGAAAGGATGAATGCTTTGGTAGTGCAATACTGGTCTGAACATTGGGGGAGAAAACAGAGATTTATTAAGATAGAAAATGAAAAGACATTATAAAGTCTTCATTACTTCTGACGTTTGTTTTCAGTATTTTGTGCAGTATTTTTTTTTTCTTTTCTGAAGAAATCTGTAGCTTCCATGCAAGTTCCTTTGCCCTGTTAGTTTTTGTGACTCGTTATTCATTAAAGATCTGTTACTACCAACAGAAGATGGTGCAGTAAAGATCCTGGCTGCTGTAAAATGCACAAAATACTAAATACTAAATACTCAACGTGAATTCTGGTGGGCATTTGCACTTACCCAGGAAATAAAGATACTCTTGGGAGCCCTGCAGAGAATTGCTCAATATTCTGTAAGACTTCAGTCTCCAAATTCAGACAGTACATACAGGATGGCTCTCTGAAAAGATCTTTAAAAAGGTAAGACGGAGAAAATGTTAGGAGTGGATGAAGAAAAGCAGAGCTGTGTATGTGTGGGCGAGGAGGAGAGTGTTTCTCCTGTACTGTGACCTTATTTTTCCCTTCTCTGTGTGGTTTATTCCCCATTCCCCATGCATCTCTTTTGTGCAAGGTTTCAAGGTTTTTGAAAGGTGCAAGGTCTGTACTCTGGAATAGTTTGTGGCTCAGGAAGAGACAGATTCTAATGGCCTTACCAGGAATCAGCCAGCATAGGGCCACCTCAGCACTAGGTCTGCACCATGGGCTGCCATCCTTGAATTTACTAATCCTGCCACGAGCCTAATGAAGGTGGTCCAGCTGACTGTTCCCTGGTGGCACTGTAAGCTCAAGTTCCTTGCTGTACATGCAAAAATACACCTCTTTGATCACACACTGTGACTGTAACATCTACTAACTAATGTGACAGGAACTTTCTAAATACCCTGTGTAGAACATGTTTTTATTATTCTGAAGAGAGTTCATAAAAATTGCCATCTCCAAATCCTCCTTTCTCCAGGCAGTTTGAACCTGTGTACAGACACCTTTGTTTTCAGTTTATCTTTTCAAATCTGCATATCATCTGAATTGACGAAGGAAATACATCTTTCTGCCTTTTTTCCATCACTCTACAGTATCATAGATATTATACAAGGAACACTGAGAAAGAAATTATAAAAGGAAGGTGGATGAGCAGATCTGGTTTTGTAGTCCCTCTCAAAGCTTAGAGCCAGGTCTGTTTTCATGGTTATTTCCTGGATTATGGATTATCATAATCAAAAATGGATTATGATACACAGTAAATGGTCAGTGTGCAGCAGTTAAAAATAACTAAGTGATGCCATCTGCTGTCTTAAAATCTTATTTAGTGTTACATCTGACTGAATTGTTATCCTAAGAAGCAGAAACTGCCTACACTGAGTATGTCAGAGCCATGACATGTTACCTTGATGTGTGTCAAAGTTGGGCAATATAAATATTGATTGTGATTAAATATAGTAGAGTATGGAATGTCAGAAGGAAATATGATGCTAGTGTCAATTCAAAACAATTCTTTGGTGAACTTACTTTGCAAATTATTTGACAGATTTGTTTGGTTTTTTTTTCCCCCAGACTGTTTTGGTTTTTTTTATTTCTGAGAGGAAGAAGTAGAATCTTGTGGAATAGAGAGGAGACTGGAAGAAGGTGACACACCATCCTAATAAAGTGTATGTTTATTAAAATGAATGTTTTATGTGGTGAAATTCTTCACATTAATTCTATATTTAGTGCAAGTTTTCTACGGTGACTTTTAGATGCTTTATCTACAGCCCTTTTAGGTGCTTTTTTTTAGGAAAGAGTCAACCTGATCATGATTAAAAGAAAGAGTTAGCCTCAAAGAAGTTGAGAACCACATTTCTGTGAGGCATGTTGCTTAAAGAGAACTCACGCATCGTCTCAGATAATAACATTTAACAGTTGAATATACATTCAAATAAGCTAAATTTGAAGTGAAGTTGACTATGGACTGCCATGCTCAGCACTGAAATTGGTATCTCATTCAGAGAATATCTAATAGTTACTTATTTCATGGATCTGTGTGTGTTTGGTTGCTTGGGGGGTTAACAGCAAGAGTTAAGGATGTATTTTGTTCACATGCAGTTATGCCAGATTGCAGTTCACAGATTGCCATTTAATGAAACACTGGAACATGGTAGAGTGATCTGAAATGCAGTCAGCAGTGCTTAGCAGGTATAAAGGGTTGCAGAACCAGAGAGATGGGATTTAACTCTTTCTGCTTTTCTTCTTTGTTGCTTTTTGTAATGGTCTGTAAAGCACTGACATAATCTCAGTTTCCTGTACTTCTTTTCACCATAGTGAAAATAATCTGGATTCTGTGAGGGTAACTATCACTGTTGCACTGTTGCAATTTCATATTCTCAATGGATGTGCCTTGTTTAGTGAGGTGTGAGTGAGGATATGTTTGGACATAAACGCATAATCACAGTCTGATAATGAAGTGTGTAATTTCTTGTGGATGTTGGGGCTTTTTAAATTTATTATCAATCCTGCAGTGATGTGTCTTTCTGCTTGTATTTTTAAAAGATACACAATCTGTGCTTAGCATTTTGTGTACTTTAATTTTCATAGTAAAACTTATTCAGTATATAAATATTCATTTCCAGATGTAGTGCACTAGAACTGCTCTCCTATTTGACCATTATAAATAACAGAAGTTCTTCATTTGGTTCTTCTCTCTACTATGGGAGCATATCTGTAAAATTCACAAATGACCAAACCAACAGCAAATTAATTTTATAGTTAATCCCTCACAGTGTTTTGCTTTCCAGCTGCCTTTTTATTAAGGAGATCTGCAAATCATGCTTTGACAGAGGGAAAGCTGTGCATGTATTTACATCTTTCTCGTAGCTTGCCATGCCTCTTTCAAACTTCCGTAAAATTCCTTAGCAGCCAAGCTGTCCAATCTGGAGCATTAAGAAATCATGAGGTGGTTTGAAAAATATAGAGATATATTTTAAAAAATATGTACTTGGTGACCCTTTTGATTTCTAAATCAAAAATGTTTTCTAAACATTCACATTTTTCCAAACTTCTCTGCACAACTCTGAGGGCCCAACCCTTGCTTTAAGAGGCAGAATAAAATGTGAAGTTCAGACTTTTATGTAATAGTGGGCTGGGTTTAAAAACACAGAATCTTCACTGCACTTCACAAGGTTTATCATCAGCTGGAAGCTGTGACAGCATAGAATCATGATGCATTTACTTAAGAGTAAATCTGCTGCTGTTAATTTAGTCCAAAGTGGTCATGAACTGTAACCTGTGTGTTAGGCTTTATTTGGGATAGTTTCCAAATGATTGGGAAGGGAAATAGTTTAGGTAATATAATCTACGAGTTCCTGTTGTATTTCCAGGACAAATGCTGCACTCATAATTAGAGTATCAGTAACAGTGTAAGAAGATATTATGGTCTTGGCTGTAGAAAAAGCTACCTGAAGGCAGGAGGGGATTTAAAGGTCTCGTTGAAAAAAAGCGAGAAGAGATTTTATTCATCATGAAAACTCAAGGATCTCCTGAGATGAACTATTTAAAGAAGTTGCAAAAATGTTCTCATTTTCTAATTAGCTCATCTTTCTCAGGGAGTGATGACTGGCTGTTAGTAAAGGGTTTTTTTCTGGAAATGTCTAGGCTTTTAGGTAACACATGTATTCCACCATGCCAGTCTGTCTGTATGGAAAACTGAACTGCTCTCTATCTACAGGATGATGCAGTATCAGGGTGCCCAGAGTCCTTCTCATTCTGTAAGTTGATATGGGCAGTAGAATATGGATTAAAGGTGTGGATGATGAGAAGGAATGACCAAGATGTAGGGAAGATGGTAGAAACATAGAATTTAAAGGAAAACCAGGCTGTCAAAATTGTCTTTTCTTCAGTCTGCCCCCCAAGATTTTATGCCAGGTGAATTTTTCACTATAGCAAAGTGCTTCATAAATTTAAAATGTAAACACAGAGGATTTCTTTCTCTTATTCCCTGGTGTAATTTTTACTTTTATAACTCATGTTCTTTTCCAGCTGAGTGCTATTTCCAAGGAAGCCAATTCATGCATTTTAGAAGTGAGCAGTGCTTTGGGAAGTCTCCAATCTGACTGAAAAAAATACAAAACCCTTAGTGAAGTACCAGCATGAAGACCAAGAAATGCAAGGAGCCATGCACATGATCACTGTTTATCTTCATTCTTTCCATTCCTGCTACAGGAACAGAAACACTTCAGTAACTGGTCTTTGTTGTTGTTGTTGTTTGTTTTGTTTTGATGCTGAATTACCAGAGATGTCTGATTCTGAGTGTAAACTCCTCACTATGAGAGGCCTCTCCTAGGCTTTGAAGTGCTCTCTGTCGTGGGAGGGGGCTTGCTGTGAATGACCCTCAGGTCTGCCTGAAGGACGTCACCATGTCTGACTTGCTGCAGTCCAACACACCTGTTGGGAAGGTGGAGGAATACTCATGACAGAATTTTCATCTCTGAAACAGAAAAGGTCATTTGTTAGAGACTATGAACTAGATGCCAAAAGGTGATTTCCCTGGTAACTAGGAGCAAAAGTGTAGCAATAGTGTTGGGGGTGCTTACCTGACGTGCTTGGCTGAATAAATAACCGATCAGGATCGTGATGCAGATGGCTGCGCCAAATTTTTGTTTTGTTTCTGTTTTAGTCTGATACCATGTATACGATTCTTTTTCTGCAACCTAAGTTTTGAATGATGAATACCAGATTATTAAGCAATTTTGGTGCTTGTGGGATAGTTTGGAAGTCTGGTGTAGGACTTCACTGATTTGGAAAGATTTGCTTTAGTTCCTTCAGCATTACCTTCTTTTGTCACCTCAGGTTATTTCAATAGCCTGCTCTGAGAAGACTGGGTTGTATTGAGTCTCCTTGTATGATGTAGGAATTCAAATAAATATGATGGTGTGACACCTTAGATCAAAGTTAGGATTCAGTCTATACTTAAGAAGGTATGTGGTTAAAAATATGAAGTTACGTTCATAATGACTTGTCAGTTCAGAAAATAATTACTTCCACTCGCTAGGGCAAGCAAGTATGAACTTTTTGTGCTTGTTAGAGCAAAACTCAGGCAGCTGTAATTTTTAAATAAAGTTAGATAGTCTACTGAAGAACAAGAATTCTTTTTCCAGGTAAGTAATTTTCTATTTATTTCTTTCCTTTGCTTCTTGCTTGAATAACTCGTGGAATAAAACCCTAGCATCTTTGCATTAAAAAAATATATTTAGTCACTCTTATTTCCTTACTCTCTTAAAATGAATGTTGTAGAAAGAGTAAGGTTTTCTCAGTGTTCTTGTTTCCTTTCCTTCCAAGCAGTGTTGCAAAATGCAACATCAGTTCAGCAGTGTAAGTATTGTTGCTTCTGAGGGCCAGAAGGAATCACCTTTGGCTGCAGCGTTTAATTTGTCTCATTTTCGTGTGCTGTGCTTTATGAGAACCATTAACAGTAACTCTTTGGAGAGTGTAAATGCAAGAAACAGGGTATTTATAAAGCTTCAGAAAATGCCCCTTGAAGTGTGTGCATTGTAAGGTGTTTCTTAATGTGGTTAGGCAGCTTCTGTCATTTGTTAAATGGCCAAGCCTTTAATTGTACTTTGTATCATCAGATCTGGACTCCATCCATTGGTGTTTCCCACTTGTAATACTTTTGGGTTTAGGGACTTGCATGCATTCTGTGGGGAATTAAGGCTAGAGGTGGACAATGACTTTGGTGGTGTTCCTTGGGAAACAAGTTAGAGCTGATGCATACTGTGGAGCTAAGGAAGAGGGGCAGGGGAAAAGCAGGCACAACACAAAACTTGTTAAATTTAGGCTCACTGTCTCTTTTTCTAGTTGCTCTGGTGTTTTCAAGGCCAGTCTCTTTTGTCTTGTGTAGTGTGTTGTGTTGACTAGCTACTGGACCAATTTACAACATGCTGGAAGCCTGGGAAAGGAGCAGTTAAAGAACATGCCTGCTATGGCAGGAGAAGCATCGAGCAGATCCAGGTTACGGTAGCTCAGTCTTTAGCAGCTTGGTAACTTCACCAGTTTTGACTTGCAGAACTGTCTTCATATTGACAGTATCAAAGCTTTGTGAGGAGACAATAAAAAACAATTAAACTTTAATCTCTCCACAGTACTTAGTTTCTAATGGCAAATTTATAGCAGCTAGTAAGAGGAGAGTGGAATTAGTGTTTACAGACTTGAAGTTTGGTGGTACTAAACACAGTAATTTATAATGCAGTACTGTCAATTCAAATTGGTCAATCTATGATATGATCTGATGGTTGCAGCATTACTTTATTATACTGATACAATGTGTGAATGCAGCATTAGCACTCTGCTTAGAAATTAGTCTTTAACATCCCAGATCATTGCGTGATAAACCTTCCTGCAGCAGCTCTTGCTGTCCCTGGGCTCTCTGGTTTCAGTCACTTCAAGTTTGTGAAGGCTGACTTGCAGACTGGAGTTTTACAAATTCTTGCTCACCCAGGATCTTGAGGGAAATGTAGAGTCTCTGAATGTGGGAACAGAACCTGCAAGAATCTATAAACTTGGCCACAGAGAGAAAATGACCACATCCACTAAAACATGAGATAATATCTCCCACACACTGAAAGAAAACAAAAAACAACATGCAGAATCAGACTCTGAGAAAGGATTATCTAGTAAGTTTAAAAGAGCACTGTATGTGTTTCTATTTTAAGATTATTTAACATAAATTGATGTTATCTAACTCCACATGTCTCCAGTGAGGGAATGTCATCCTGAGTGCACAGAACATGCACATTGACTTGGAAGAATAAACAACTCTTCTTTGCTATTTTTTTTTTTGAAATGCAGAGACAGGAAAGAGGGAGCGTGATTTCCCTTGCTACCTTTAACTCCTTCCCCAGGCCAAGCATGTGTCATAAGCTAGCAAGGAAGCAAAATAGTTTTATTAGAACAAATACGGAAAGGATCAGCTAAAGCTCTGAAGACATCTGATCTTCTGAAACCTCTTGACACTTTGCATCATCAATACCTCCTGATGTTCAGATTTTGTACTGTGTGAAGGTCTGGAAACCTGCTGATGGTTCTTCTCAGTTAAGCCTTGGGATGAAGTGTCCTTCTCTGAGAACTGAATGGGTTATGTATCTCCATGCTGAAATCCAGAAAGTTGAGGATGGGTGGAAAACAGTCAAAACAACACTGGTTTTAGTAAGCACCATGGTTCCTACTTTTTCAGTTTTCTGTGTACCTGGCAAGGGCACAGAGGCTATTTTTAAACTGTCTAGACTATTCTTCTAAAAGGAATCTCTTCTTTTTCCTCTTCTGGTTATTGGTCATCAGGAAGAAGGGAGTTAGCACATGTATTTGTGAATTTGCCCACACACTGAGCCCACATAAACATTTTACAAAGCATATTTATAGAACTGTTGTAGGAGCATGTGTCCTCAAGAGCTGTGAATTCATAAAATTGACTTGTGTGTAATTTAATCAGTGCAGAAGCATCACTGTTAACATAAATTTTTGCATGACATTTTTTATTTAGTGTTAAATCCACTTTCTCCTCTTACTCCCCCAGTTTAGCTTTAAAAAGTTTATACATGGACACAAAGATAAAATGTGAATGTGCAGCCCAGTCATTTAAAGTTTACGCTTCTGGTAATAGTTTATTTGAATTATTGATTATTCCAAAGGTGGAATATATCCCTCCACATTTGAAAAGTCTTGACAGTGAGGTGAAGTCCCCAGTGACTAGAAAAAAAGAAACATCACTTCTATTTTTAGAAAGGAGAGAGAAAGGAAGACTTAGGGAACTACAGACTGGTGAGCCTCCTTCTGGTACTGGGAAGATGATGGAGCAGATCCTCATGGAAACATACAAGGGACATACAAGATAAGGAGATGATCCAAGACAGCCAGCACAGCTTCATTAAGGGTAAATCATGCCTGACCAGTTTGGTGGCCTTCTGAAATGACAGCAGTGGTCAACAAGGGAAAACTGACCAATGTCATCTGCTCAGATTTCTGTAAGCACTTTGACGTGGTCCCACACAACAGCCTCATCTCCAGTTGGGAGACGTGGATTTGAAGGGTGGACTAATACTCAATAAGAAATTGGCTAGGTGGACACAGAGAGTTGTGGTCAACGACTCTAGGTCCAAGTGGAGACTAGTGACAAATGGTGTCCCTAAGGACTCTCATGGGACTGGCACCCTTTAATCTCTTCATCAGTGACATGGCCAGTGGGATTGCTGCACCCTCAGCAAGTTTGCAGATGACACAACAGCAGGACAGGATGCCATCCAGGAGACCCAGGACAAACTTGAAGAGTGGGCCCACGAGCACCTCATGAGGCTCAACAAGTCCTAGTGAAGTGCTGCACCTGAGTCAGGGCAATCCCTGACATGAGCACAGACTGGGAGAAGAAGTCATTGAGAGCAGCCCTGCAGAGAAGGACTGGGGGGCTCCTGTGGGTGAAAAGCTGGACATGAAGCCAACAGTGTTCACTCATGGCCCAGAAGGTCAGTGGTGCTCTCAGCTACATCAAAACAAGAATGGCCAGCAGGTCAAGGGAGATGATTCAGCCCCTCTGCCCTTGTGACACCCCGCCTGGAGTGGTGCATCCAGGTCTGGGGTCCTCAGCATAAGAAAGACATGGATGAGTTAGAGTGGGTCCATGAAGATGATCAGAGGGCTAGAACACTTCTCCTATGAAGACTGGCTGAGAGAGCTGGGATTGTTCATCTTGGAGATGAGAAGGTTCTGAGGAGACCTTATTGCAGCCTTCCAGTACCTGTTACTGCTTCTCTTTCTTTTGATGATGCTCTTCCCCACTGTTAATTTTTTTTTTATCCCCCTTTCTCTCCTCAGAGAAGAATTTAGGAGGATTTCAAGTTTCTTATATGGGTGTATATATGTGTTCACACTTCTATTGCTGTGAAAGATTGGTTATAAAAGGCAATAGCCTCTCAGGTCATATGCTATAGCCAAAGAGAGAACCTTTCTCACAAATGTAATCCCTTTTGTAATCTGAAATCATAATAGCTTTTCATTAAATGGGGTTGCTTCATTAAAGCTGACTGGTGTTGGAAGTTGCTGTGGATTGCTGCTTCCTGGGTACTTAGAAACCACTTGGAGCTGATTTTGTGCTAGCATGGAAAAATGCAACTAAAATGACAGTAATCATCCAGTTTTGAACAGAGCAGGCAAGAACTGGTTGATAATGTTGGCTAGGGACACGATAAGTTACACTCTTTTCTTCTCCCAGCTTTGCTCCCCCCCAGCTTTGCCTCACTCTTAGCTTGGCCAGCTGTGCCGGCCAGTACAGCCCCGCGCTTCCTTGGCACGCCCGTCTGCTCAGCTGTGTCCAGCTGCTGGTGCTTTTCTTCTTCCTGCTCTGGTGGGGTGTTTACAGAGACACCAGACTCTGCTCCACTCTCTCTGCTGGTATCTCTGTCTGACAGAACTTGTGGTGTTTAGACAGGAAATGGAGCTCAAATAAGATGCTGGACTAGTGTGACTCTGAACAGGCCTTTGTGGCTTCCAAGATTGGTGTGTTTTGCATAGAAACTCATGGTATGTCTTCATCCAGATGCAAAAAATGCTCTAAAATTTTATTCCTTGCAGCAGAGCCTGTTTATATTAATTCTATTATTATTGTTAAGGATTTGGACAACTCACTTGTATTAACATGATCCATGACAGTAATTCAGATGGTAACCATGACTTTAACAACAATTGAAACATGAAAGAGCAGGACATGCCAACAGCAGCTGAGAGTCCAATGGGAAAGGGAATGTCCAGAAAAATACTGCCCCTTTATACATTCACAGATGTATTTTATATATATAGCATATTAATAAAAGTATATGCATGCATAGTTTAACAAAACTATGCATTTTGTAAAAATCATCTGACATGAGCCAATCTTTGGGATGACAGTTACACACAATTGAAATAGCAGATGTGCTTAAGTTTTAAAAGTAGTATTATTTCTGGAGATAGGCTTCTGCTCATTTTGCCTAGGCATCTATTTTTCCGATGCTCTGTTGTTTATCTGTGTGGGCGTAGGGGCAAAATAAATCAATATTGATGCATCTGACTGGTAAGGTTCTGTTGAATTTTGTTTACAATGTATTCCTTCTGAGATTCCTTGTAAAAAACCCACAGACCCATATATCATACGTAGTTTCACAGTGAATTTAATCCTGCTGGAATCATGATTAGTAAGGGCATTTGTAAAGAAATTTTCTCTCTGAACTCTGCAAGATTTGCAGGACAGAACTCAGACTGTCTTACATTCTTTGCGTGCATGTGTGAATAGGAGTCCACATCTTGACATTGCAAGCGACATCACAGCTTGATGTAAATTGTATGTCAATATAATCAAGGTGTTGTTTCATCTTCCTTTTTCCTTTTCACATTTAACAAATGCTAGTAATACTTGAATACCTCAGAATTGCTTGTAGTCATTCATTTCTGAGTGCCTGCATAGCTCACCTGGTTGTTTTCTGCATAGATTGAACCATGCACTCAGATAACCAGGCAACAGTGTTAACTTGTGAGTAACATTTTGATAGCTTAGTTCTGTAGAAAAGAGTGAGGGATTTTCCTTTTTTAAGCTGTGTTTTCATTTTAGTAAAGCCCGACAGCCTTTGCTTTGTGAGCCAGTGGTGCACTTAACTGAACAGATTTGCACTCTGGACTTGATGGGGAGGGAGCTGGCACTTTGTCATGTAAGAGGATTTATTCCAGGTGTGTGCTTGGGAGAGGAGTATGGAGCTTCTGAAAGGTGGAGCTTCCAAAAGATGGAGCAGAAGAAAACAAAAGGGCAAGCAATCCAAACAAAATTTTTGGGCAGGCCAGACCTGACCTGTTGTGTAGCCTGAGATTCTCTGCTCCTACATGCAGTTAGAAATGTGGCCAGATCCATACACAGAAGTCATGGTATATCCACAAGCTTTAGTCAGCCTTCTGTCTTCTCACAGCAGCAAAATTGATTTGATTGGGAAAATTCTCTGTTGATTAAGACTGATATTTTAGGAAATCATATTGTAGTTATGTCCTAACCACAGGTCAGAGCTGGATTCCTTCCTCTAAAAAGAAAGACTTATTTCACCATTGCAGTTCTGTTGTTCATGAGTAAATATTCAAGATCTTTCAGTCCTGTGGTTGTTTACTACATCATAATGTTGAATTTATTATTAGAATGTGATTAAATTGCACTTTGTTGAAATACAGGGTTTTGTTGTTTTTTGTTGTTGTTTTTTTTTTGTTTTTTTTTTTTTTTTTTTTTGGGGGTTTTTTTTTTTTTTTTTTTTTGTTGTTGTTGTGGTTTTGTTTGTTTTGTTTGTTTGGGGGTTTTTGTATTTTATTTGTGATACCTCAACATGCTAATGATACTTGATATCTGCAAAATTATTTTCTTTGCTATGAAAATGTTGCTAGGGGAAGTGGGGGCTTTGTGGTTTGGGGTTTTTCGGGGGGCAGGGTTTACAAACTGCCTCTAGGGGAAATGAAGTAGGTGAAGCTATTTATGCAATTGCAGTGCATCACCTTTAAGGAACAGTAGCTCCTCCTATGAATGAAGAGAATGAAAATCTAAAGAATGAAAGGAAAAAAAACAATCCTGCTTTCTCAAGAGATTTATTTTCTTTGCTTTTTTGGTACTGTTGCAGGTGCTTATGTGGGAAAATCTCTCCTAGTCTAAGCTTTCTTATGTTTCCTTGCCCTATCGTGGAGCTGTTTACTCTTCTGTATTGCTGTAAAACTTTCTGTTTAGAAACTTAAAAACAAGAATACAACCCCCCTCCCCTCAAAGAAACCAGCAAACTCAAACAAAAAACACAAGGGTTTGTGCTATAGCATGTGACTCATCATGCTTTTTTTGGAAGGAGGAACTTGCTGTATCCTGGTACTTATTCAGAAGTAGCCAAGCCACTCGGCTCAGACGTTTGGGGGCTCTTTTTCCCCTCCTACTATCAGGCCATATGTACTCAAACTTCCTGTCTTGGGAAATGAGTGTAAGTTTCTTACTTTCTCCTTAGGCCCTGGGGGTTTTTGTTGAGGTTTTGTTTGGTTGATTTTATTTTGTTCGTTTGTTTGGTTGGTTTTTTTATATCCAAAGGGAGCTGTGTAATCAGCTCCAGGAGTGGGATATGTGGGGTAAGATGTCCATTTTGGTTTGTAGGTTGAGCAGAACTCAAAAGAAAACATTATTAAGTATTTGCTTGTTCTAAAAGACAGATTCACTTCATTATTTATGGGCAGACAGAGATAATATTTTACAGTTAAAAATCTGAATTTATGAAAAAAAAGGAAATATTTTAAAATCTGTCTCTGTAGCGAAGTTAGACATATACTGTTCTACATTTTATAATTTCAGCTTTTAAAGTGTCACCTTGTTTATATATGAGTAAAACTTGGCTTGAAGATAAGTCCCTTTACAATAGCTTTTAGTAAAATAATGAGGAAGCAGATCCACTTGTTGTACATTATCATTCTAAACCAAAAGAATTCCAATTAAGTAGGTGGGCTACTGAAAGTGAGATCAACTTTGCAACTGGAGCAGCAAAAATGGGTAATACAGCTCATAATGTAACATAAAGCTGTAAATAATTGAGGAAGTATTTAAGGAAGTATTGTAAATACTTGCCTCTTGCTCAGTGGCTGGCTCTGTCAGCTGGCACATTTAAAATGCTGTATTTGAAGAGATTTGTGTAATCTGGACAATTTTGTATAGGGATACTAGAAAAAAAAGCTCAACTATGATATGCCAGCTGAGAAGTGGTGGTGTGTTTCTACGGCCAGTAACTTTTCAATCCAAACTGTTCACATCTGGGAAAGTGTTCTGGTGTATGGTTTTGGAACTGCATGGATGGGGTTTTTTTGTTTAGGATGAAGATCCCTGGCTGATTCCAGGCTGATCTTAGCTGAAGAGCGACTGATCTTAGCTGGTGAATTAATGGGATGGAGTTCTTGCTTTGCTTTGTATTTAAGCATGCCGTAATTAGGTAATTAGGCTGTACTCCATCACACCTTTTTTGGATATAAATCTCACAGTTATGGTTTGGGAATTTCAGTGCAAATGACAGCAGCCCTCGTTTATTGCTCTCGTGTTCTTTAATGTAGCCTGAAATTTGACAGTCAAAGTGTCATAGGGTGGCCTTGAGTTGCTGGCTGCCCTGTTTCTTCATTCTGTGCAAGATGTACAGATGCTAAGTGGTAATAAAAAGGAAACGGTGTCCTCCACTTCCTTCAGGGTTGTTTCATTAGCATAGCAGCCTGAGCCCTTGTCATGTAAGTGCATGAACCTAGATAAATTATGAGGTACCATAAAAATTAGGGATGTGGTAAAAGAGGGGCAGCACCACTAGAAGCATGAAAGGATGAGTGAGCACAGAAAAACAAACGTTAGAGCGCCTGCTCAAGCACAAGATACAAAAGAGAGAGACTAGAAAAACAGAGGTGAGGGAGCAGTCCAACAATCTCTTAAGTGCAGAAATACATTGGCTGGTTTGCAAATTTTTGATAGGAGGAGCAGCCACCAATACCTATTTGGTGACTGCTCTTGGTGGGCAGAGCAGGGAGCGAGTACAAACATCCCTCAGCTGCAGGGAGTGATTGCTGTTGGCTGGGGGAACAGGCTGGTTGGTGGTTCAAACCGGCGGTGGTGTGTCACTGCTCCCAGGAGTCAAGTGACCTTGTTTATAACCTGTAGCTGGGCCAGTGTGCAGCTGTTTCCACTGTAAACTCAGAGAAAGCTGCATTCAGGCTATGCTTGTGCATATTACTTTGCAATTAACTTTGTATGGACGCACACGCAAACTCCTCCTCCCATAGCTGCCCCAGTGCTTTTTGCTGTTGTAGGCAGCACAAGTGCATTGTACATTTTTGGTTCATTTTTGCCCTGTCAGAGAAACAAATGTGTGGGTAGAAAGGGATGAAAGTGATGCGTATGGTGCTGAGGAAGTGAGCTACGGGGTGAAGTGGCTGGGTAGTTTAGATCTTGCTAGAGGAACCAAAAATAATTTTGTGCAATACCATGAATCCCCCATTCTACAACACACTTCAGAAGAATCATTATAAAATTGGAAAAGGTAAGTATATCCATGACAGAAATTCTTTTGGAAGAGCAGAATTTGTATGCGTTCTTGAAGATAACCTGTGCAATACTATGATGCTTTCTTTTCAGAATAGCAATTAAAAATAATCATCCTATTCTGTATAACAGATTTTTTTTGCATTAAGTGTTCCTAAACCAGAAAACATTTAGGCATTATTATTTTTTTTTAAGCATCACATTCTAGTTAAAAATAGGATGGAGCTTCTAAGGATTGAAAGAGGTAAGAAAGTGGGTAAGCCCTTCCTTTGTTGTGCAAGCATCCTGTCCTGGGTAGTGTCCTTGAACATGTAAGAACTTCCAGGGACTTTTGCTTATCATTAATATTGGCATGCTGCACAAAGGGGAGGAATATATTTTCACTTCCTCATGAGATTTTCTCTTCATGCTAATGGTTTCTTTTCTTCTCTCTGTAATTTTTTTGGGATTGGGTTTGGGGTTTTTTGTGGGTTTGTTTTGTTTTGTTTTTTTTTAGCCTTTTCAAATCTGTGTCCTATGGAGTAGAATTTCCACCAGTGAGGAAAGACTTGTCCTCCCTGGTGACAGAGCAGGGATCCCCCAGGAATGATTGAGGAGCTGTGATTGTGGAGAAGGGTTTTCTCTCCAGGTGTTAGGTAGGAAACCTGTCTCTGCCTGTATTTCCTGACCTAGAGATGCTGCAGTGTGTGTTATGTGACATGGTCCCCATTGCACGTGCCTTTCCCACAATGATAGAAGGAGTGAGAGGGGAAGGGACATCTGACAGACGCGTTTTGTTTTTGGAATTTTGTTTAATGCTGGAAGATGTAGTGGTGAATTAAGCTGAACAGAGTAACATTCTGTATAATGCAGAGGAAGAAGGGGGAAAAGGAAGAGGAGAAAAAAAGAGGGTAGATGTGTGGGGGAAACCCAGGAATTTTGAGGTTTTCTTATGGATTTCTATTCTGCAGGAGCATACTTTGGAGTAGGCCTGCTAGGGATTTGTCAGCTCCTTGGAGAGCCTCTTTTTAAACAGTGCAAAAGTGCCAGAAACCTGTCCTTTGGATGGAGGAGAGCTGTGTTGTGTGTCAGTGTTTTGGAGAAGTTCTGTATCTTGGAGGAAGAAGCAGCAGAGTGTGGTTTGACAGTTGCTACAGCAACTAACGCTTTTTTAATGGAAGGCGAGGATAAGCGATGTTGCAAAGTCTTGTGTAGCTGACGTACCTTCCCCCGCTTCCTGCCAATTTTCCAGTATATTAAAACAATAAGTAATTTATGACTTTAGCTGAGAAATGGCTCTATGTTTGCCCAGCTCAGCCTCGTTTGCTTGACTGCATGATCTTTATGGAGACAACAGAAAAGAAATTATTTACGTAACAGAAAGCAGGGATTCAAGCATTTCTGAGAAGAATGCTTTTCAAGGGACAAATGCATCCCTTGTTCTGCCTGAAGAAATTTTGTTTGATGCGGATGTCAGCAGGACAAGTGTTTTTATCTCATAGCTTCCTTTCTTCTTATCCTCTCCCTTCCTCCTGACCATGATTTTTTTTTTTTT
>VWYO01016382.1:988850-1094606 GCA_013400275.1 Rhadina sibilatrix | reverse complement strand
AAAACTTTTTGGTTACTATGGAGTTCTTTTCAATGTAGGAATGATGATCTATTATAGAGTAAATGAAAGATGATGCAAACCTGTGGCAGGAGGGGAATTCTGCTGGCTGTCTCTGCAGCAGTGTTACAGAAGCAGCCCCTGGCATAAACGTGCTCCAGTAATTGTTGTCCGGGGAGAGACCTTAACCCTCCTAATTTTTTGGGACTCAGCTGCTTGCTGTTATTCAGGAGGAATGATACATGGGTGGAAACCACACATCACATCCCAGAGTATAGAAACACTCACTTTAGGATTCGAAAAAGTGCCTAAACTAACTGTCTGTTCACTAGTATAAAATTATGTATTTTAATTTAGTGGTGGTTTTGGTTTTATTTCTGGAATTTAGAGTCATTTGACAGCTGAATTTCAGGGGAAGAGAGTTTGGCTAATGCTCTTTTTCTTTTAAATGTTGCTGGAAGTCTTAGGCTGCAAAGGAGCACTTTGCCTGTCCCTTGGGTTCTTTATGCACGATTAGAAGTAATTCTGAGTTAAGGCTGCTGATTTTAGTTGAAGAATAGGTACTAAGCCATTAATCATGGCTTTCATTTGTAAATGAAACATGAATATGCACAGTTACAGAATTTTAAATACACGTTTTTTCAGTTCTTACCTTTAAAGCCCTGTTTTCATGAACCAAACATGTTTACCTAGCTCTTCAGAACTTAGATTTACTTTACAGGTGTCTTTATTAATAATTTTGAGCATTAACAATTCATAACCAGAGCTCCCAGATTTGTAGGTTTGTTTCCTGTGCTTCATTTTGCAGTTTAAAAGAAAAAAGTTCTCTTCAATACAATTCATGACAATATTACACAGTACATTTTCAAAAAATTATGGCTAAGAGCCTGTTTTCAAGTGAATGACACTGAGGTATTTAACTGGAGTAAGTTCACTGCTCTTGAGTTGCTGAGAAGCAGTGCATGAAGCATGCACATATTTTTTCACGGATGAAAAAGTAATAAACCTTTGCTACCAATTTTATGCATTTTAAAACTCAGTAGAGGATAATTACTGCCTTTCTTGCATTCATTATGGCATTTTGTGGATTCACGTAAGATGAGAGAAATAACAAGTATTCAAGCTAAAGGGAAGACTGACAAAATAATCTCCTTTTAGATATTCATGTGTTAGTGACCAGTACTTATTAGAAAAGAAATTTGCAAAGTTTGAATTCTGCAACATGATTGTGTTCCTCCCATATCATCCTGTCTGCCCTTTCTTCCTGCTACAACCCCCTCCTCTTCCATCCTTAGCCAGACCTTGAGATGGTTTATCCTTTTTGTTTCTCTGACTGACTCGCTTGCCCTGGTGACACGACCCCATCTCCAAATCTCTTTTGCTGCTTCAGGCTCCCTCAGATGTCTCCCTGCTGCAAGATTCTCCTTTATTTCTCACCATCTTTCCCTCAGTGGGACAAACCTGCTTTCATCTCTCTCATCTTAAGGAGCCTGTGCTATTCCAACTGCTGCCCATCTTCTTTTTTGCTTTTCTATCAAATAGATTGATTCAACTCCTCAAAGTAATTTTTTTTTTTTTCCATTTCTATCTGACCTTCTAGGCTGGCTCCCATCCCCTCCATGGCTGGACTGCCCTTATCCAGCATGACTACCAAATAGCTCTGTGTTATTAGAGGGGCACCAGCAGAACTTGGACTTGATCAGTGCATTCTTTCTGCTCTCTAGGTCACACAAAGTGGAAGTCTTTGAGCTCCACTGAATTGTTAGTGAATGTGGAGTGATTTCATAGGAATCATATAATAGGACACCTGTGATAGGAAAACTATATGTACCTAAAAATGTTAATATTTTAATTCCTCTATTGTGTTATGAAAGGTAAGAAATTGTTGAGAAAATGTGATGGTCAGGGTGCAGTTACACTGTATGCAAACCTCTCATACTTTTTAAGGGTTCTCATCTCAGCTGTATTTAACTGTGTTTCAGGTAAGTCTTCTACTTAATAGAAGTGGATTATGCTCTGGCATGAAAGAACATGCAGGTATTTATTAGATTTTTCTTTTCCAAAGCTGGGTATGTGGTTTCTTTTTCATACAATTATTGGATCTCTGATTCATGGGCACTCATCTGGAGTGTGCCAATGCTGCTGACAGCTGTAGGCATGCAGCACACTTTTGTAAATTATCTGAACAACTAAACTTTGAGATTTACTGGGTGATACAAATATTTTAGTGTCTCATTTAGCCAACCACTTCAGACTTTTCTTTAGATAAAGTGGAGTTTCTCACTCAAAGAAATGGTATAATCTGAAAGCAAAAGCAGGTTTATAGAAGTTTGTAAGACTAATCAGTCATCACTGGCATCAGTAAAAAACTTAGGAAGATTGAGGCAGAAATATATGAAGATATTCAGAAGAATTTTACCCAGTTTAATTTAGTAATCTAAGCTAGTGTTACTTCAAAGCCTTTTGAGCATGGATATTACACGTGCATTTTTTTTCAACAAAACTTGAAAGAAAAGTAGTTTTCTCTTTTTACTTATTTTTCCCCAGATTAAAAATGACAGGAAGTTATTTGTAGTTGTCTTGAAACTGAATTCTTGCTAAATGGTTAGAAATAGCTACTCTTGAGTATTTTCAAAGTAGCATTAAACCAAAAATTTTTCTGCCTTCATACTGACATCGCAGACCAAAGGAATCTGAACTGAAGCCCAGTTTATGCAACTGATGATAGTATTTTATTGTCAGAAAGCAGCATTCCAGCCTTTATCTTCAGCATTTTTTAAAGACACAAAACTGTAATTTGGGAAATTGAACAGAACAATTCCATGTTTTCCAGCAAATTGTTCTTTAATGAAAACAGGTGGTCAGCTGTTAATACTAAGAGGCTCCATATGCAAAATTGTCCACAAACATTAAATTTAGCAAGCAAGATTCTGTGTCTTTGAAAGGAAAGCTGACCTGGCTTCACATTGTTACGGTAGAATATTTTTTTCCAGTGCCATTTTCTTTTTCTAAGGTAGATTGCAGAAGTTCACCTGAGACACCACTGCATTTTATTGGGTAGAAAGAAAATCTGATTTAGTTTCTCCTGATTTTACTCAGGAGACTAAACAAGATCATGTATAAAACTGTAGGAATGACTGGTTTTCCATTCTGTAGTTTAGTAGTAATGCACCACTAAAGGCACCGATCTAAATTAAGTGGTGGAAGGTTGTTAAATTCAACCCAAATAAAAAACAAAAAACAAAAACAAACAAAAAACCCAAACAAAACAAAAAAAAACTCCCAAAGCTGAAGCGGGGAGATAGGGTCTTGCAGACAGCACAGCTTCATAGCAGTGAACATCAGAACGTGATCTAGAGGAGATGTCTCCTGCCTGGCTCTGTGCTGTCTGCCCTGCCCAAGCCAGCCTAACATCAAAGAGAGAAAGAGAGTTGCTAAATCCTCTGCAGCAGCAGAGGGAGGGAGCTGAGTCGGTGACTGGGGAGGTGATGCGCGAGGTGTCAGTGCAAATGCTGCCAGGCTGGGAAGGCTCAGGGACACGCAGAGGGAATGTTCTGCAGACCTCGGGAGGGGCTTCTCCTCTCCGTGAGGAGAGGTCTCTGATGAGTGAATTCCTTCTTAGCTGCTTCTCTTACCTAAGGAGTGGGGCTTTGTGCAGTGGGCTCCTTATCTTGTGGCTTGCAGAGAGGTCAGACTGTGAGGCTGTGGTGAGGAGGAAGTGCCTTCTCCGAGGACTCCCTTGAGCATCCCTTGATCACACCCTGTGAAGAAGAACCCCCTTGGCAACATCCATGCTGCACTGTAACCACCCTCTGTGTGGGGGCGCTGGCAGAGATGTCCAGGCAGTGCCTGGGAACATAGGAATTCAGTGTGGCATTCTGGAGCATGGTGCTGTATTGCTGGTGCCTCTGCAAAAAGCTCTCCCAGCGTGTGTGAAACCTGGCAAGTCAGTGTGAAAGCTGTAGCCTTACGTAAGGGTGCAGTTAAAGAGTTAGCTGCAGATAAGGGGTGACTGAGATATGCTGACTTTTGTAATCAAATAATTGATGCTCTGCTCAAAGGAGTTGGATTTGAATTTGTTGGATCAGCTGTGATCATAGCTTGAGAATGAAACTTTTGACAGTTCCAGCCCTGTTTGGACCGGTTGCACTAGGTCTTTTTATCCAGGACCTGGTCCACTCTGTGGAGAGTTATGTTATCTCTGTTGCCTAATGTCTGCATATGATAAGTTTGGTTACATGAGACTGCCAAAAAAAGAAGGAAAGAAGTTCTGGTAGCTTTCTAAGAAAGGCACTCAGCTCTTTGAAAGAGGAAGCTCTCTTTGATATATGATATCCTGGAGTATTAAATGTGAGCCCAACTTGCAGCACAAAGGGCTGCAGTATTTTTTAACCCAAAGACATTTGGAGAGTTTTCAGTGAGGTCTGGCCTTTGTTTCTAAGTATTTATATAATCTACATTGCCAGGAATATTGATAGTTGCGTGCAGTTTTACAAGGAGGTGTGTTTAACATCTAATATAACAGCAGTACTTGTGTAGGGCTGCCACTTCTTTACAGCCATGCTTATTTACATTCACAGGTCTGACAAGTGTTTCATCCTGGTTTGTATTTCTGCTGTTTCCCATGCATTGTGGCCAAGCAGTGGGTTTGTCACTGCCACCTTGCCTGTTTAGTGATGGTGGTGAGGTGTCTGAACTGTGCACACATCAAGTCTCTAACTGAAAGAATTTTCATAGCTCTCGCTATGTTGATGCAGCCTGGGTGGTTATATAGCTCTCCATGTATTTATGGGTATGGAAATAATCTCTGTTAGGAGAGGCTGGTGTCGACATTCATTCATGAGGAATTCTATTAGCAAAACTGATAGGGCAAAATAAGGAGAGGAGCATCAAAAACTGTACTTACAACACTCACTGATGAACAAATGCAGCTTCTGCCACCTAAGTTTAACAGTGCAAACTCCTAACACAAGGTACAGAAGAATAGCAGCCATTTATTTGCCCCTTCCTAGATGTGTTTGCCCTGGAGCACCTGTGTTAGCAAAGCCAAAGTCTGGCACATTGTCAGAATACTAATTTTTCTCAAAAATAACAGTTACCTTATCACACTTCACGGTGTTGTGAAGTCATTATTGATTTGGGGGGTAACTTCTTCAGGGGTGTTAATGAACCAGGCTGTAAGAGTATAGCAGCTGTGAGCTTTTGAGAGCTTCCATACTGCCAGGGCGTTGCTTTTTCTGCAGAAGCAAAAGTGACTGTGAAAGAGCCTCCACTAGCTGCAATGAGATTCCTCTTCTCAGTTGAGTGGGTCAAGGCTGTCTCCTTTCTCATGAAGGAAACTTGTGCTGTTGAGAGTGTAGGTTCCCTTGGCAAGCAGCTGTGCTCCTGGGCTGGAGGAAAGCAAGCTGGAGATATGATGATTCAAGACTGGCCCTCTCATCCCCAGCATATGCAACACAGAGCATCTCAGCCTGGAAATTAAAAGAGTGGGGAAATGGTTGTACCATTTCCCAAATGCCTGGGTTTTTTTTCTGAAGAGTAACATGGCCTTCATAATGATTGTCATCCCACCTAACTTGCTTAGCTTATCTCTCAGTCAAATTAAACTGATTTTAATTAAACAAATTTAGCCACTTGTTGATTGCTAAACTCTGCTTACAGATATGTTATGTAGGAGATAACAATTGAGAACACAAGCTGCAGGTTGTTTTTTTTTCCTGGTAGTTAAATGGGCAGGAGCTTTCACCAATTAAGATTTTACATCTAGATAATAATCCTGTGCAGTTACCTTTCTGTTACAAAGCAGCTGCTTGGCAGTGGAGTGGCCTGTCTTCTGAGATGGGACCTCAGAAATGGTTAGGCAAACTGTGGTTGGAAAGAGGAGATAGCAGTGGCAGGTTGGGAAAAGTTAACTGGAGAGCTCTCAGTTAATGGGATTACAAAGAAAAATCTTGATTTGCTGTGCATGTAGTCCATCTAGAGATTTATTATCATGGTGTCATTGTGGTTTAGGACTGGTCCCTCATGGATCATCCCCCTCAGGCTGTAGATGTGCTCACAGGAATGTAATGATAGGAGCTGTTCACCCATAGAGAGATAGTGCTGTACTGTCTGCATCTCTTAACTTTTGGGGTCTTATCAGACAAATTATCAGGTTCTCAAAATGATAACAAATCAGGTACATTGACTGAGGTGGTGCCAGGTTTCTTTGGCTCTGACAGCCTGAACATATGGGGTGATGAATGGCTTGAGAAAGAAACACTTGGGTGCTCTCCTGCCTGTGCCCTCTCTTCCTCTGAGTGCTTGCAAGGTGCTGCACCACGGAGTTGCTTCAGACCTGCTTTGTGTCCCAAGGTTTACTTTTCCCGTTTAGTATGCTATTGTTTGAAATGTCAGCCACCTCCGGCCTTACTCCGCCTAAGTTGTAAAGTTTTCTCTCCCTCTCTTCACTTGGCTCGGGAGGTGGGGAGGTTTTGGGACCATTCCAGGGCTTTTCTGAAGCTGCTTTTTCCACTGTCAGGCGGGGTCTGGCACTGAGTCAGCCGCTGCTTCCTGGTTCTCACCCTTCCCTCGCAGGCAGACAGATGACCTGCCTTAAGGGAGCGACCTTTCTTGGAAGGTGAAATCGAGCACATAAATTAAATGCTGACCATAAACATTAGCCACATACATGCCTACAAACACATTAATCCTGTGTTAACAGTCCCCAGTGCAGTGTTCACTGATCAGCTGGTTATTGTTTGTGCAGTGCTTGGAAGATGACAGCAGTATGCACATTTCTCTAATCATTACAGGTTAGCATGTTACACCAAGGCAGAAACTTTGCCCAGATAATTTATCCATATTCTGATGAAAGAGGTATGTGTTTATTAGGAGAGCACAGTGAGGCACAGAACATATTTGTTCAGTTTTGAACAGGAAAAATTTGATAACTGAGCAGCAATCTTATTAGCCACATCTTGCCCTGTGCTGGGGAGGAATGAAGGTATAAATTTACCTGCTGCCTTCTGTTTGTGGGTTGTAATGTGAACTGACTTTTATTCCTGCCCCAGTTCTTCTATGGAAGGCTCCTTTCTCATTTTATGAATGCTTGATTGCTTCCAGTTTTATCTTGCCCAAGCATCTGTGGAAGAGGATGAAGGAAAACACTGTTTAAACATCTGGATGCATCCTGGGCTGCTCAGAAAAAAAAGAAGTACCTTACCTGTCCCTACAAAGTATGATTAAGGAGAGTTTGATCCACCCCTCTTGACATTCACCAGGGCTGAAGGAATTCCACCTTGAGGTGTGAATTTCCTGTTTCTTCCTGTTTCTGATCTCTTCTGACCCCTCCATTTAGTCTTTACTGTTAAAACTGTTTTCCCTGGTGCCATGCTTAACTTGATCTGAATTCATGCTTTGCATAACTAGATGGGAGAGAAAATATGATCTGACAATAATAGCAGGCATGCTTTTTGAAGTTACTCGTGTGTGTGTAACCATTCAGGAGAAGCTCACTTGGGTCTAAAATAACACTCCTTGCACAGACATAAAATTTAAAGACTAAGTCATGTGAAAGAAGAGCCTGTGTCTAGAAATCACCATGTTTCTTCACGTGGTTCTTTTCATAGAGATATTACACTTGGATGGACAATTGGTGTCTTCTGGGCCGCTCACATAGTTGGGAAGTGATTGGAGGAACCAAGAGGGTAGCTGACCTTACAGTCAAGGTCTCTATTAATTACCTATTTCAAAGCAGTATGTTGCTGTTGGGCTCTTTAGTGTTTGCTCTAACTGTGGGCTGCTCTCTTTCTCAGCTTCAGGGGAGTGATTTCTACCTTAGGGGCCTTCAAAATCATCCCTTTCACTTCATTAATCAAGGACCTAATCAGATTACGGGGTTCTAAATGGACTTCAAGCACCAAGTTTTTAAGTTGTGTGGAACTTTTCCACTCTTTAACATATGATAACATACAGACTAATTTAAGTTAATGGAATAATGCTTCTTTCAGGAGATAATTTTCTAATTGATCTTATTGCTGGTTACATTATCTGTGGACAGTTAGTATCTGATGGGATCCCTTTGCTCCTGCTCGGAGAAGAGATGAAGCCTCCCAGGGCAGCTGCATTCCACAAAACAGCTGAGTTGCTGGGAATCCCTGTGGGGCCCACAAAATTCTTGACTCTCTTGTTTTTAAAAGAATGTTTTTCAGTCATTTTACTTGGCTTTGATGGTAGAATGTAAGAGATGGAAAAAAGTACCTGAGTCACTTCATGCTGTTGTTTTTCGTCATGATATTTGAAACTTTTAAATTTGGTTGATTTTAGCTGTCAAGAAGAAAAATTTCCCATGGATACTTTTGACTTGAATACTTGTACTTTGCTGAAACTTTCAGGGAACAATAATAAATAGTCTTTGCATGTGAACTTGTATCAAGAGAAACAGATATTAATCTCTTGGGGAAATAATAAATGTTTTGCTTTCTAGATGAATTTCAATTTATTTCATGTGGTCTCACATGGATTTTCATCTTCTTTTTGTAAGTTCTCTTTCTCTTTTTTATTCTTTGCTTTACACCAGTGTGCCTTTGCTTTCCCCAAAGTTTCATCTACTTTTTTCACTTGTCTCTTGTGGGATATTCAGTACATCTCACATTCAGCCCAACTTGATTCTGTCTCTTAGGAAAGATAAGATTCTGTATCTTCATCTTCTCTCAGGTTGCAGATTGGTAATGTAATGTCCCTTGCAATCTGCAGGAGATTTCCACTCTTTTCTTGCAATTTTTTCCCCTCTTGGTTTTCTTCCTATCCCTTTCAGTGTCTTACAGGGTTTTTGTCCCATTAATTATCTTGCAATTGGCTGAGGCTAAACAAAATGAAGGTTTTTTCAGACCTTCTTTATCTCTACCTTGATTTCCAGTGCCCTGTGCCAAATATGATATCCATTTATAGAGGTTACCTTTTTCCCAGTAAGTCAGTAACTGTGGAAAGAAAAAGGAGTTCAGCAAGATGCAGGTGATTTTCCTCAAGTTGTCTTCTCCATGCAAATATGTTATGCCTGTATGCTTTCTTCTGCTATGAAAGGCTGTATAGCAAAGGTACAGGTGAAAGAATAGGACTTAAATTCAGGTTTGTGACTATTTTTCTGAGAGAGGACTGTGAAGGTAGTGGGTATGTTGCCTTATTGTGAGTTGAGCTTACCTTTTGTTCTTCTTTACTTAATATGTGAGGAAATAAGAGAATAATTCTCTGTCAGGCAGGAGTTAACAAACTGGGTAATGCTGATTTCAAAATTTAGAAGTGGTAAATACATGGGGAAGGGATCTGGAATAAGTGACATTGAAGTAGTGAGCATTTTTGTAGAAGTGAACTATGGGAAAGAAAGATGGTTTGCACTTATCACTCTCTTGTCACTTCATGTCTTTTGTCAAGGTAGTAATGAAAACAGATCTTTCTGAAATCATGAATGATAGTTTTAAGTCATTGCAAGGTGGTAATACATGGACATCTAACTAAGAGCTGACTTCCTCTTATAAAATTTCCATCTTAGGAGACAGATTTTAGAAGCATGGACTCAGAGATAGGCATTTCTTATGTTTGCAAGTGCTTAATGTGCCAGTGTGTTCTTCCCAGTAGATTGTCGTTCTGAGTTGTCATTTGTGACCTTGAAAGTCTGCTCATAGTAAGCCAATAGTTAAGAAGATGCAGATATACCTCAAAATGTCAATATGCAAGATTTTGGTTGCTGTTCAGATCCACTGGCCTACATGTGGAAGGCTGTTGCCTCTGGTTTTTCCAGTCTCATTCAAATGAACTCATTTTGTATCTTCCTTTTTCTAATACCAGTTCCTGATTCTCATTTCTCTAAAAGTCTCACTTTGCTTCTCAGAAACAAATAAAAGCAATCATTTCACTTGCAAATTAGCTCTAAGAACAAACTAAGCTGAACATCTTCCACTTGAATTCAGTGTTCTTGATTCTACTTGTGCTATAAGGTTAGTAAATTTTTAATCAATATTAAAGTTTTGTCAGTCCAGTACTTCTTATTACCATTGCCCCACCAATACTGTTTTCTTCTTCCTTTAATTGTCTTTCTCTGGTTTTGCCTTCTTTAATTTTTTGTCTGAGTAATCTGTTGTGGAAAGGAGATTTTTCTTGCCCCATTGCTGCTGCATTACTTTTCTTGTGCGCTGCACCTCCTGTGTTTTGTCTGCAAACTTTCATTGCTGTAAGCTGCTCTTTGAGATCCAGAGGCAGATACGGGACCAATTCAAGGGAAGCAAGCAGAGGGCTAAACTCCTCTGTTTGTGTTGTGTTACACAGTGGGGCAATCCCACATGGTGGAGTTAAAAGTGAATTGAAGTGCATGATCCCCAGTGCTGCAATAGCTCCTTTCCAGTTGTCCATATTTCTTCTGTGTGGGACTTTGAGATGAGCTATGTGTAGCTTCCTAAGGCTGGAATGGACACTGAGGAAATATCTAAAATAATGGGGTTCTGCAAGATGTCCAGTGTAGTAGTGTATAAAATACTTTCTTTTTAAATAACAACTTAAAATAACTTTCCATACAGTTATTTTGAAATGTTTGATACTATTTACACTTTCTTAGAGCAAGTATCCATGCAGGGGGACATTGCCAATATGTAAAATAAAAGTCACTGTGTATGGGCAGCACAATGCAAAGGTTAGGTTTCACTTTGATTAGAAAAACAAATGATTGGTTTGGAATTAAGTGAAGCTTTTCCCCCCTCCTTCTCCTACATTTCTTACATTTCTTTGGTTTCTAAAACAGAAAAAAAATATAATTTTTTCCTAATTGGCCATGCATTCTAAAAATACAGAATATTTTGGATGAAAAGTGGATTTGGTAATAGAAATCTGACTTTCTTTTGGCTTCAGAAGATGCTGCCCTGACAAGGTAATAAGAACTAATCTTTAGCAGGTCTAGCATCATGCATAAAGGAGATGAGAGCAGAAAAGATTCTGCCTTGAGGAGCAGTTTTGTCAGGGATGCTGAAGAGGGTCAGAATTTGGTGCCTGAACCGAAAGCTGGGCAGTGTAGGTGGCTTCTGTTGATGCTGCTGCCAGCAACACAAGTTTGACATGGAGGCAGCTAGTACAGGCAAACCCTGTCACTTTTGAGTGGTTGTGTTCCTGTTGAATAAAGCAAAAGAGAAGTGTAGAGATGTTTAAGGGACTGGAGGTACAGTCTCTGCAAGGCTTAGTGGGCGCCCATGGGGGTGTGAGTGTGCTGGGAGCCTTGTGCCTGGGCATAGCCCCTGCAGGCTCAGCCTGTGCTCGCTGCTGGGACACATTTGGGGGATTTCTTAGCAGCCAGTGCTCACCACTGGTGGCTGAATCTCTGGTGTCCCATGGCCAGCTCTGCTGCCTTTCTCCAGGAGAGCTCTGGCAGCACTTCTGCTGTCAAAGCAGGCCGATAGTGTGGCACTGGCTTCCACAAGATCTTTTTTACTGAAAAGGTTGAAGCCTCTTTCATTGTTTTCATGGCTCTATGGGAAAGTGAATTCTGGTACGTGTGGCATAAATTCACTCCCAGCATGCCAGCTGAGTGTTAGCCCTCACTGCACTGGTAGCAAATACCTCTCTCCTGCCTTTCCCTTAGGTATGTCTGTTGGGGATGCTGATACAGCCTGTGAACTGGCACTGTGATTGAATGGTACTGACTTTTATGGTATAAGCCTTTCAGCTTTGATTTAAGGCTGTTATAGTTAATAACTCCCAGTGTGAGTGTGCCTGTTTACAGAAGTATAAATGGTTAAGGCTGTCTTGTGGCATGGAGCTAGTGAAGCTGATGATTTTAATAATATGTTTCCTATTAAGTTCTGTTCTCTCAAAAAAAAAAAAAAAAGGGAGTTTTCTTTCCTCCTTAGTAAGAGAATGAGTATGGCCTTCTCTTGTGCAAAAACAAAACTAGAAACAGTCTATGGAGATTTAATTCTCTGCTTTTATTAGAAGTGCAGTGTACTTTGTGAGAGTGTCATGTTCTCACTGTCTAAAGTCAAGTTCAATCATAGTATGCATACATGGTGTGGATTATGTATTTTAAGTAATTTTTTTCAGATTAAAGTTATCAGACAGTCTTTATAATTTGGTATATTGTAGCTTTTCAAACCCCAGTGTGACCATTTTTTCAGGATAATGTGTTTGTTCAGTTCAATCACTGTGCTGTTTTTGCTATAACATGTACCAAAGCTCATCTTTTAAATCCAAACTTCAATGAAAGAATTGTGGATTGGTGTGTTTTTTGGTTTGGGGTTTTTTGTTTGTTTGTTTTTTCTGGAAGTATTTTTATTCTCTTCTTTTTACACTTTTTTTTTGTTAGAGTGCTCCCTGAGGAGGAGGGTTAATGGAGGTATGCACTGCTAACTACAGGAGATGGATTGATTTCTGAAAGAAAGGGAAAATGCCTGAAATGCTTCAGATTTTTTTTCCTGCTTTCCTGATTTTTAATCCTGAAGGAGAAGGAAAAAATGAAATTAATACCAGCCTTACAGAGAGCTCTCGTGCAGTGGTGATGGGGTTTGTGTTTTGTCTCTTTTCTAATGGTGATAAGAAATGAGTTCAAAGATACTGAAAGAATTGAATTCTTTGGCTTTTTCATGAGTAAAAGCATTAGTGAGCTTAAAGTCTGAAACAGAGAGAAAAGCAGTGAGCTAAAAATTGTGTAAGTTCTCTGCACTGTTAAAAGAACCTCCTATAATGTTCATGCCTTCTGAATCACAAAGTGAGCATGTACTATACTGCATGCTTGGTTTCTTTTAAACATAACAGTGTTATTAATTCTATCTGTTGCAAAGGCTGTGGTGTTTATATTTTCCTGTAGGATGCAAGGTCCCTTCCTAGAGCATTGCAGGGTTTGTTGACAGACGTTTCTTCCTCCGAAATTCCGTTTAACTTAATGAAATTTGATAGGACAGACTCAAGGCTGTATTGATATCACAGCTCCACAGAGAGAGATGACTGTCAGATCAGATATCTGGATTAATTACAAATTGGTTTAAAATTTTATCTTTTGCTCCAGTCTGGCAGAAGCTAAACTGATATAAACCCATCCCAACCTGACAAGGGTGTAACTGGACAGAGATTGATACAGTGATTTAACTAACACACTCTCTGGCTCAGGGGAAGCAGGTATGAGGGAGAAGCTTTTTTATTGCTGCTTCTTGCTTTTTCTTTTTGGTGGACTAATGTGGCTCCAGATGTCCAGGAGCAGACAGGAGGGTGTGTTTGTGGAATACCTGGGCAGGTGGGATTCCCCTGCAAGTTGGAGCCACATGGGTTGGATGGGATTTATAGGATGCTGAGGCTGCTTGGGTGGTTTGGTTGTTCACCCATGTGCAGCTGTGCAGATTGAGCTGGGTTGGCAGGCTGGGCTGGTGCTCTGCTGCTGGGGAAACCATACAGCCTGAGATTTACATCAGCTGCTGCTGCTGCCAGTCTGAATGTGATGGAGATTTCGTGTATACAGACAAAATCAAAAGAAATTGAAATATCACCTCAGGTCTCACCAGGCTCTGCTAGCATTTCAAACGTGTTACTACCTTCCAAAGAAGTTATTCCTTCATCCAGTGAAGAAAAGAATTCAATGATGATCCACAGATATGTTAGCTTAGCATTTTTCCTTGTCTGAGAACAGATGGCAAAGCCAAGTGTTGTGCTGATCGTTCTGCTACGCTCTGAGTCCGTTGTAACACCTAGGATGGCATAATTTTCTAGAGAAGGTTTTCAGTATCATTTGGGTGCTGAACAGCACTATAAGAAGACAGGACATTTTAAGTAAAATAATTCCATGAAAAAAAGTCTCAGACTTGGTGTGACAAGACTTACAAAGTTTGATTATTTTCTGGCAATTCAAAGATGTAGATCTTAAATTGACAAGGTCTACTAGCATGTCTTTTCAGGTGAGTCTGGAAACCAGGAATTTCCAGTTTAGAGTTGCCTACATGGATACATTGGGCCAATGTTGTAACGTTTGAGAAATCCTGAATTTGCCAGGTGAAAAGGCAGATGAGACATTGTGGTAAACTTTTTTTTTTTTTGCTTTTTCCCCAAGGGAGCAGAACACATTTTGCTGTAACACATTTTGAATGTTTTATTATGGGTCTCATGAACTGAAACTAAATTTTTTAACTGTTACCATTTAATGAGAATGAAAACCCTGTGTTTCCATTTCTGTTTCAACTTTGCTGCTACAGTCCACAGGGCTAAAACTTAAAGCCATCTGGTCTTAGAGGAATGGGAAATATTTTTGTACTAGCTAAAACACTAGCTAAAGCAGGAAAAAAACCCTAGATATCATAGTTTCCAAAATCTGCAGTTTTCTTTTCCTAATGTAATGATCAAGTTTTCTCTTACGCAGATAACCTTTTCCAAATACTCAACACTTCTGAACTTTCTGATTAGGTACAGGCAGAAAAAAAGCTCCCTGAAACTGGACAAGATTTGGAGGTTTTTTTTCCCCTTTCATTTAAAGGATATAATAGACTTCTATGAATATGGAGTTGCCTGAATACAAATGTATGAACATCTCTCATTTTTAGGCAAATTCCTACGTCATAAAATACAACAAACCCAGAATTTAATTTACTGTGTAAACTTACATGTTCAAAACAATTTCTGGACTGATAAACCAGGTCTAACACTTGACAGTATTCCTTATAGTTGGTGTGTTTTCATCTTCCAGGCTCGTTTTAAAATGGACTGTCTCTGTCTGAAGATCCAGTGAGTTAGGTTCACTTTGCTGTGCTCTGGTTTTGTATTGCTGGAAGCTGTTTGACACTGATGTAAATCAATGAATCACTATCTTCCTGCTGCCAGCTATTTTAAAGTGAATGAGTGTGTCAGAAGGATTAAAATATTTTACATTGTTGCCTAAATTGATAAAACCAGTTGTGTTGGATGGTGGTAGCTAGGAAAGTAAACTGTAGGATGCATTTTGTTTGCCTCGGTGTTATGAAGTAAAATGACTCTGAAGTAACATAGCTCTTGGCCTGGGTCTTGCTGACAGTCTTTAAGTTCATATAACGAATGTGGCTGTGATGAATTTGTCTCACTGAGTTACTGGTCTGCCACTAAGGGAAGAATTTTTCAAGCATGAGCTCTCTCATCTGCCAGTTAAACATATAAGGCAATTGTCTTGTACCTCGCTATAGTCAACACAGCGAGCACCTCTTTAGGTCAAAGGATAGCAGGATAAGTGAGATGATTTGTAAAATAGCTCAGCCTTACAAAACCCAGCCTGCATCTGTGATCCAAGAGAATAATTGCATACAGTAGATAGCAAAACCTCTCAAACTAAGCATGTACTTAAATGTTTTGCTGACTGGCAAATTTGCCTTTGGTTTGAAGTCATTAGGAGCTTATTTTTACAAGAAGCATTTGCAGTCAAAACAGTGTCGCTATCTCTGCATCATTTCTGTGGAAAGATTAAAAAGATTGCAGGAGTTTGGGAAAGAAATCCTGCACTTTGGCCTGGAATGGCTGACAATTTTGTTACATCATGCCGTTCCAGGTATCAGGAGATGAAGTTTGCTTTTGCAGGACTAATCCTTACTTGTGTGCTATTACTGGGAAGTTTGGGAGTCTTCTGAAAGTAGTGATGGCACAGGGCTGGTGAATGCCATGTGCTCCCTCTGAGACCAAGGTGAGTGTCTCTTTGTTAACACTCCCCTACACCTCCAGGGCATGTGTGTGCTGCTGTGCTGTGCCTCTCCTCCATCTCCCTGGCCAGGGGCTGAACTGGCCATCAGCTCTGGGAGGAGCCCTGGGGCTTTAGGAGGGTCCTTGATCTGAAGGGGTCCTTCCCTGCACCACGACAGCTCTCAGCACCAGGGCTTCTACCTTCCCCAGCCAGTGGTACTCATTGATCAGACCAGGCTTTCATTGCCAAGAGGTCTGCCAAAATCTGGTCAGAGCACTTTGTCTACAGGCCTACAGACCAGCTTCATTCTTTCATTTGGAATTTTTACTTTATAGTTTTGTGTAGGTATGGTTGATGTTGCATCAGAAAGTAGGAAAAGTATTCACTGTGAAGCTTAGCAATGCTGAACTGCTGTTGTAGTCACAATGTGTCTCTATTGCCCACTAGGGTAGTGAATGTTGCACCAAGGAGGCAAGTGATCAACATCCAAACCTTTGTCTTTCTCAAATTTTACTATCTGTAACAAGAGGGGGAAAATACCTCTTTGCTTATCATTATCAGAAGAAAGCAGTGATCATATATTAACATCTGAATTAAAATAAACAATCTGTAGATATCGAGGATTTTCTGCAGTCAGTTTGGAAACTGCTCATTTATTATTAAGTATTTAGTGAGAACCACAAACTGGTGATAAAATTGAGCTTTGGAATTTATCTTAAGACAGAATGCAAATGTTTGAATTTTTTTTTTGTTTTGGTCTCCATTGTTTTTGCAATCTCTGAGGGCAGTTCCCGTCAACTTTGAAGCCCTGTTCATGAGTACCAAGAGCAAAAGGACTAAATGTCATTTAAAAGTAATGTAGCAATACTTGCCAACAGCACAGCTTTAGTAGATTCTAAGACAGGAATGTGGGAGCAGTCATAGCCTTAAAAAAACAATAATAAGCTTTAGCAAATGGAGAATCTGCAAAAATATTTGAGAGTTGTGCCTGATCTCTTCTTGCTGCGTTGACTTTTTGCTCTCAAGAATTTTTGGGGGTTGGGTTTAGAATTTTTTCTTTAGGAACCCCACAGAAGACTTAAAAAAAAAATGATAAAAATATTTACTTAAGAGCTGCCTTGAAATCCACTCCCTCACTAGAGTTAATTTTTTTCTCCTTTTCCTGCCTGTTTTATCTGTCTTAATGGAACTTAGTTCGCAGATCATAGCATTTTGTGCCAAATTCTCATCGCATTTATTGTTATAATGGTGTGGTGCATTTGTCTTGCTAAAAGTATTAGCTGACGTGACCTCTGCTCAGAAGTGTGCATCAACGTTAAGGAGGTCATGCCTTCCATGTGCTGCTACAAGCAGAGCTATGAATCTGGGTGGAGTTGATATTTCCCCAGCAGGAGTTTGTCCCATTCTCATAGTTTTAAGAAATAATAGGTTCCCACCAAAATAGATTTCACAGCTTTCAATATTCCGTATTGGAGGAGGAAGAGGATTAGTATCTATTTGCACATAGTTTTAAGTGATCACAGAACTGTTACCCATGCCTTACCCAGAGAGTGAGCACCTTACAGGGAGCATCCTTGCTCTCCCCAGTGAAGAGGAGAAGAGTGGATGGGTGAATTCCTGGATTTGGATGACATTCTGAAGGGCTTTCCATTTCCCAGCACTTAATGACTTCATGCCTTTACAAATAAGATTTTGAGGTCATCCATCATTCACATTGTCACAGCTGGGAGTTGAAGAGAAATAAAGTATTTTGCTTTTCTTGCAATAAGCCAATTTAGGTCATGTTCTGTGCTAGTAGTGCTATATCAGGTCATGAAAATAAGCTTAACTCTGTGGTTTGATAATATTCAGAAATAATTTCAGGAAACAAAATTTCAATTTTGATGTTTAAAGCTTCTGGCTTCTCAGGTATTTAGGTATGTATTTTGTGGGCCAGACATAGTATTTCTGCTGTCCTGGTGTGAAGTTTCAGGACAAAAATCAGGGGTTTCATAGTGATGAAAGCTAGGCTAATACACTAAATATTTAAGTAATTTAAAAGATATATTATCTAATTTAAGTTTTCATCGTTATTATATTATTATTATTAAAATCTCAGTAAGAAAGGACATTGCAGAAATGCTGAGTAAGGCATAGTAGATTACAGATTTTTTTTTTACACAATGAAAAATAAAATGCTGTAGTAGTGGAAAGCAATCCAAATATTTTCTATGGCATAAAATTTCCGTGTCCTGTGAGAATTCTTTAATTAGAAGCTAATGCTCATGTTTTGCATTAAGTAGGAGGAGTTGAACAGTGGTTTTTTTGGATAGTCATTAGCTGAGGTAAAAGACTCAGCATTAACTGAACAGAAAATGACAAGTACCTTTTCTTCTGGCACAATCAACCTCTATCAAAAATCCTTATGCAGCCTGAACTTCCTGCTCTGCACAACTTACACAGAGCCTGTTAGCATTTTGTTGTGGAGATGAGAATATTCCTTCTGCTATTGCTTTTCAAGGAGTAATGGGATCCCCTTCTGCCAAAGAGTAAGGGGAATAGCTCCTTTCCTTTGGAAAAACCATTTTCTCTGGGCTAAAGGAAAAAGACTAAATAGACTGCAACAGATTCTTCTTAGCCTTCTCAAGGTAGGAAAATAAATCTGGTAGATTATAGGCCTCTTTTTTTCATTTGCCTTTCCAAAGTTGAGGAAAATGTCAAACTGTTCTCTTGTCCCAGAAGAACCAGGAGGGAGGGGCTTGGAAACAGTGGAATCTCCTCTTGGTAACTGGGATACTGCAGCAACCAGGGAACCCGTTGTGTCCTTCGTGGGGTTTTTGGTCTGTTTTTGTTCTGTAATCAAGAGGATTGTGCAGGAGCGAAAACAGAAAAATACACTGAGCTGACAAATCTGGTTGAAAATGTGCAGTGAAGACAGCACTGTTACCGTGCTCTTGCAGAGCTAAGGACTGCCAGCAGCAAGTCAAATACAACAGAGTGGCCAAAGGAGAAATATCCTTTGTATTTTCAGAGATTTACTGATCTGGCTGTCATAGAAGAGAACAAGTCATCATGTGCGTAAGTGCTTGGCCGTGTGATTCCACTGACTGGTGTGTGCTGGCGAGTAGGTAGAAGAAGTACTTGCTACTGGCTGTAAATAGTACTGGTAGCTTCAGCCTTGTTAGCTGGAGTGTACAGCTTCCTGTGTCATTTCAGAGAAGCAATTCCAGTGCTTTGTAAGAAAACAGCATTGAATGGTAACAGCTGTATAAGCCACCCTGATTTGGGATACCTTGAGTCTTCTGGCATTTGACCTTAGTCTAGCTGCAGGTTGGGTGAAGCTTGGAGCCAGTTTCAGAGTAGTGTGGCCCTATCAGTAGGACTGAGAGTACCTTGGAAAGACTATCCTAATGTGGATAAAATGTTAATTATTATATAGCACTGATATTAATGAGAAATGCAGGCTATTTTTTGTTGTGAGCTAAAACTGTAGAGTATACACACGCATTCACTCTTACAGGAGTATTTCACAAAGCTTGGGTGGCAAAAAGAAACCATAAAATTTATAAAAACTTTTTTTATGCAGGTTTGAAGAACTGACCTGTTCAGTCACAGGCCAGAACCACTTTCTCTTTTTCATGTGCATGCTGAAGGTGAGGCAATAGGCAGCACGGTGCTAGTACAACCATAAAAGCAGAATTAAGCCAAGAAGATGCTTCTCTCTGTACCACCTTACTTTACTCCTGACAGTGCTGCTTCATGCCTTCTCACTTGATTGCAGAGCATGAGTAACTTTTCTTAGAGATACCTCAGTGCCATGCCTGCCTTTCTGCCTCCTGCTCTGCTCTCTTGGGCCATGGCTACACAGAGATTGAACCATGTCAGAGAACTTCCTCTGGTGCTGGGACTTGATCATCTACACCATTGGTGTACAGAGTGAGCACAGGCCAGGAGTTATTTTTGACAGGCCCTTTGGACATGGTCACTCTGCAGGGGGAGGCAGTTTTATAGTGTGGATTAAGGCTGTTCCTGCCAGCTGGATCACTGCATGAGCCCAGACACGTGTAATTTGTGAATATACTCTTTGGTTATGGGTTTGTGGTTTTCTCCAGCACAACAACACAGCGCTTCAGCCCTGAGTGAGAGAACCTCTTAGTCAACTGTCCATATCAGCAGTGATAAGCCATGGTATTGGGAACATCACAGGGCTGCTGAAGCTTAGCAGATGGTAGAGTTAAGGCAGCCAACCACACATGTGCTCTTTGACTGGCAAAGCACTTTTCAGATGCATTCATTTCAATCCTGTTCAGGAGCTAGCAGGTAGTATCTTTCCATAGCTGCAAGTTAACAATGCTAACACAGGTAATAATTGCACTATGCTGTGTTCCCTTAACTGTAGGACAATCCTGAGGGTCTCACACACTTTCTGATGAATATTTATAAAATATAAGCTTCTGTCATGGATGTACATGAAACTGTGTTTGCTCTCCAGTCAGGGTTGACATGGCAGTGACAACCTCATGACCAAAGCCAACTTCTCTGGGCCTCTACAACCCCCTTTGGAGACAGTGGGATTTATATCTAGATAGATAGCACTTGGAAACCTCCAAAATCTTCAGAGTATGATGCCATAAAAACAGAACAGGCAGGAATATTCACTATCACAGTAGAATAAAGAAAGAATAAAGAAAAAATAAAGAAAGACATTATCTTTTAACTCACTGGAAAACACTCCACCTTATAGAGGACCTGTATCCTGCATGGCTCTCTTTATGCTCAGGCCCTGTTGGTACTTTTGTATGGAAACTTGTTAAATATACAGCAAATTTAAACAGGTAATAACTCGTTACAGTATGTTACAAGTTTCAGTAGGTGAGGTTTTGTTGCTGTTTCAGGTGTGTTTGCTAGTCATTAGCAAGGCAGAGTGAGAATTTTGTAGGCTGCCCAAGCACACCTAGAGGCATACAGTAAGTCAGCCTGGGTGGGAAATCAGGGACACAGGAGAAAGCCATAAGGTGCTGCTCCTTGGAATAGCCTTTTTTATCTGCTTCTTAACCTGGAACAACTGAGTGTTCTCATTCTGTTATTACTGTTTTGTCAATGAGTTGTTCTGAATGTATTTTTCTGTTCAACTGGTGATGCATGCACACCCATATTTATAATGCAGATTCCACATTTTATGTTGAATCCTTCTGCAGGGTTCCAGCTCTGTCTGTGTTTTGCACTGGTTTCCCTGTGGTTGTTTTACTGCTGAGGCAGAGTCCAAGATTTAGAAAACAGGTTTAGGTCCAGCACAGCACAAAACCCACATGATGGCTTAGATGAATGTTTCTTGGCTTGTGGAGTTTTAAAATCCATGGTGGCTGTCAGCAGAGCCAATAAATTCTCCATCCTTGGCGTTAGATAGCAACAAGTACTATTGGCAAGGTAAATGTCTGCAGTTTGGAGTTTATCATCTATCCAGAAGGTATGTCTTTATACAGAAGATGCCTTTTAGATAAAGAAAAGTCTGTGAGGAAGAGTGTAATGTGACCAAGAGTGAAGCAGGAGATTGTGACTGTGTTTACATGAGGACAAATGTGAAGTGATTTAGTAGCCATATTAATTCAAACTGGAATGAGCAAATCTGCTGGGAAGGTCAGTGGGGAACAAACACTCAGTATGTTTTTTTACATTCAAAATGTGGATCCTAAATTATGAAACATGATACTCAAGTAAAAACATGAGGTAACATCCTGATTAATAATGTTTTCTTCAACAGCAGTGTACTACAAAGTGACCTTTCAAGAATTTTGTTAAGAAAAAAAAGTCCTGTATTTATTTCAAGCATTTGCTGATTTTATGCCAGCAGAAGTTAAATTTAAGCAGCTGTAGGTACACAGATCAGTAGATTATCAAGTGCTTTTTGTGCATCATGTTTTAATAGGGGCAAAACCATTTTTTAATATACCTTTTTTTTTTTTAAATTTAGGCATTGCAAAGACAATCCCTGGTGTTGTCTAGAATGAGCCTGTATGGCCAGCCCAGGGCTGTATTATACAGCAAAATATTGTCTGCTGAGAGGCTCTGCTATTTGATGACATAGGTGTTAGGGAGCAGGACAGAGTCATCCCTTGGGGCACAGCCTGGCCAGTGGGATGCAAGTTGGACTGCCATTCTCTAGAGCTGCCTCAAATGATTCATCACAGGTGGGTAAAAAGAGAATACAATTTACAAAGGGTAATTATCTTTAAAATCATACTTGTGAAATACTGTATGTGCTGTAATACAGGAGAAGTATTAAGCAGAAGATAAATGACAGTCCTTTTCCCTCCTCATCCCTCTGATTTATTGCTGTATTCTTTTGTGATGTTAAGAGCTGCTTAGTTTGTTGTTTGCCTTTGTGTTGTACAGCAGTTGTTTTCCTTTTGTGGTAGTCCTGCAGGGTTGAAGGGCAGGAGGGGGAGTAGTTAGCACAGGGCAGTAGGACTAGAGAAAAACATTGAAGAAAAATGGGCTAACACAGTTAGAAACCTAAAGTGGTGCCAGCTGAGGTTGCCTGTGTGCCTTCAGGACTTTCCCTTTGGCTCATGGCTGAGTCCCAATGGTGGAGGTGAGTGCTTTTAGGGGGTAGGACACTGACACTGAGCTTTTAGGGGAGAGGACAGCTGTGGCTGCAGTCCCACCTCAGCTCTCCCCCTGGACAGGAGCCTCTTGTCTCATGCAGGGACAGCAGCAAGGTGGTGGGATGGCTGCCTGGCTCATTGCTGAGCTCACTTGCCAGGTATCAGTTCCTGTTTCAAAAGGCGAGGAGGCAAACTCAAATCAGTTGTGTGAGATGCTGTGATTGAAGTGATTACCTCTTCTGGAATGTATCCCTGCTCTCTTCTCCAGTGAGATAAACGAGCTGGGTCAGTGCCTCTTCCCTCTTCATTCTACCATCTCCTGCCCTCTTTGTCTCATAATTTTCCGAGAGTTTTTGTCTGGGTAATCTAAGGTTCAAAAAACCTGTTCATCTTGCACGTCTGAAATCCTTCTTACCCTCTCAACCCATGGTACAGTGAAAAAACAAGTAGGCACATTTTGTAAAGCCATCTTCATCAGGATTTTGGATGATTCTTAGAATTGCTTCTGTAATTAGTAGAAGAACTGAAATAAATGAGAACCTGAGATGTGCAGTCATGCTTTAATAGTTGGCATCTTAGTCTTTTACCTTAGAGCTTAAGGTTTAGAGGAAGGAGTTCACTCCTCTTTTTAATGCACCTATTTGTATAAAAAACCTAAACCAAATAGAACTTGTTGATTCTGTTCAGGTGCAATGGTAGGGAACTATTTTAAAGAAAACAACCTGAGACTTTTTAGGCTGCTAGAAAATCTTTAATGATTTGGAATACTGTATAATAAACTCACAGCCAGACATTTCAGATATCAGAAATTAATATTTCAATGTGCTTTCAAAGGCTGTATATTGGTTAATTGTGTGCTTTTCTACACATCCATAAAATACTGTGGGAAGGAAAGAGTGAAATTAATTTCCAGAGAGAAATGTTTTAGGATACTGGGCATTTTTCCACTGAACATCTCTGTGGAAATCTAGAAAAAAATGTTATTTCAGTTCTCTACAAGAAAACAATGTTCTAACTGCAGTGCTCTTTCCCATCATCAGTAAATTTGAGAAAATTCTTTTGTAATTATTAACTAGCAGAAAAATTGAGCTTTTTTTGGAAAGCAATTTAGGAGATTATTTGCTTTCCTACAGTCTTCTTGGAAGTATGAACTATGGATGGTATTTGTACTATTGTTTTCTGATTTGATTTCAGATAGAGGGCAGTTTTAGCCCTTTGGAAAAGATGAGGGAGGAGGACAGTATTAAAACTGTGTCATTGCAACATGTGGATTCTCTGCTCTTTGCATTCACCCTGCTGCTCTCTGCAGCCCATTGTAGCCTGAATGTCTCCTGTATAGGACAGAGTAGCAATAGCCAAGTCTCTCATGGACTTGAAAGATCTTTGACTCTTTTCCTCTTGAAGGCTCTGGGTAGTTTTTTAAATGAAGACAGTAAAAGGCAAGGAGCTTAAAGCAGCATTGATTTATATTGGTTTTTAGTAGTTGCTGTTAGTTACACAGCCACAATGCATCAGAACTCGTGATGAGTATATTATTGCTTCATCTGGTGTTTTATTCTCTGTACTGCTTTTCATTTTTGTGGAAGTTCACATCCTTAGTAACAGAACTCATTGGGGCAATTTTCAGGGTGAATTTTTGTGCTGCTGGAAACCATTCTTTTAGAGGTTGGCGCCAAATTAGTTGAAAGCCAGTGGTAGTTATAATTAAAACTGCGACCGACTGTTGTTTGTTTCGTAATAGCACAGCATATGCCCAGCTCCTAGGGGAAAAGGCTCTTGCAGCAGAAGCTGAAGAATGCAGCCTGTGATCTTCTTCCCAGGGATGCTCCACCCAGTCCCATCACTATAAATGGCAGTTGGACTTAAGGGAATTACAGCAGACAACGAGCTAAGCAATGGCAGGTTCATCTGCAGCTGACATTTTCACTGCTGGGCATGAAATTCGTGACCTATAGCCTTGAGCTGTTTAGTGCAAGGTCTGCAGCTTTGTGTGAAGTGTGGTTTGGGCTCTGTTAGGATTGGTCAGTGCACAGAGAGTGGTGGCAGTCTGATCTGGCCAAGCCACCTCTTTCAGAGGACTGTGGGAGGGGCTGGGGCTGGACAAATGCTCAGCCTTAAGAAACTTGTTGGCAAATTTGCCACAAAACTGCACGTTTTATCAAGCAGCTGTGGAGCTGGCCACTGAGAAGCAACTTCACGTCTCTGCAGTCTTACTAGTACAGGTCAGAGCTCAGAGGAGACTTCGTGGTGCTCAGCAGCCAGGGAAAATGGTATTTAATGGAGGAATTCAGTTCATTCACTACTACTTTGTTTGCTGTTTAGCCACACCTCTGTGCAGGCCACCTTGCACTCCTTCCCTGCATGGGAGGAAGTGGGGAAAAAAGCATTTCTGGAGTTTTGCCCTTATCTCTCTGAGCCAAACGAAATTAATTGCTTCCCCAAAAGTTCCTGTTTCTCACTGCTGGTTGGAAGTGGTGCTGAGAATGTCTAGTTAGAGATATTGGTATTTTGAATGCAGTCCCACTGCAGGTCTGGTCTGCTCCACAGCTGATGTGTCAGCATTTGAAACATCCATAATTAGCCCGCACTTTTGTTATTATTGGCTTTCATTTCTCTGTCAAATGGAAGGGGTGAAATTTCACAAAGTTTAAGGGATTCCTGAAGGATAATCCAGTTCACTCTGTAATGAATTATTTATGGTAATAATGATGATAAGTGTAATAACACCGGTAACATATGTTTTCATTCATTCTGTGCTGGGTGAAAAGTCAGAGGGGAAAAGCATGTTTAATGTTTATTCAGTGGAAGATTTGAATAGAGAATTGTAAGGGAAGTAGCCTTCTGTGGAATAATAAACACAAAGTTACACATTGAACAAATGCTTCATTTTTATTATTCCCTCAGTTTCCTTCTGGAAGCATTATTGACTAACTGTATCCATCTTTACCAAAACTTCTCTTACATACAGTGTTCTCAGGCTGTCACTTTCCAAAAGCACAGAGAGCACACCTGCAGGCTTCTCTCTGCAACAACTGGAGTTTTATGTATTCCTTACCTAAATACATGCAATGAGATGTGCCTAGACTTTCACACGCCTCCTGGAGATAAAGCTTTAAAGCAAATACCAGATACCACAAAGATATTTTAACTTGTAAAAATGCCAAGAAATGTGCAAGTGTTGCAAATGCCTTTAAAATCAATGTCTTCTTTTAGAATGTACTCGATTTTCAGCTTGGCCCCTGGAAAGTCATTCTTGTAGCTGAGGATATTTATTCTGTTCCATTTTTTGAATGGGATGCAGCTGTTGAATTCTTCAGACCTGAGTAAAGGCTCTTAAAGGGTTTTATTTATATCCGTTTTTTTTCTGTCGTCCTCTGTTTCTGAACAAATAGCAACAACTTCAGCTACTGAAAATTGTCATACTGCAGCTAAGGCAGGGTGACTGCTCTGAAGAGCTGGACACTTACGTGAGTACATATGTGTAACTATATTAAAGTGAGTGTAACTTCTGAAGGAGGTTGGCATGAGGTAGACTCTTCCCCCTAGTGCAGAAGTTCCTCCAGGAGATCCCTGAGGATCTGGAGAGCAAAGAACATGTCTAAGGCGATCAACTAAAACTCATCCACTCAGCCTGTTAGAAGCATATTGCAATGATACTTAAGCATATAATCCCTCTTATTTCAAAATACAGCTTTTGGATTGAATTTCCCTTGAATTTCCAGCTTTGTGATTATTAATGAGTTGTATCAAATAATCTTACTTAGCTCATTAAAGGGCATAATGCAGATACAAACTCTTTAGACCCTGTAAATCTCAAAATTAATCATCTCTCTAGACCTATATGTTACTGGAAATCTTTGATAGTACGCTGAAGTGCTGTGATAGTTTGATGTGAGTGGAGTTTGATAACAAAGTTCAAAAGCAAAGTGCAGTGCTGTTATGTGTCTGTGGGATGGGGAGTTCAGCAACAGTGTGAGATCCAGCAGGAAGCTCAACCTGGCAGGCAGTTGTTGTTTTACAAGGATATGCAGTGAAAGCTCTTTGACTGCCGTGTCTGTGCCTTCTTTCTGCAAGAGCTTCATCCGGCTCTTAAAGTCCACACTTCTTGGTTCCTCCTCTTTTCACTAAACACTTTGCTCAATCAATAATGAAAGGTAAATTTCAAAGAGGCTTATGTGGATCTTTGAGCTAACTAATGTATATTTTAATTGCAGCAGTAATAATGTTGATAAGGGGAGCTGTTGTGACTACTTAACACAGACATACTAAAATAATTCGATTGGGGATGTTTGCTAGATTGCCATTAAAATTTTTAAATAGGAGCAGAGAGCATTGACAGTCAACAGCCAAGGCATGTCAATAAGGGAATAAGGGGAGGGGAAGACAAGAAATAGAAGAGTGGGTAAGGAAAGGACATTGGAAAGCTTTCATGCTCTTCATTTATCTAAAAATAGGTTTTCAGTCGACCTTCGAGTTTGTTTGTCTTTCCTTTGGAGACTGGATGGAGAAGTGTCTTTTGAAATGCTTTGGGAGTAGGGCCTGTGCTCTTTGAGTTTGGTTTCTGAAACAGGACTTGGAGCTGTGGTTGCACATTTGGGGAGCTGCTGTGAGCTTCTCCCTGGCCATGCAGCTCCCTCTGAGGCCTGGACAAGACTCTTTCTGCACTCTCTTTTTAAAAATCTAATGCAACATTTTCCAAAATACTAAGTCTATAGTTCTCTCTGTCCTCTGCTTTCTGCAGGTCAGATATCTAAACACCTCCAAAGGTGGGAGTTTGTCCTTGTGGTTCAAGATGAGGTGTGGGCTGTATCTAATGCAGCTTGTCACACCTGGATTTTGGATCTATACTAAAAATAAAGTCTGCTCTGTGGGTTCATAAAAACAAAACTGTAAAGTAGCGTTTTCAGAATATTGCAATGAGTAGGAATATGTTTGACTGCTTTTAAAAGTCTTCAAGAGAATACAGAGCATTCTCTTCTTGGAGATTACAGCAACAGCACCAGCATGTCAGAGCAAGTCCAGCTTTGGTTCCTCCAGGATGGCCTTTCTATTATCCATCAGCCTTTGAGGGAAACTCATGATGTTTTCCTTTTCTTGAAAGAGGAACGCTGCTGCATGTTCTCTCTTCATCTGTCTCAATGTATGGGCTTTTATTAGAGTCTAAAATAACTTGTTACAGTACGTACGTCATCTCTTTTGGAGTCATCAGTTTCTGGTGATGGATAACACTTAGAATCAAGAGATAAAAAAATCACAAGTTAAATATATTTAATGGGTTTTTATTTGCTTTCTGCTTTTTAGAGATGGTGAGGCGCAGACAGAGAGTGTCTGGAGCAGATGGGTGTTTTGTGGTTACTGGACCAGACAGCGGAGATATAATTAAAGTGCCTTTTTTGCATATGCAACTTGCAACCACTTCTCTGTTTTCACAGGTCTTAGGATCATATGAAGTGTAAATTTAATAAAGGTTGTTGTACTTCTCTTATTTTTTTCCATTTTTGAGTGAGCTGTTTCAGCTGAACCTAGTGCGTATAACCTTGTATGACTGTGGATGCTCAGTCTGTCTCTCAGGCTCCAGAGTAGGGTTCAAAAAAGAATACAGGAAAGCCTAAACTAGTCAGTGTTTTTCAGTTACTTCTCATGGAAATGCAAGGTTCCAATATGTTTTTATTCACAATAGCTCTGCTGTGTCTCCTAGAAGCTATTCTGCAGGGAGTTTTCTACCCCAGGTTCTTTCTAATGAGCTTGGAGGGCTTTTGGTGGTGCCATGCCATCCCGGGAGGTGTAGGAAGGAATCTGCCACAGGATCTCCTGCTTGCAAGGGGAAAGATATACATACAAAGTTCTTGAATGGCAGCCCCCATGAGGCACACTGGCACATTTTGTACCAAAAACATCCTTCTTGGCTGCAAACATTTTTTAGATTTTCACCAAGCCATCGTTATTGTCCACTCAGGAAACATATCTTTCATGAGTGTTCTTTTAAGACAGAATCCTATATGTCTTTCCACTGAAAAAAAACCCTGAGATTTTAAGTCAATTCTGTTTCTGAAGATATTTTTGACACTCCCATGAGGCATTTATGTCTAGAATTGGTCATTGATGTAACATGAGATCAGCCAGAGGAATTCTCAAGGTCTGTTAATTTGGCTCTTTAATCCTGCACCTCTCCAGAGTGTGAGTGAGTCCTTGGAATTTTGCACAATTAAGAAACAACCTGAAAGTCCCACACTCCTTTTCTGTGAATGACAAAGTTACAACTCAGAAGCGTGTAATTTTTCTATGACAGTTTAGGCCAAGCTCAGTTCAGAATTTGAAGATGAATGTTTTTGAGTTCTTAGGGAAGAATTTAATGCAAAGAACAAAGCAAATGTTCATTTTCTTCCTTTTTTTTGCTGATAGGGTATATCACCTCTCTGTAAGCTGTGAACATTTTGTGTTACAATGTTTAATTCTGATAGCCTGTTTTTAAATATAAAGTTGTGCATTGCTGAAAAAAAGTAGTTTGAAATGGGAAAATAACTCCCCGGTAGCTAATAGAAATTATATACAAATAAGTTCAACTAGATAGTGCAGACGGTGTGTCCCAAAGAACCCTGGGCTTTTTTTTAAGAGAAAATTTTTGGTGTATAGTGAATAAGCTGAAGAATCCAGGTTCAAAGCAGAATTCAATTTCTAAGAAGGAAACTCTGTCAACTTGTATTTCCAATATGAATTTGTGTCTATAGTTCCAATACTGTTTCACTTTTAGTCTAAGATAAAGGAAAAAAACCCCATCTCTGGAGCTCAGAAGTAAAAGGCGGACAGGCTATCTCAATAGTTCACAGACATTAAATTTTATCTTTGTGCAGGCCACCAAGAAAGGCTGGTGATTTTTAGATACTTTGTGTGCAGGGCAGCTGCTGTGCAGAGCTGGAAATGGCAGTTCCTTCATCACATGGTTTGAGTGAGCCAGGCTCGAGAAGGAGCACAACCCCATCTCCAGTTCTATAAATAGCAGAGTTTTACTCATTAAGGAAACTCAAAGAATATTAGCACAAGGGATATGTGGGCTGAAGAAACTTATTTTTGAAGAAAGATTGCAAGGATTACAAATGTACAGCATATTTATGAGAGGACTGGCAAGCCACTGCTCTTTGGCTGCAGTGTTCCAACAGTCAGCGACAGTACTTTGCTGAGGTTATTCAGCTCTCCCTGCAGATAAGACAGCTTTTTTGCCTTGGAAATCATGTATGGTTTGATGCCTAATGTGCAGCACACCAGCTGGTCTTGGCACCTCTCAGCCCTGGGCAGTGTTGTGGAAAGAGGCTGGAAATGGAGGTATGGAGCTGCATAATTTGAGGATTTGATGTTGGATCTAAGAGGCTCTGAAAATACTGAGGCCTCTGCATTGATTTCCCTGGGCTTTCATAAGGTTCCAGAACTAGGGACATCTGATGTCCAAGCTTGGTGTTACCAGGAGCCAGGCTAATGGCCAAGATATCACGCCAGGAGGGCCTGTGAGTTTCTGAGCTGGGACTCTCACACCCTTGCTGGTGGGCAGCACTTCCGCCTGCTGATTCAGAGGTGAACAAAGCATTTGGGTAGATATTTGGAGGGAAGAAAAAATTCAAAAAGTTACACTACATAATCTCCCTTGCCACTGCAGTGAACTCTAGCCTGCGGTTCTGTGTGCAATCTGATGAAGCTCTAGGTCGTGCCAGCCGACAAACAAACTTGTCACGCTGAGGAATGACTTGGTGAAAAGCCACACAGGGCAGAGCTGCCATCAGAATAATTGGTGATTCACTGTTTGTTTCTCACAAATTTCCTAAGCTCTCTGCCCACGCACTATCGATGACAGCGTTCTGTATGGGGACTGTGAACATGACAGACATTATTTATGAAGCAGCGCCTTTATCAAGGATTTTTTTTCCCTAGCATACTGTGTAAAATGCTCAATCTCTGTGTTGCTGTTGTCAAAATTATGTTATAGATATAGCTGGCCTGCCTGAGTAAGTTGTCAAAGGTGTTTTAAAAAGCTCTGTGGGAGAAGGTCAAGCTGCTGAGAGTTCTTTGCTGTGTTCTAGGGTGCCACGGCAGCTGTGTCTAGCACTCTTGGCTACTCCTGATGGAGTGAGAATTGGGACAGTTGCAGTTGGTTCTGAGCTTGCACATCCCCAGGCTGAAGGATTTTCTGGGAGATCTGCCCCTTCCTCACAGCTCCTTGCACTGTCTCAGCACATCTCTGGAGTAAGCAGCAGGAAACCCAGTCACAACTTGTCTGTGTGACTGAGCTTTTCCTTGGGCCAGGCTCTCAGCTTGCTTCAGAGAAAGGAAAAGATAATTTTTCCTCTTTAAGATTCATGACGTCTGGCAGCAAAAGGTGTCCTGGGAGTCACAGCTGCTCCAGCTGGGCTCACTCTCAGCCACTTATTACACAGCAGCAGGTCAACAACGCTATTCTTAATTTATTTTATGATACTGCATATCTGGATCTGCGTCCTTAATTCAAGCCTGGTTTGATCAAATACTAAAGAACACTAACAACAAAAGAGAGCTCAGTTAATGGGTAAGGAAACCGAATAATCTTGTGTGTCATAGGATAGAGGTAAGTGTGATGGAGAACATTGTTCGTGGTGACATCAGGTTTAATGTTGTTGGGCTTTAGATGGGTTTAAAGAGAAGTGAACATCTTTAATGCAGTAGGGAAAAAAGCTGGCACTACCAAGCACTTACCAGGCTCTGGAAATCCATCAACAAACTGAGAGCCCTCAAATGTTGTTTGTTTTCAGACCAGTTTCATGACTGTGCCTGTTTTGATAAAGACTGAGAGTAATGAAACTATGGAATGAGAAGTGACATTAAGGTTTGGAAACCAAACTCTGTAATTAGGCTGATTTGTATTTGAGTGGCTTTGTCAGGTGGTTCACCTTGGGGTCTGTGGTGACATTTTATTGTTTTTTGTATGTTCTGTGCATGAAGGGCACGTAGCCCAGGCAGTTGTGAGCAAAATATGCTGAGGATAAAGGGGTTCTGAAAGCCGATGGCATGACAGCTGCTGCTGCATAGGTTCATTTTGGCAAATAACAGTTTCTGTAAGCATTGGGTTTTATGGCCACGGCTGTGTTACTGTTGCATTTTTAAATTCGAGTTAACTGCATACAAGAAAGTAGAGACCCAGAGCCATTCATCATCTGGCTCGGTCTGTGACGAGCTTGTAACTCTAGCAATTGTTTCTGTTTTTCATAACAGTGAAAAGCTTTATGGCTATTTTCCCCCCTTTTCTGTCCAAAGTTAATGTGCTGTTTAAAAACAAAGAAAGAAGTGGCAGAATGTCGGGTGGACACAGTTTGAACTTGGGGTCCTTCAGGTTGGAGAGGCAGTTTAGAAAATACAGCTTTTTTCCTGAAAATTGATACTGAGCACAGTGGTTTTATTTGTGTGGATCCATTCTACATTTCTTACTTTAGAAGTCACATTTTTAACAAGCCTCCATGTTCCTAGACAATGGTGAGCTTCAAGATGTTCTTTAGTGATCTTTTCAGGTATGTACAAATATCCGTCAGCCTGACCTATAACTATATATGCATTCAGAGCTGTTTGTATAGTTCCAGTATAGTTGAAGTGGTTTCTTAAAAAATATTTAAACTCCGTTTGGTATTGAACTTAATGGCAAATCAGCAGAGTGATGTGTGCAAACAGTAAATTTTTTTATAAGAAATGCCAAAATAGTGCTTTGCATTAAGCTAATGTAATGTACTGTGCTGTGCTTTGCAAAAAAGGGATCACATTGTGCTTCATTGCATAGAAAGCAGAGGAAAAGTAATTGCATGCATGAAAAGTATTCACAATACTAAGGAGTGCAAAGCCACCTCTTTGCACTCAAAATATTTCCCTTATTATTAGATTTCATGTATTTGCTGAACTTTTCCATAGAGAATTGTCTTTGCGGGGTCTTCAGGAAAGAGACAGAATCAGCAAAACAGCTGCTGGTGTGGGTGGAATTTGATATCCCAGATCTTAAAAAAACCCCAACAAACAAAGCAAGAAATTAACCAGAGTAGATTGGCAGAGTTCTGTAACTCACTCAGTGGTACAGACTTGTCCTGAGCTGCATGACATCAGAGTGTAGCACAGGGTAATGTTTGCACACGTGAACATAGTGTGAGAGGGATAAAACTGAAGTGTAGAGTGATTATGTAGCAAAAGAAGTGAAAACTCCTGTACTCCAGAAGCTAATTGCTTCCTTGTTGCATGTTTGAAATATGCTTGTCCCTGCCTTCTAGAACCCGTGTCGCTTACACTGCAGCACTGCTGTCTGGTGATACAAACTCATGACTCAAAGAAAACTTCCTTAAATAAGAAAATGGCTTCTACAATCTTTTTTCAGCCTTTATCTCAGCCAGTTTATGAAAAAGAGAGTGTGCATGAGGAAGCACACATGGTCGCAGTACAGAGTCAGAGTAGACAATGGCCTCTTGAGTAGGTCAGTTGTCTGGGGTAGGGTAAACTTGGACCCATGGGCCAAGCCCAGCAACATAAGACCAAGTGCTGGGTCCTGCACATTGGCCACAACAACCCCATGCACCTCTCCAGCCTGAGGGAAGAGTGGCTGGGAAGTGGCCCAGTGGAGAAGGACCTGAGGGTGCTGATTGACAGTGGCTGAACATGAGCCAGCAGTGCCCAGGGCATCAAGAAGACCAATGATGTCCTGGCCTGTATCAGAAATAATGTGGCCATGGGTCAAGGGAAGTGATTCTTCCTCTGTCCTGGCCACTGATGAGGTCACACCCCAAGTCCTGTGTCCAGTTCTGGACCCCTCACTACAAGAAAGACACTGAGATGCTGGAGTATGTCCAGAGGAGGGCAGGGGAGCTGAGGAAGCACAGGCCCTGTGAGGAGTGGCTGAGGGAGGGGGGGTTGTTTAGCCTGCAGAAAGAGGAAGGTCAAGGGCAATCTTACTGTTGTCTGCTACCAGCAGTAGGAGAGGACATACTCTCAAGTTGCACCTTGGCAGGTTCAGGTTGGATGGACATTCTGAGTAATTTCTTCACTGAAAGGGTTGTTAAGCGCTGAAACGTGCTGCCCAGGGAGGTGGTGGAGTCACTGTCCCTGGAGTTGTTCAAGAAGTGACAACGAGGCACACAGTGCTTATGCTTTGGTGAGGCACACAGTGCTTGTGGTTTAGTTTACATGGTGGTGTCCACTCAACGGCTGGACATGATGATCTCAGAGGTATTTTCCAACCTAAATGATTCTGTGATTGTGTGAAAGCCTGGTTCAAACTCTTGCTCCAGGTCAGGTAGTACAGACTTCTTCCCAAGTCCTTTGTGTTTTAGCTGAGTAACTGAGAGCTGTCACTTTACTCTCCAAATGTAAATATTTAGAGATTACATTTTGTACCTATGGAGTAAATCACACCTAGCCTCACTCTCTCCCCTAAAGAAGAAAATAATGCCCTAGAATTGTTTTCCAGCCAAATCTGGTATGTAGGTAATCAGATGACTGTTTTCCTGTGTGCAACAGACCTCATTTTTCTTTCTGTCAGTCGTACAAGTTTATAGAAAAGACTGGTATGAGCCACTTGAAGCAGTAAGAATAGGGTTTTGTATTGAATTAAAGACTACTGTTAGTCAGATCTTAGTTCTTAGAGTAACAAAATTATTTGATTTCAACTTCATTATGAGATTCTGACAGTATCCTTGTCAGAACATGTAATCTGCATGAGTCTTAAAAGCTCAAAATCCAGGAAGTAAACTGAAGTACTCAAATATGTATTTTTAGCTTTGTGTACAATACTTAGGCAGATAAAATTTTTGCAGGCTTGGAAATTACAATGTGTACTCTTTCACATGCATTCTCTCTGTTAAATAGTAGGTATTTTCCTTCCTTCTAAAATGTTGCAATTTTTTTCTTTTATATAGAACATAATACAAATAGATGCCACTCCTGACTGTTCAAAGCATTGGATGTGGTCACACTGATACTTCTAATTGGATGCAGAAATGGCTAACTTTTGTGCTCTGCAAGCAGAGATCCTCATTATTTCACCAGGATATTTTGTACTACTTCAGGATCATATATCCAGATAGGACATATAATTATACTTCTTTTTTTTTCATTCAGATTGTTTAAATAAGTTCACATCATACAGTTTCAGCCTTACTGTTTTGTTTGCTTAACATTAATCTTGTATGGCTTAGGAGAAAGAGCAGTGTTTCAATAACCAGAATCTCATTGGAAGCTTTACATTTAGTTAGGACACAGCTTGAATAGATGGCACTCAGAGAATGAATGGATTACTGTAACCTGCAGTATTGAGCAAGAGTTGTCCTCAGGACAGAGTCTCCCTTTTCCATAACCTGTGGCACAGGAAAACTCAAAGAGTATGTGCCAGTCTTCAGTGTATCATGGGCTGTGGTTCTTCCTTCACAGGCAGCTGGACACCGAGGGCTGTTGGGAGCACATTTGTGTTGCTCATAGGAACTGGAGTGGGGTCTATTTAAGGCAGCTTTGTCACTAAAAATAATACTTGTGCAGCTATTGTATTGGATTTTGGTTCAGCTGCCATTAGCTTGCAGAGTTTGTGTTATTCCCAATGAAGCAGGAGCAAGTTTTAACACCAGCCTCTTGAGAGGTACAGTAAATGAATCAGTAGAAGGGAAAATAATTCTCCTGAAGCCAGACTATCCCAGATCTTTTATGTTGAAGTTGATAACACTTTTGTAGCTCATTCCTGTGCTCTCAGATGGTTTAATTACTACAGTTTTTAGCTTGTTACTTCATGCAGTCATAGTTGTGACAGCACTGCTTGTACCCTTAACCTGTAGCAAAATTCAAAGTATTGCAATATGGCTTGATTCTCTCTGACACATGAAAACACTCAAAAATCTGTTTATGTGAACACCAACAACATTTCAGTTGTAATTCTGAAGATGGATCTGGGCTTTTTAAGGTGTTCTGTATCTTCTTTGACACCTCCAAAAATGTATTTGGCCTTTATAGTTTAATTGCAGTTCTTCCTCATAAATCCCTTAAGAAATATTGATATCTGCTGAAGCAAGAAATCAAAAAAATCTGTCCATATATTTTGATGTATTTTAAGGGAGCTTTCTAACTTCTGGAGGTTGGTTTTCTGGATTTGTTGAAAAAGTTCAGTACAGAGTCCATATGTTAGGGATGAATATTTTGCTGGGCAACACCTTTGTACATCATTCAGGTTTATTAATGTCAGAAAAGAAATTAAATACATCTCCATAAAACATCAGGTTTTTGTAAGAGAATGCTTTTTAAGTACTCTAAACATGAAATAGTATCCTGTGGTATTTGGAAAACTTGGAAAGGTTGATCCGGAAATATTTTCCCCTTTATTTTAACATTTTAATACTGCTGTGAAAGCATGCTCTGTGTTCTACTCTCTGTTTATCCTTAGACTAAAGTTAGTTTTTACTCTGATAGATGGAAATCACCACTGTAATAGTCTGAAATGTGTCTCTTTACCTGGGCAAGGGTTCATGCCTTCTTGCTAGATGAAGTATTTCAGTTGTGGGCATGAATTCTGTCCCCCTTGAGTGGAATACCAGTTTTCCAGTGTTCCCACAGCAGTTGACCAATCCTGAATACATGGATTTCCAGCCTTGAGAATGAGACAAGATGTGAGGAAGTGTCTGTTTGGCAATGCAGTAGTTATATTAATTGCCATTAAGCAGTTTTGATATCTCAACCCATGTTTTGTAAAATGTGATATTCCTGACAAAACTACACTTAAATACAATATACTGTGAGATAAGGCAGCTTTAGTGCAAGGCTTCAAACTAACACAGAATCATCTGGACTATATTTACTCTCTTCCTAGTGGAGACATTATATCAATAATTTTGCCCCTGACACCAAGGGGAACAGGATGTCACCCTAGATAACAACTTCAGTGAGGTCAGTATTTCTTAATGAGGATTAATTGTTGGGGCCCCATACTTTGTACATGCATGTTTAGATAACTTCCTCTGAATGCTTTGATGTCACACAGCAAGTCTTGTGCTCCTTTGTGTGAGGTGGCATTTCATTCATCTGAAAGAATTCTTTTGCAGTAGTAGCAGACACTAAAGAGCAGTTGTGTGATCCCAGGGCATCCTAGCTTGCAGTAGTTTGTAATGCCTGCTGGAAACCAGTGTGCTGCCTGTAATGCATTGAGCTGGCTGTGGAAGAGCATCTGAAGTGAGGCTGGCAGAGAGTGTCAGCCTATAGCACACATCTACTGCTTTCTAACTCTTCATTAATTTGCAGGTGGTTATCTAGGATGACACTAGCAAAGGAGTTTACATGCAGTCCTTAACTGCATGTAATGCTTAAAAGGCTACTTAAAATAGTTTTTTCCCTTCTCCTTCACTCTCATCCTTTCCAGGAACAGTATTCTCTATGTTGATTCAATAGGACAGAGTATGTAGCTGTACTGAAGTGACTGACTTTTACTTCAGAACTGGTTTTGGTTCTTACTAACAGCAACACCAGGGAAATGAAGAAGAGAGGGATTACCTGTACCAACAGCCAAATTGTGAGAGTTTGTGCCTGAGGAGTCTGGAAATAATTGCAGAGAGAGTTGAAATAAATGACATGGGGAAACAAAAGATTGTAAAGTGGCAGTGATACATGGTTTCATGAAGCTTAAAGAAGTAATTAAATAAACAGAATTAAGCCCAAACCATCACATTAAGACACTCTAATACTATATTTGCAATATCTTTTTGTGCAAAATCACTAAGTTTTTTGAACACCCAAAGAGTTCTTTAGTGGACACCCATCTAAATAGTGCATAGCTAAAAAGTTTCTAAGATAGAAAAAATTAGACATAATTGGTTTTGATCGTAGTGGTTTCAAATGGATTTGAGCAAAAGACTAATGAAAAGCAGACAACTAATCTGATAATGGTGTTTACCTGAGTACAGACCAGTCATTAACAATAGCAATAAGGCATGAGATAAATATTGCACTAATTTCTTTTTTGTAAAACTGTGATGTGTGAGGGTTCTTATTTCCCAACCTGTGCACCATCCACATAACTCACTAAGGCTTGAAACTCCACAGAAATCAAGGTTGATCACTGCCTATAGACTTGCATCTACATTCAGCATTCCATGCAGTTGCCAGCCGGTTTCTGTATTGTACAAAAGACAGAAGAATGAGGCTTTTCTAAAAGACATCTGCAAGATTTTCTGTTGGAGGCTTGAGGTCAGGCACACAAGAATAGCATAGAAATGCTTAAGAATAATTTAAGTGCACAGTGTTACTTAAGTCAGGATGTACCACTTAATGTTTATTTTGGAGCTACCAAACATCCAACCTATTAGAAAAATACTTGAAAGAATATCAGGAAAGCTGCAGTCTGCATCTTATTAAAAATGTGCGTATGGCTGTGGACAAGAAGTACAGGGAAAATGGACAGATTCAGATTCTTCAGAGGCAAAAGGTGCAGTTTTCCAGTCATCTTTGCTGAGTCACCTGCTCTGGTATTTTAGGTAGTTACCTGATAAGTGAACTGCTCAGTTGAGTGGAGGAAAGATGTTAGATGTTAATGGGAGTGCCAGAGAGAAAATGCAGCTGAAGTTGCAGACTTGAGAGGAAAAATACATGACTGGTTGGTGGAAGAAACCAGAGAAGGCTTTTAGTCTAGATTATGGTTTCATAAAATTCTGTGATGAACGCAGCTGTGCAGTTAGCAGTTTATGTCCTGTCAGGCTGATTACTTTATCCCAGAACAGTATTTCGGTTTACACTCTTCTGTTTGTGTGTTGCCTTTTTTTTTTCTTCTTAGTGATGGAGTCAATTGCTCCAAGAGCATATTCAGGCCTACAGTCCTGTAATCTAAATAATAGAGAGCAACCTGTGTACTGTGTCTGAACACATATGAGTGTGAACTTCAAAAACAAACATGTCATTCTCACTTGTTGCTTAAAGATCTTCTGCCCCTTTTAAGCTTCCAGCTAGGTCAGGCTGATGTTGAATTAGGCTGTTGAAGTGTTGCTTCTCATATGGAAAGAAACAGAAAATATGCATGTCTGTGCTGCCCTTTTCCTCCTTTGGTTGCCCCACAGACTGCAGAATAGCTTTAGGCAGATGTAATTACACGAGCACCCATTCTTCAAGGGAGCTTGACTTTTCTGGACCTCTCCCAAGCCTGGATGATTTTGCAATAATTTACAGGCTGTTTGTATAACTGTGCAGTGCTTTGGGAGGAAGATGAGGCCTTTCTTTTACCTTGTGTTTTGTAAAGCATAGGAGTATTTGAATAGATTAAATTCTCAAATACTGTGTTTTGACTCATAGAAGACAGTGATATATAAGTGATATATATTTGAAAAATGAAACAGACTTTTTCAAGGAAATGTTTCTTGAGCTTTTAAAGGTTAGGAGATTTCATTGGCACTACCTACCACATGATTTTCCAAAAATATGTTAGTTTATTAGTCATGTGTTCCATTAGCATAACAAAAACCTATGTTAATGTGACCTAGCAGAGATTTTATCAAACCCATCAAGTGTTGAAAATGAATGTCTTCTTTAGTGCACAGCAATTGGGCAGAGTGATTGCACATTCTTTAATCTCAGCGACCTGTTGTGACATTGCAAGGTGCAGATGTTGCAAACGACTGCTTTTAGCTAGACAGTGAGCACCAGGAACATATGGGAGCCTTGCAAACTGGCAGAATAAAAACCTGGTTGAAAGGAGCAGGCCTCATAGTCTTGTTCTGTGCTCTTACCTTCGTGTTGGCTTCAAATCCTTGAATTCCTACAACAACAAAAAAATAAGAATCATTTAGGTTGGAAAATATTAAGATCATCAAGTCCAACACCCAGTACTGCCAAGTCCACCACTAAACTATAACCCTAAGAGCCACCTCTGCACATCTTTTAAATACTTCCAGGGACTGTGATCCTACCACTTGCATGGGGGGAAGGGTGGGATATTCCATGCCTAGGTAGTGCTGAGTTGGGTGCTCTGCTCATATAAAGCAGCCCAGCTCTGTGCAGAGGTTTGCTGGAGTCCCCAAAGCAGAACCTTAGTGCAGGGCTGTAGCTCAGCTTGCAGGCCCTGTCTCCAAGGTCACTGTTTCAGCAGGACTGATGCTGGAGCTGGGCTTTGCAGTGCAACAGCTCACTGCAGTTACACAGCCACCTCAGGGAGAGGGCTGAGGAGTTACCTCCGGAGTTAAAAATTGCCAAGGGCAGATCTGTCTGAAAAAGAGGAATAATTCATGTGTTCATGCAGAATTCAATTAAGGAACTTTGCCTAATTTGTGGTAATTTTTAAAAGTCCCCTGCTGCACTTGGTTTTTGTGGCCTACAGGAAGCAGGACATGTATTCTGTTACCTTAGCATTTTTAAGGGGTGTAATTTTTACTTCCCATTCCTGTTTTAATATTAGCAGTTAGGATTTCAAATTTTTTTATGGTAGACATAGCAGTGATATTTTTGTTTATGAAAATGCTCATGATAGAGAAATAGCTAAGATAAAATACCCCTAAACACCATAAAACCATATATTTCTTTGTCTGTACCATTTTGTCTGTAGAATACTTTATGTATTATATATTCACAAGGACTAAATGGCATAATTCTGTGCTTGTAAAGTTTCTTTTGCATTATCAAGGTTGGAAAGGAATTAGTTTTGTTGTATACATTGTCTGGTTGTGGATGCTGTTCTTGATCACTTTTATCTATAAATGACAACAGCTTCTTTAAAAAAATGTAAATGTTTACTTGCAGTTTTGCAAATAAGGTTTATGTGACTCTTACTGGTTTGGTTTTGCTTGAGTTAAGCTACACAGCTTGACTTGTGACAGTGTGCAAACCTTTAGTTTGAGATTACTAAATCTGGTTAGTCAACAGGAAGGCACCAGAAAAGCAAGAAAAGGTGAAGAGGCAAAAAAATGAAGTAACAAATTACAGTAGTCAAATACTGGGATAACATAGGAGTTTTGCATATGTTGCCCATGTGCATATAAATACTATAAAGACATGGATCATAGTACATGCATTAGGTATGTAGAGGTCCAGTTGTTGACCTTGAGGTAATGTTTTTATCTATTATGATTTCCTGATGACTTACAAAAACTGCTCTAGCAAAAAAAATAAAAAAAAATCCTTGCTGAACTCAAACATATTTCATGAATCACAAGAAAGGGTGTTAATTGTATAATTCTTTTAATTTGTATTGCTAAATGGTACTGCACATTTGTTAATGGTTTTTTGTCTCATACCTCTGTGTGAATACACTCACAGTCATAGGTGTGGATACATATGTTTAAATACAAATGTATGTACAGGTTGTATGTGTGTATGTAAATATACATGCACATATATGGGCAAAATATATGGAAATGTGCACAAAGATGTTTACATACAACAAGATGCATAACTGCTAAGTAAAGTCAAATTTTACTGATTTTTATATTAAGGAGCTTCGGCCAATAATGTTTTAAGTCAGTGGACATCCTTTGACTGCAGATGGATGTGCACAACAGATGAATCATAAGTTTACAGTGAAAAAAATTAGTATGCTGTGAAGGTACAGATGTTGAAATTTAAACTGAAAATGAGAGTGAAGTTTATTAATACTGTAATAAAAGGCAGGTTGGTGGGTTTCTTACAGCCAGCTGATGTGCATGAAAGCTTTTTCATTATTAGCAGCTGCATCAGGTTATACTTACTGACAAGACTGATGTTTATTTTTTAACATGCTTAGAATGAAAAACAAATTATTCTTTCTCTCCCTGTACTAATTTGTGCTCTTTGATGATGCTTTGATGAATTCTGAAAGTCTTGCTTTAAATTAATTGTCAGGCTTTAAGCTTGTTTTTGTGCTCACTCTTCTCTTTGAGTGATGATTACTTTTCTGGCCCAAGCTGAATACTAGGAGAATAGCTTTTTGTGTAGGTTCTCGCAGGTGGAATATACCACAGCTAAAGCTTTTGGTTTGCTTTCCAGGCATAATTGGTACCTTACAGAGATGTAGCGTATCTCATGCTGTTTTCCTCTCTAAATGTTAACAAATAGGTTGTTGTTGCAGCTCTTCAAAAACATGGAATATCTTGTCCTTTAGTCAGTCATATTCTAAACACAGCCTTGTCATAAGGAGGAGATGAGATGTGCTGGAAAAGGGGCTCTGCCAGTGCACTCTGTGAGTCTGCTGGAGTTGGATTTAGCAAGATGTGGGAGATAAGGTGCATGTTGTCCATGGATGTCTACTGCTCTGACTGATGGTGCAGGAAAAGAATTAAGTGACAATCTCTGTACAAAAAAAGCAAACTGGGAAAAGCACACAAGGGTGCTTTTTTCTCCCCCCTTCCCTGCTTTGTGCTTTTTGTTACTGGAATACTAATGTTTTTGCAACAATATTTGATTAAATGGCTTCACAAAGAATTGACTTCTTGCTTTGTCTGTCTGTATCCCTTTTAAGGAATGCTGCTCTAGGAAAAATAAGGATATTTGAAAGTTTAGAGATATCCAAGAAAATGGCCTTTTGGTGAGAAGAACCTATGTTGTTTTTTCTAGCAGTAAAAGAGATGGTTCTGTTTATCAAACTGTGCATACCGTATGATGCTTCATATTTTTCCATTTGATTTCCTGCAGGGTGATTTCACTTGGAACAGCATGTCAGGGCGCAGTGTTCGGCTGAAGTCAGTTCCCGTCCAAAGCCTCTCGGAGCTGGAGCGTGCTCGGCTGCAGGAAGTGGCTTTTTATCAGTTGCAGCAGGACTGTGACCTGGGCTGTCAGATTACTATCCCCAAAGGTAAGGGCTTGATAAGCTGTCTCTGTTTAGATTGTTAAGCCACTGATTTCATATCACAGCAGTAAACACTGGAGTTTTTTATTCCACAGATACTGTCTTCTATTTCAGTTTTGCTTAACCACAGTCATTATGTAAAAACGTTGAATAAAGTTGTTTGTCTGCTGTGTCCAATTTGGGCCACCTGGGGATGGGATCATCTGATCAAGGGCAGATGTCTACAGGGTAGATAATCTAAATCAGACCCATTCATGCCAAGATGTCTTGATACTTGGTTGAGAGAAAAATGCTTTTCTTACATTTCCTGATATCCAGAATTAAATGTCTATGTAGGTCAAGTAGATCTTACCATAGAAGTGGTTTTTTTCACTCTGTATAACATTGTCTGTGAAGGAAGCCAGCTGTCACTAGTTCAGATAGACAGTGAAAACTGTCTATATCAAATTTATATCAAATAATTTATATTTAGCAATTATATGATATATTTGCTATTTATATCATTTATATCAAATAATATGAGTCCTACCCAAGTTTTCCTAAAGACAGTGTTGCATATTTCCTAGAAAACGAGTTAATTTTCAGCATAAAACACTGAACTCCTAGGAAACAGGAGATAAATGAAAAGGAGAAGCTCAGCTCTTGGAATCCTGATGCAGGATATGTGCATATGGTAGACCTGTACTTAGGTTACTGTGGAAGAGATCTAAACCTCACTAATGAGAAAGGTTTTTTTGTTTCCTGTAGGCTGCAAATCAAGCATAGCAGAGATAGCTGTTGTGCAATCATCTGCAAATCTGGCTTTCCTGTTGTTTCTTTGCAGTTGTATACTTACATAAGGAATAACAAGAGGTTGCTGAATTCTCACCTTTGACTCTGACTAGAGTGTGGTAGCATAAAAAGTGGTGCCACAGGAGCAATTTTTTAATGAATCTAAGTTAAGCAGAAAAAAAAAATTGTCATTATTATGAAAATAATGACATAGAAGAGAATAAATGTGAAAGAGACAGGCTTTTGTATTCATCAGCTTTTTAGAGTCTGCAGAAAACTCCTGCCAAAACCAACTTTGCACGTATAGCAAGGCATCAGTTTGCAGTGAGATGGATTTAATCAACTTCTTCAAGCCTCACCAGCTCCTGTGGTCCCTCAGAAAAGAGTTCAATCAACAGGAAAACAATTTTACAGGATATTCATAGGAGGAACTGGAACACTAAGGGCATTGCAGTAATTCTGACAGTCTGAACTGCCAATGGCTGTTCCTGAGGAGATGGAAGCTGTTCCTCCATACACACATGGAGGTCCTGCCATAAGGATGTGTGGTAATATCATCCAAGACAATCAAGTATACACATTCATAGAATAACTTCATTTGGAAGGGACCTTAAAGGTCATCTAGTCCAACCCCCTCCAATAAGCAGGCATATCTTCAACTAGATGAGCCTGCTCAGAATCCCATCCATCCTGGCCTTGGATGTTTTCAGGGGTCAGGCATCTACCACCTATCTGGGCAGCCTGTTGTTCCAGTGTCTCATCACCTTCACTGTAAAATATCTTTTTTACACCTACTCTAAATCTGCCTTCTGTTGGTCTAAAACCATTACTCTTTTTCCTGTTGCAACAAACCCTACTAAAAAGTCTGTCCTCATCTTTCTTTTAATCCCCCTTTCAAGGCTACGCTAAGATTTCTCTAGAGTCTTCTTTCTCTGAGCTGAGCAGCCCCAGCTCTGTCAGCTTGTCTTTGTAGGAGAGGTGCTCCAGCCCTCTGATGATTTTTGTGGCCCTCTAGACCTGCTCTAACAGGTCCATGCCATTCCTGTGCTGAGGACCCCAAAACTGTGTGCAGCACTGCAGGTGGGGTCTCACCAGAGTGGAGCAGAGGGGCTGAATCCCCTCCCTCACCCTGCAGGCCACGCTGCTCTGGATGTAGTGCAGGACATGTTTGTCTGTCTGGGCTGCAAGGGCACATGCTGGCTCATGTCCAGGCTCTCATCCACCAGCACCCCCAATTCCTTCTGGCAGGGCTGCTCTGAATCCGTTCATCTCCAGCCTGTATGGATGCCAGGAGCTGTCCAGATGCAGGACCTCATGAGGTTTCCATGGGCCTAGTTCTCAAGCTTGGCAAGGTCCCTCTGGATGCAACCCATCCCTCAGGTGTGCCAAGCACCACTCAGTTTGCTGTCACTGGTAGATTTTCGGAGGGTGTACTCAGTATCACTGTCCATGTCACTGATGGAGATATCATGCAGTGGTGGTGCCAATGAGGACCCCTGAGGAGCACCACTGGTCACCAGTCTCCATCTGGACATTGAGCCGTGTTCAGAAGCTTTGAGCTTTGAAGAGTGAGTACTGCTTTTGTGTTCTGCTTGCTGTTTCCTTCTGGGACAGCCATGAAAGGCCAACTCTTTGGGGAATCTTGTTTGAATCACACACAAGAACTGTTTTTATTTTCACAGCATATATATATACATGTGTAAATATATGGGTGTGTATATATATATACACACCTGGGTAAATATAAAATATGAAATTAGTTTTAGATATATTGATTCAGAAATGTGTAATTATAAGCATAGAAACTAAATAAGAATATAAATCTTTGTTAAACATTTAAAAATAAAAGGAATTTCAAAAAGTGAGGAACTCCAGGCTGCTGTTTCATCTCTACTGTTGGTCCCATCATGTAAATCTTGGCTCAGTTTGAATGAGAAATAAATTGGCTATTCAGTTCTGCTCTCCACTTTGAATGTACCAGTGAGGTTATTAATAAGAGGCAAATAATTTCACATCTGCATTCTTGCTTTGAATGATCAAATCATGAAATCTTCTGTGTTTTAATGTATACATGATAAAGAAATAGCCAACACAATTGAATTTTAGTAGAATACCATCTATTGAAGGAAGTGAAGGTAATAGCTAGAATTAGGATATATTTAATAATTAACCATCCATCCTGTTTCAAAGCTTGGCATCAGTTTTGACAACAGAAATAAATATTTTGAAGTGGATATATAGAACACTCTATCAATCCATCATGCTACATCTGTGCTGGTACTTTGGTAGGAGAATAAGAATCTACCATATTGTGATTATTACAGATTGGTTTAGGCCCTTTGCAGAAACACTCTGAACCCCATGTTCCTATCATTTTTAAATGTGTGGAATGAAAATTTATGACAAGAGTTTACAGACAGCCATCCAGTTAATCATCACAGTTGAACATCATGTGTAAACTGGGAATTTCAAGTTGTATCCATGTGAAACTGGCTTGGGCACTTTGGGCATGCAAGAATGCAATAAAATAAACTTCCATCGCAGCCATCAAGTTAAAAACAGGCTATTAAACATTTTGTATCTAAAAAACCCAAACCCATAATACTGAGATGTAGAACTAGTACTGTCTGAGAGAGCTAGAGGAGCTCTGTAGGTCTGAAGACATCCAGAAAAACGAAAGCTGTACTCTACAACTCTATTCTACCTCAGAGAATGCCACATGAAAATATTCATGAGTAGAGGCAAGTGGAACTATTTATGTATTAGAAAATTTAGAAACCTGTGTATAGAGCTGGACTTCTTTGTGGTTTTCTGGCTGCTTTTCAAAACTTACTAGAGAATTACATTAGAACATGCATGTGCCTGCTGGGCATTTGCTTCCTGCAAGCATTTGAATAATCACATTTACTGGCATAGGTATGGTGAAAAGTAAAAATTCATTGTTCTTGGCTAACAAGTGTTTGTGCCAAACGTGCTTGCATGGAGGTTAAACCTGAGTACAGATGCCTCTGCCTTATCTTTACAACCATGGACGTGCTGTTACTGGTTGCTTCTTCATAATGCTTCAGTCCTCCCATGCTCAGAAGGTCCCTTTGTCACAGCTAGTGCAGTTTACCTCTTCCAGGGCTCATCTGGCTATTCCCACACTTGTGTAGGAATGCATAGAATGTGACACCTCATATGTAATCCCTCCCCTTCACTGTATTGTAGCCATTACCATTAATGAAGAACATTACTAACATCTCCTAGTAAAATATCCTGTGGTCACAGAGAATGGATCACCTCCCACAGGAACTTCTTTAACCAGCATGTCATTTAAAATATATGCTACAATTGCACTGAAGTAGGTAATTAGCATGAATTCAAGTGGATCCAGAGGTACTATTTTTACATATATGATGAGATATTCCACGTTTGTTTCTTGTTGTCTTGCTTTTCTGGCTTTTATCTTCCAAATTCTGTAATCAACTCCTTTTTTTGCTCCCATGCCACTCCCCCATTTGTCACCAGAAACTAGCAAGAATTCTTTATCTTGTGTTGGTTAATGTGTTAAGTTGCAAGAGGATGTAATTTCCAGGCAAAGCATTATGCAGTTTCTTTACCAATGCAATTACCCTGTGGAAGATTTTTAATTTGCTGACATTCTGAATGTCACAAGAGTACCATTCTGGTGACGCCTCTTTGCAGTTCATGTTTACAATACAGTGTGTTTTTTCTCATTTCAGGGAAGTCAGTCTTCTCTTTAAAATAGGAGAAAACAATGGTGATGAAACTCACTTCAAGTGTGCTTACTTTTTGGTGGCATGATTCTGTGTATGTCCTTGTACACAAGTAGTGAGAAAAATGAACCTTTTACAGAAGGTCTTAACAAGCAAACTCAAGTTAGATAGCTTCTGCAGAGTAAAACTGGGATCAGAACAGCAGAGGAGCTCATTTTCTTCTGTTCACAGGCTCCAGGTGTCTGTTAAACTGAGAGGTTGTTGAATGAGGTTTGATTGGCTCCGTTTCCTAAATACCTCCTGTTTATAATGACTCTCTTCACAGTCCTGTCCCGCTTTACTGACCCTGTGTTTGAAAGCAGGGGTAGGAACTGCTAGGACATTATAAGTTGAGCAAATGGGGAATTAGGGCTTCAACCCTAATTCAACTCCTAGAGCACCTGCCTGGGTTTTAAAGGTGTGATGGGAACCTGTTGGAAAAGGGGCTTGAATAGGATTTGGGACTCAGGGGTCATGTTTAGGTCTTCTCTTTATTCAAGAAGAGAGAATGACTGCTTGTGTTCTTGCCAGTTCCCAACAGGATGTTGTCTTCTCACCTTTGCATGGGGCTGGAGGATTTGTAGAGAGGGAGAATAAATGAAAGAGCATTTGGGGATATATGTGGTTTAGTGGTGATTATGCTGGTGCTGGGTTGACAGTTGGACTTGATGATCTTGAATGTCTCTTCAACCCTTGATGACTCTTTGATTGTGTGGTGTTTTGGGAGAGAGAAAGTAATTCTTAACTTTACTGCCAAATGTGGTTCTCAGGTCATTAGTTTAGTTGTATTTAATATGATGTAAGAGTGGGTTTAGAAGCTTAAATGCAGTCCCAGTCATTTAAGGAAAGTCATTTTAAGGGAAGCTGATGCTGCTTGAACATGTGCTGGTGTATGTTCTTGCATGTAAGCTTTATGGCATGTGACACCGTGCATCTGCTCACATGAAGTGAGTGTTGGTCTCCTGTACAATTTGTTTCATTAAGGTGAGTTTGAAAAAACAGGGCTGGATAAGCATGTGGTTACAGACTGAGAGCTGAGACAACCCTGTCTCTGAAATGGAAGAAAACATGGCTAGGCTTCCTGAATTTTTACCATTCATTTGGGTACTTTACCCCCAATATATTCCAGTTAAGCTCTGAATAGAAATGGGAATTAAGAGTTACACAATTCTCTGCTTCTTGTTTATTTTGGCAGGGCGTACTTCTTTTAATCTGTTTTTTGCTTACATTACTTGCCATTGTATTTCATTATTCATTTTCCTTAACATTGAGACTGACTATGATTTTTATCCGGGCTTGCATTTTTGTGAGGGCTCCAAACTGCTCATTGTTTTTAATCACTGACCATGTTATATACTTTATAGCTGTTGTGGCAGTGGAAAACTGTAAACTAAGTAAACTGTACCATATACATTCTGGAGTTGCATGCTTAGGGACTGGGCGCTTTTGAACTGGCATCAGTGAATCTTCTAAGTGAAGAGGCTTATTACCATCCCTCTTAATGCCAATCTCTGCTGATTATTCTCATATGAATACTGTCTCTGGCACGGGCTTATAAGTCCATGGATTTTCTTTCAGTGTAGTAGAGTTCATGAAGATTATATTTAAGACAAGTAAGGCTCAGATAAATTCTCCTCCTTTATGCTACATTAGTAAATCTTGGATATACTGTATCAGACAGACTGGTCAGAGATAAAAACTGTTTAACATGCTGATTTTCAAACTGAACCTGTGCCCTCCAATTCGAATATTTTATGGAAAAAAATGTATTTTTCTAAGGATTATTCTTTTTTTTTTTTTTTTTTTTCATCCTAAGAAAACAAAACCAAATATCTCTCACTCTGGGAAAAAAAAAAGGAAATAAAATTGAATAAATGTTTTAAGCTAGGAGAACTCCCAGCTGCTGCAGAGTAGAGGTTGTGAGACTCAGCCTTGAGCTATGCTACACAAGCATTTATCAAAGTGAAGGTGACAGGAGTTTTTCCAGGCAGAGAGAGATAAGAAAACAAGAAAAAAACTTTTCAATTTTTTTTTTTTCTCCCAGTAAGTAAATTTGCAGAATTTTTTGTTGGGATTTTTTCTTTCAAATTCACTTTTTTAACACTGTTGAGAGAAGAAAAAAGGGAAATACATCAAGCTTGCAAGAATGTAATTTTTCTAACATTGCAACAGGGGAAATAATTTATTATCTTCAAAACTTAAGAAAGTTTTTAGAGAGATGTTCCTTTTTCTAATTTTTGCAGTGAGGAAGTTTTTTTATAAAAGACTATGCTGTGCTCAGCAAATTGATTTCCGAGATTTTCTTGTATCACGTAGCAGGTTTTACATCAGGAAAGCTTTATTCAACTTAGCTATTTTGTCAGTTGGAGGCAAGCTAATAGCTTTAAAAGCAAAAGGTTTTACTCATTACAAAACTCACTAGAAACAAAAAAAGCTTATCTTTTTACTAAACAGTATTTTGTAAATAGCTTTTGAGAAGCAGCATGCATTTTCATTGTGCTGTATGGACACAGAACAGAGGTGGAAAATGCTGTAGGCTTCATGGGGAAATCAATGGCACTGATAATGTAAATATGACAAAGTGAGTTTATACTTTAGCACATTTAAAATAAAGATTTGTGTAACTTCTGAGAACCTACCTGTTGGGTGGGTATATTTTGTGGAGAGAGGGGAAAGGAATGAGGACAAGGATGGACATTGAAGGAATACTTGGCTCTGGAGCTCATTGGGCAGGAGCACTGACAGGCAGGAGTCTCTCAGTTCCTTTCACAGTGAAGGAAAGAGATCTTGCTTAAATTCCTAAGATAAATAAGGAAATATTACAATCCACGTGTCTGTATACAAATGTCATGAAAAGTTAGAGAAGATGGAATCGTGACCAGGGTTTTTCATTACAAGGGCAGTTGCTTATTTAGATACTGTCCATTGTAGATTTATGGTACTGCTTTTGAAAAGTCAAATCCAGAGACTGCTGTGACATATATTTGATGTTATATGTGCAATATATATTTGATGGTATGTCCCATAGAATTTAAAAATTACTTTTGAGACAAAAAAATCCTATCTAATGTAGTTTCTTTGGGAGTACACTTGAAATAGGTACTGACTTGAAGTACATATAAATTTGTTTGGTATTTTTTCTCAGTGTCAGACTTGAAAATCTCAGCTTTAGTTTTAAGACATTGATAATGACCATTGGCCATATTCAAAAGCTGAGACATGGGGTAGAGAGAATCAGTGTTGGGAAGCAAAATACACATACAGAGGCTCTAAAAGAGCTTTGCAAAATTAGATGTATTTGGTGGGTTTTTTCCTAAATCTTTGAGAGAACACTAGCATAACAGAGATATTCTTGGTTGTGTTTTGCCAAATGTCTTTAACACTTCATGTAGTACTTACTTACCCTTTGGTTCTGAATGCCCATCTAGGCTGTCCTGTATTTACCAGTAATCAACATATATGTCCAGTGATTCTATAGTGACTTAAGAATTTGTGCTTTATTGGTGTTCAAAGCCAAATATATGCCAAGAAAAAAGCTTTTGAACCTTTATTAAAATACTGACATTGCAGCCTAATAGTTTCTATGTTCAGCTTGCCTTTGGCAGAGCTTTGCCAACATAGAGCACCTGTATAACATGTATTCTTCCAGTATACTTCAAAAATTTCAGTTGAAAACCAGACATTCCTATTATCTTGTGTGTGTTGCACCCTTCAGAAGTGCATTCCTGATGGAATGAAGGGAAGTATTCATCATGATTTTTTTCTTGCTTTAGGTAGAAAAATTTTCTCTAGTTTTTCCACAGGCATGATTTAAGTGGAGATGTGGTTGATGCTGGAAACATAATGTCTCTAGATACTGATAAGGAGAGATAAAGTGACTCCAGATAGATATATTTTATCAGAGCTGTGGTACTATATATATCTTTGTATCAGGCTTTTACACTGGAAAGGCTGCCTTGAGATTTAATGGAGACGTAATCTCCTGCTGAAGGTTTTTAAGAGTAGATTAGACAGATGTCCATGAGACTATTTCTGTGCAGGAAGTCAGCGCAAGTGTTCTCTGCAGAACTCCTTGTGTCTTTTTTCTGTGTGGTTTACATTTTCAACACCTGCTTCTGTTATGATTGATGATACAAAGGACAGGTAATTACTACAAAGAGACATGATTAGAAGTAAGATCTGTTGGTCATTTTTCAGAGGGATAACAGCTCAGTTATTTGAGCCACCAAACTGTGCAGTGAGAGACCTGCTTAACCAGGATTTCACTTCCACGCACCGAGAGCTCCTCTCTCATTTCATTTCTTCACCACAGCTCTGAGCAGGGCTACTGTGGACTAGTTTAATTAGTCCCAGAGGGAGTAAGTTATGAAAGCTGTTTTATTTTCCTGTGTGGCTTCTTCTTTAAGGTGAGAGTCCAAGGACAGACTTACACAAAGGAGCCATGGCAACAAAACGATGCTCAGAAGACAATGGAGACCTGGGTGCCCTGAACCATCTCTGTGACACTGGCTGGTCTCCTAAACTCCAGAGGGTTAGAGGAATTTCCTCTTCCTTTATTTTTCTATTTCAAACTATAGCATCAAGGCTCCTGTTTGGTTTTCATTTGGTATTTTGATTTTTTTTCAGTACAGCTAAAATACTTTCATTGACTGTAGTTTTCATTTATTAGTGTAAATAACTTTTGACCTTTTTTTTTACCTGTTTTAGAGTTGACAGTTTTTCTGAGTTACGAAAACACTCCAAGGAAGGGATGTTGTTCAGACTTTCTCAAAGCTTTCAAATATCTGTCCATCATTGTGGTTTCTGAGTGTCTTCCTCTTAAAGAGAAGGGCAGCAGCAAGGTCCCTGATGTATCACAGGCTATTTAAGTCAGGAACTTTCCTGTCTTTGGCAATTAGGGAAACTCCTCACACTATAGGATGCTGCTATAAAGGGAAAAAGTAGTGTCTATATTTTGTCTTGCACCTGCTACTTGACATTACTGTTTCATGAATCCTGTCATCAGTGTCAATGTAGCAAATACTCCCTGAAGCCCAGAAGGAGTGGTTCCCTCTAATTTCATATGCCTAGACACATTTTTTGCTTCCATTATTGACACAAGGCATGTGTTCCATCAAAAGACCTGGACCACCCTCTCTGGCTTTTTTTAAAGGTTTTGTTGGTGGGTGGGAGGTGGGATTTTAATATTATTTTGTTAGATTACTATGACTTGGGATTTCTTATGACACGGGAAATCCTGTGCTCATGTAGGTGCTGAAGCAAGCAGAGCTCTGTATGAGTTGAAAATCTGAATGTGTGTATACACAGGGAAGTCAGACCTGGCATAGTGCATCTGTTTTCCCTTTCCAGGAATTTGCTTGCTTTTAGCTGCTCTCCACTAACAGCTACATACAAGGGCATTTGACCTTTCCTTCATAATCTGCTAAAAGTTGCCAGGTAGCTTTGCAGGAGTTTTTTGATTTACTTCCATCATCCCTTCTATGTATGGCAGCAGCAGCCATTTTCCTCATTATGGCATAGAAAAGTACTTGAGCAACTGTTTGTTTGGTTTTTTGTGTGTGTCAAAATGAGTTTTTTTCCTTAGGTTCAACTAAAGATTTAACAAATCAGCTCCCAAACAATTATAATTCAGTGTTTGGATTCTAAAACTCACTGAATATCTTGTTTCTCAGAGCTCATGTAATGCAGCCATCTTAAATGCATTATTAGTTAAAGAAAATTTAAATGGCAAAAAAAAAAAATCTATGTTTTCATTACAGTGATGGCAAAATTACTGAAGAGGGTTTTTTTCCCTGACTTCTCCAATGCGGTTATTTCTTGTCAATATCCAAATGCAAAAAGATCAGACTATACCTTAAACAAACAAACAAAAAATAAGCAGAAAGATAGGAAACTTTATTCTTGGTTTTGTTGTGGTGGTTTGAAAAATTCTGCAACTATTAAAAATTCTGTTACTTTAAGGATATTTATACACAGCTTGCACAAACAAGGCAAGCATTGACTTTGTACTTGCTGAAGTGTTTCTTTTGGGGCAGCTGTGCTCTGTTCATCAGTAGGACCTGCAGCTTCCTGCACAGCAGGAGTGCAGTGGCCTGGGCAGGCCTGGGAAGCTGCTCCTTCCGAGCTCCTCTCATTGCATGGGTGGGCTCTGACATCGCCCTCCCTCTGGCTGTGGCTTCAGGAGCCCTGACCTTGCTGCAGAGGTCAAATCCCACATTCCCTATCAACTTAGGTTTGTGTCTTCGTTTGGAAAGACAGATATCTACCAGGGAAAGTTGAAGTTCCTCTTGGAATGGAGAATGTAAACCCCCTCCCTCCAAATTATTATAATTTTGCAATTAGAGGCTTTCATGTAAAGATATGGGAATAGGAATAACAGTTCTGTACTAGGAATANAACAGCTGACCCATTATCAGAAGGCATCTGCCCCCCCTCCCCTGGTGTTACAAGAGAGAAAGAAAAAACATCTCCCCAACTGCTTTTAAGATGTGAAATAGAATGCACATTTTTGGTTCCATAACTCAATACAGTTTGGTTCTCACCCTTAGAATACATGTCACCTGCAGTTGCCCAGCAGTTAATGCAAGTCTTTTCATAACAGAGAATCATGGAAGAACATATTTGAAAAGTAGTTATTTCTTTAAAACATATATTCTTGTGGACTATGTAAGTCCTTAAATGCACCAGGGAACATGTAGGCAAATGGAGTGCAAATATTATGTTTTCTTATGATTCCTCTAGCCACAGGAGTTGAGTAGCATTTGCCATCTGAATTAGAGCAGTGACCAAAGTAAGTTGTTGTTTAGTTGGTTGTGGTGGTGGTGCTCTTGAGTTTTTGATCCTTTTTTTTTTATTATTTTTTTTGTTTGGCTGGTTGTTTGTGGGTTTTTTTTGTGAAGGAGAGTTAATACCTATATCACTGCAGTTACAGTGAGATAGGTATATTTTCCAAAAGCATTTTTTGTTCAGCAAGTTGGGTCATGGCTCTTTCTGATAGAAACAGACCTTGCAAATAGGTTTCAGTAGAAATAGTGCATTTTTCTAGATTTGAGGCTAGTTTGGAGCTACCCTTTTCAGATATGTTTTCCTGAAAGACAGGGCAGCCTACTGGTAACACACTCAGCTAGTATAAATTGATGCCTTTGCCTTCAGAATAGCTGTGAAGTATCAAGAGATATGCATAAAAAATTCTATTAGTACCTGGCAAGCAAATTATGTAGGGTTGGTTGTTTTGTTTTGCTTTTTTAATTTGTATCAGAACCACATGAGGTTATTGTGAACTGTTATTTGATTAATAAAACTGTAGTTCCCGTAGGGATGCAACTTTCTTTTGAAGTAGATGATATTTTCATCAGTTTTGCCTTCTTAGACAAGTTCCACAGAAACTTATGAATACTTCCTAGATAAATAATTTAATTTGTCTACCAGTATGACAAAATTCTTACTGTTCAACCATAAAGAAATTGTGTATAGTGCAGCTTTTAAGCTTCCAGCAGCTGAATCACTTAAACCTGTGCAGCTGGACTTTGTAATTCGTCTGTGTTTCATTTTAACAATTAGCAGTGCCTTAGGCCAGGGGGACTGAAGCCTAGGTTTGAAGAAGATGCACTAACCACAGGTTACCAATGAGTCTGCTGCTATGTGGAAGAGGTGAATTAAAAGCACACTTTTGTCTGATGGTTGTGGGTTTTCTCAAGTGGTTGTATTGTATGCACTGTGTGTTGCTGAGGAGGTTGTTTCCTGTGCAGTCGTTGTTTCCCCACAGCTCTCTTGGTTTCTCACTGTTGCCCCAAGAAGGGTTTGGGTCAGGTGGTGCCCCTGCCCAGAGGGCTGCAGTGCTCCAGCCCTGTCCCCCCTGTGCACAGCCCAACGGGAGGGATGTCCCTTCTCCTGAAAAACTGGTTTTGACTTCAGCTCTGCCCTTTTCATGCTATTTCTTCTGCCATAAGCACATTCTTCAGGAACTTCTCAGAGGGGAATGCTGAAGCTTCTTTGCTGCATCAGAGGAAGCAGCATGTTCATGTAAGAGGAAAGCTGCCTTCGTTGTGTGTGCAATGCCTTTGGTGAGCAGCCTGAACCTGGTTGTGGGCTGAGGTGAGCATCCATGAGCCAGATGTCACCTGGAAGGTCATGTCTGCAGCTGTGGGTTATTTTTGAATGATTATGGCTTTGCTTCCATCAGCTGACAAGCACAAAGAAATGCTGATTTAAGTCAGAGTGAAATAAAGTGTAGAACATAGGCCATAAGGAAAAACAGGACAATAGTCCAAGGTTTCTGAATAAATACAGCAATCTGCATCACTGATGGAGGCCTTGTGTGTGTATGGCTGAGGCAAAGGGTGAGAGTGATAAGAAATACCTGAAGGCTTAGCCTTCCCCTTTTCATATTGCTTTATATGCCAAAATCCTGTTTCTCTGGTTGAATTTTTTTATCTTCCATCTGTGTTGCAGCTGGCAGTGCTTTGGAAGTTACTGCATGGGGACAGGGCATTTCAACAAGTTTTTAAGAATAAATATTTCAAGATGGACATTTATAGTCACAGAAATGGCTAAGTAAAACCAGCACCCTCTTCTTCAGAGCAGCCCCAAGTGCATATTCAGAAGTAAATTTGCTTTGTATAGTGACCCAAAGAAACGGCTGCAACCACAAACACTGTGCAACTGTCAATGAATGAAGTTCAGTCTTGCCATTATTGTGCTCTGTCAACAGAATTTAGCAGTGTTTTCTGATTGACACTCTCAATTACTTGCAGTATTGCACAGGCCAGAGAGACTGCAGCTTGACATTTATCACACAGGCTGGCTGTGGGAGGCTGGCACTTGGGAAATGAGTTTCTCTGGATGAGTGAAAGTGAACCAACGAATGCTCAAGAGAGGTCTAACTTTGTGCTTTGTAGTGCAGTTGGTAGTAATTTTCAAGACAGAATTGATTGCAGTCTTAGAAGATATATTCTAATTTTTTTTCTTTAAGTGCTGTTAGATCCAATTACTAGTGGTTATTAAGAAAAATGGCCATGGATAGAATTAGAATTACTATGAAGAAGTAGTTCAGAAATCTCACAATATCAACCTTTTTATCCATTTCTGTTTTGATCATTGAGCTATGGGTCTGATAATAATCACTGAGATAGGTCCTCTTTTTATACTCTGTGAAAATAACCCTTAATTGTGGAACTTGACAAGCATTCTTCCCTAAATGGACAAGAAACTAATTTCTCTTAAGCAAAGGAACTTGCCAATAAATGGGAAATTCTTTGTTCTACAACCCTGTCAGCAGCACATAATCTCTTATGTCAAAAGCCCACTGAGTTAAATTAGTTTAAAGGATTTGTATGAATTTATGGATTATGTTTTCTAGTAATAAAAAGTGTCCTTAAAGGACACTTTAAAGGAATATCATTCTTATAGATAATCCACTGGCCCATGTATAAGGAAAGTGCTGAAGAATCCTTTCTTTGTTACAGGTTCACTTCAAGCATATCTGACAGGGTATTTTTTTTTCATTATCTGAAGCCTAATACTGTAATAATGTCCCGGAAATGATGTACAAAGCTTGGATGNTTTTTTTTAAATTTTTTTGGGGGTTTTTTTTTTTTTTTTTTTTTTTTTTTTTTTTTTTTTTTTTTTTTTAACTGCATAACTTATTAATTATTGAAAGCATATTGGATTAGGGTTTCACAGACTGACTATTAAGTGATGTAGTCTGAAACTGTTGGCCAAGACTTCCTAAATATCAACTTTATGTGCCACTAACTGTATAATTCTGAGCTAATTCCCTATACCTAATTTGTGATGCTTTAGCTTATGCTGAGCAACACTTCTACCTACCAAACAGACTTGTTCATTTCCATAAATATAAACTGAATAAAGTACTGGAAGTAAATAGTAATAGGATTCAGCCTGCACTCCCTCTCTTTCAGTCATAGAAAGTGTTGGTAGGTTGTCTCATGCAAAGCAACAGAACAATAATTTTAAAAACTTACGAAGTTCTCTTTCTTTCTTTTCACCTTTTAACAGTTAAAGCTGAAGTTTATATATCCTCAGTGTGAAAATGTCTTCTTATTACCTAGTTTGTAGAACCGTGGTCTCACTTAGAGAGAAATCTAAGCCTTCAAATGGTCTGTAAAATATCTGGGATTTGATAGTATAAATGCTAAAAAAACTATGTTAGTGATGACACTGCAGGTGAACTTCGACCCCAAATATTTAAGTTTTGCTAATCTTGGAAGTCAGATTGTTCAATTCTTGTCAAAAGTCAGTAGTAGATCAGTAGAAATACTTTTGTATTCTGTAGGCTATGTGGTTCACTGGCAGAGTCCTAAAGAGATGACCTAATTTTTCGAATAGAAAAGTCTTTGGCATTAACTGAACCTGGAAGTGCTCACCACTTTGGAAAAAGAGGTCACGGAGCAATTTAATGTGCACTCAGGAGTTTGATTCTAGACTCCTAGTGTTTTAAATATTCATTGTTCTTGCCTTAATACATAGATGCCTAGGGAGTGATGGATGCATTGCAGTGAAAAATGCAGCAAACATATAAATTAGTAAGTACTGAACAGATCAAGTCCATTTCTGAAAAACAAACTGATCTGCACAGCTGCCTGCACAGGTGTCCTTCAGGAAAAACAGAATGGGTTAGCAAAGAAAAAAAGATGCAGCTTCCTTCACTGTGACAGTTGTCATCTGAGTGATTCTCTAGTCTTGCTAATGGCTTGAGTGGAATCTGTTGAACCAGCACTGTGTTGTTGATCTGCAGAAAGAAGACATAAATTAACAATTATATACACAAAAGGCTGGATAACAGCCCAACATCTTTTTATCGCTATGTGGTTTAAACTTTTCCAAAGTGGAAATTTAAAATAGCAATCCATCCCTACATAGTAGTACATTGGACTGATATAATACTATCTTGCATAAGTATTTGCTAATTAATTAAAAAACATAAAGTAGGTATTAATCATGGGTGCTTTGCCTATTTCTCAAGAATATTTTGGACATTCTCAAAACCACACTGCAGCTAATAAGTAGTAAGCATTATTATTATTGTGAATTGGGTTCATTTAATATGTAAAACTGCTGGAGTTGCATAAGTCTTTAAACACATTTTGAATATTTCAGCAATGTTCATGCCTGATGTGCCCTGTATTGTCATTTGAAAACATATTTATATGTACAGTGCATAGACTAATTTATCGTGTCTTTTGCTGGGGAGGAGGAGAACTTAAACTGAGCTCAGAAGTCTTGGCAGATCTGAGCTTTAGCTTTTTACTGAGATTCTTCTCAGCCTTATTTTCATATGCAACTATTTTTCTCTTGCCATGGGGTAAACCGTAAATGTAAATGATCATAGCAAATCACTGCATTTTACATCAAATTTTGATTCTTTCTCTCATTTTTTATGTCTCAGTAGACTTCAATGGGATGTCAGAATATCAGTAAATGGGATTTTGGAGAATAAGGCTCTGTGAGTCCAAAGAAATATTATTAGTCATCTATCAAAAAGAATCTGTGAAGCAGTAATTTGAATTTATTACATGGAAAATAATTGCAAAATTATTTTATAGATATAAAGCCAGAACACAATGGTAACAGGGACCGTTATAAAAACAAGCTGTACTGTCAGGTGCATGTAAGCAGGCTACCATATTGCCAAGAGTTGATATTTATATTGCCAGGAGGTGAAAGAATTTCTCTTAAAAACTCAATCTTAGCAACAGGAAATGTCAGAAGGTGTGAAAAGTCTGGGCTTTTCATCAATCAGAATATGACTTTGAGTTATAGCCTTGTCATGTGGCTAAGAAAAAAAGGAAAATCTAATCATAGACCATATCAGGCAATGAATTACCACCATTATATTGCTGAACTCTTATCCATCTCATCAGCCTTATTTCAGAGAGATGAATTCTCACCAGAGCAGGTGTGGGAAAAGGGGAGTTAACATAACCAGCACACAGCAGTTGTACCTTGAAACAGGAACTGAATATCTGAGTTGTGAGTGCTGGGAGCCCTTTCCTCCTGGAGGGCTGCTGGTATCCTGCAGTGCATCAGGAAGAGCTTTGCCAGCAGATGAAGAGAGATGATCCTGCCCATCTTCCCACCCTCAGTGAGGCCACATCCAGAGTGCTGTGTCCAGTTGTGGGCTTCTCAGTGCAAGAGAGACAATCAGCTACTGGCGAGGGTCCAGCAAATGCTTACAAAGATGATGAGGGATCTGGAGCACCTCTCTTATGAGGAGAGACTAAGGGACCTGGGCCTGTTTAGACTTGAGAAGGCTGAGAGGAGATCTCATCAGTCCGTATAAGTATCCCAAAGAGGGTGCCAAGGGGATGGGGCCAGACTCTTTGCAGTGGTGCCCAGCATCAGGACAAGGAACAGTGGCTGTAAACTAAAACACAAGAATTTTCACCTCAACATGACAAAGAACTTCTTCACATCGAGGAGGACAGAGTGCTGGAACAGATTGTCCAGGGAGGTTGTGGAGTCTCCCTCTCTGGAGACATTCCAAACCCACCTGGACAAATTCCTGTGTCACCTGCTCCAGGTGACCCTGTCTGGTGGGTAGTTGGACTAGATGATCTCCTGGGAAGGGACTAGAGGTCCCTTCCAACCCTAACCATTCTGTGATTCTGTGGTATCCTGGAAATAACTGCAGAGTGTGAGTGTGCAAGTGGAGTCAGTCCAACCACCATTACAAGAAGTAAAAAGAAGTGTTACTTTTAAATTAAAAGGATATTAATTGACTATTAAAGAACTCAGAATTTGTTGAGCAGTCTATTGGGTAATGTTCTGGACTTGGTTTTCAGTAGGATTTGAGGGAAAAGTATGAAGAAATAGCTTATGCTCTCTCATGACCCCTAATTGCAAAGATGAGAGTTCATTAACAAAGATCCACTTCACTCCTTTGTGGTATGTTCCTTGCTATAAAATACCACTTAATACACTGGCTTACAAAACCAGAAAAATGTGTTGAGACAGATTACTTGGTGACTCTCTTACCCTAAAAGTGAAATGGATATGGTGTGCTCCTTTTTGAGTTTTTGCCATATTACAAAACCAGTAAGGGAAAAGGCACATGTTTATTAAACTTTATCTAGAGCAGTGTCTCTGTTAGCATATCAGTCCCTGTGGTAGACCCTTTATATTGCTTTGGAACTTAAAAAATTCCAAAGGTGCAAGTTAAAGCAGGCTCCTGACTTAATCCCTGGTGTTTGTTGAGACCTAATAAATAAAATTCTGTTTTGTTGACTTTTCATTATAAGAGATGCTGTTGAAGGGAATAATGATAGCCAGCCTTTTGATATAATTGTTTCAAGAACCAACCTGCCTCTGATATTGCTTAAAACCTTTGGTCCTTAATACCATACTGAAAACTTGGATGATATATTGGTTATCAGAACAAAAATTTCTCTGGGGCTCTAATCCATCTGAACCAATCTGGACATGCTGTACCCAACTGCCAGCTCCCAGTATGAGTTCAGATCAGATGGGTCATGTGAAGGTGGTCAGCTATCAACCAATTGGTATGGCTGGTATGCAGAACTTTATCCAGGATGTTAGTAAAACTCCCTTTTCAAATACTACCTTTAGTTCCACTCCTGAATCACAGTCTTGTGACCATGGATGAAGGCAATCCAGTACCTTTTAGGTTTATGGTGCTTTGCTATCAAGAGCATCCAGCAAAAAACCTCCATTATTAACTCTTCAGTGATCACACATGTGTAAATGTGCCCAGCAGCATGCAGGCCCAGATACATCTGTGCTCCAGTACAGCCTCAGCATTTGGGTGAACAAAGCCACACTCCTTTGGGCCAGAGGACTGTGACAGTCCCCAGACTTTGTGAAATGTGCCTCACACCCTTCCTGATCACCAGTGCTGTGACTGTCTCACCCCATGTTCCTACAGCTTGTACAGCAGTTTCTTCAGGGTGACTTCACTTACTTCCTTTTTTTCTTTTTTTTTGCCTTTTACAGATGGACAAAAGAGGAAGAAGTCATTAAGAAAGAAACTGGACTCTTTAGGAAAGGAGAAGAACAGAGACAAAGGTAAAATGAGTAGATATTTAGTGATCAGGTCTTAGTTTTGTATATGAGATTTCTTTAGTCTGATACATACTTTTTGAAGTAGAATGTTGTTGAGCTGATATACTGTCTAGATATTTTCAAGCTAAAAAATACGTTTTATCTTTTCTGTTTGACTTCAGTATAACTCAGATCTCTTCAAATGAAAGGTTTTGGGTTTTTTTTTTTCCTGAGGAAAAAAAGAAGACTTAAAGGACTACATCTTTTCTCCTATGTTCTTTCTCCCCATTTTCACCATCCAGTGCAGAATGTGGTCTGTATAACATGATTCAGTTATTTACCTGCATTTGTTCTCTCAATTTACAAAGCACATAAATCCAGCACTGCCCAAGCAAGTCAGTTGGTGTGCTTTTCTTTCTTTAACCTTAGGAAAATAGCCATTGTTTAAAAAATGTAAATGCTTCAGTGCTACTGATCAGTTGGATTTTAATAAACTCCACGTGACATGGATTTACAGATAGGGTTGTACTCTTTTGTTTGGACACTAATCAGCTTTATGGGCTGAGTCCTAATCCAAGACCTGAAATTGACCTGTAATTTGGAGCCATTGAACTAAGTCTAAATACTGAGACACTGGAAAGAGTCTGTGAAATTGCATGTAGGTAATTGTGCATCTAATTTTGTGTCTACTTCTGGAAAACAAGTTCTGGAAAAATGATTGTAAAACTCAGTATCGATATCCCAGTTTCACAAATATGCACACAGATGCAGGAATTTGTGACAGAAGAATTGACCTGTTTACTTGATGCCCTCACTTTAGTCCAGTTTAGCAGAAGAATGGAACTCTGAAATTCCACTGAAAAAATTAACATCCCTCTTTCCAAGTTAGTTTAGATAGCTGCCAAGAAGAAAATATTTTTTAATTTATATTTGTTTAATGACTTATAATACATGATTATTATTTTCTTGATTTAAAATTGGTTATGGAAAATATTTGTATTAATCTTTCTGAAACTGAATGTGCCCTGAGACATTGGTTTGATATATCCAGTGGCTTCCTGCATTATTACATTACAAGTACCAAGCTTTTCATTTGTTACAAGAATTACTTGATATATAACTGAGCCACATGCAGAAAGAGTCATTAAGGAAGGGATTTAATGATTTTATAGCCATCTTTGGGGGAAAATCTTTTTTGCACTATTCTATTAAGGCATTACATTTGGTTACATTGCAGTTAGTCAGTCATTGCATTGCTATGTTTCTTTCTGTAGTTATTCGTGCAGATAAGAGTGCAAAGCAACATAGTTCTGTCAAAACCTGCCCTGCGTTTGAGTGTTATTTCCAAATATTGGTCTTCATAGGGCCTGTGAGGTGCTCTTCTGCATCAGAAAACACTAACCACATCCTGCTTTTTAAAATATTTTGTCTCTCAAAAATTTGTGGTGTACTGAGAGCTTTCATCTTTCTTCCCTTAGGGGTACCATGACTTTGGTAGTCTCTGTTGAAAGTTCCTCTTTAGGCGTTCTTTTGAGAGTTAAAATACATTTTGGCACCTTTTTTTCCCTCACATTTTTTCATTAATGCAGCAGATTTTAAAAATGATAAATTGCTTTGATAATTCACCAAAGCCAGAATTTTGTTGTGTCACCCAGACTTGGTAGATTTTTTGCACTTGTACTTTCAGAGCTCCACCAATGCTCTTTGGTGCAGTGCCTTGAGAAGTGTCCTTTTGGTGATGGATACAGATCCTTAACCCAAAGTTGGTCTTTATTCCACTAAATTCTGTTGCCAAAGATCTTTCAAACAATATTTTTTCTTATACTGCCTTGCATTCTTTTGTATTTCCTTACAGCCGTGTTTTATTTCATCTGAGCTTTGTTTCTAATAATTACACAGCTGCACCGGTGAGCACTTCAAGATATTGTTCTCTGCTATTACACTTCTGTTCAGGGATTTTCTTGTGTGTCTGCCTTGCATGGTAGCATTTATACTCCATTCACTTAGTAGGTTTGGGGATATGATTTTTATTCTGAAGGGCTTTCTGAGTGCAGTTTGCCTTTTAGGGCTCACTAGTTGCCACAGTAAAGGTCAGCACTTTGTACTTACTCATCATTGTTTAAATTTATCTACTTCCTGGTTTTCAGCCTCGCTCATGCTATCTGCTTAACTATACCAAGCATCTTTAGAAGTTGCTATGCTGATTCTCCTAATTTTAATTCCTTTCTTCTTATTATTATTTGAAATTCAGATGTTTCAAACATACACCCTTCTGCTTTTATCCTTTTTCTCTCATCTCTCACTGTCTTACTCTGAGTTATAGAGATGTTTTACATGCATTCTCCACTTACAAAATATGATAGGAATGCCCTCTTAGAGGAAAAGCCTCCTCAAACAGTAGAATCTGTATTTTTCTCTTTCCTTTAGGAAAAACTTGGGTTGGTCAGTACGGATTCAGGAAATTGGAAGGAGTCACGTTCTGAACAGGTTGTGTTAGCAGAGTGAAAAGAAAGGCATATCTGCTCTTACTAATTGCCAACAGCAAATGCTAGGCTAAAATAGCTAAATAGCAGTGTATGGCATCTTACTTGTCAGGTTTTCTGGCCATGCTTGGCCATGGTGTTACTTTTCTCTGCCCTTCTGAGTTATTAAAGATGATGTGCCAGTCAGGTACTTGCTGAGCAGACTCTTAATGCATGACAGCAGAGGGAATGACCAGCCAGGATTGCTGGTTTGTGCCATGGGGGCCATCAGCCTGGCACAGTGGTTGAAAGGTGGCTGTTTTCCTGTGGGAAGCAGCAGCACCAGCATCTCCTCCAGCCTCCAGAGTTAGGGGGGCAGTATTGCCCAGCTTTCAGCTGGTGAGTTAGCTCTGGAAAGAAAAATGTGCTGCTGGTCTCCGTAAGGATGAGCCTGCTTTGCTCACATCAGAACTGAGCTCGAGCCACCAGTGGCCTCCATGTCATCTGAAGTCAGAGTTAACCTCCCTTGACATGGCTTTCACTGCAGCCTTGTTCTGTAAAGAGAGTCCCTTCCAGTTCTGGGCAGCCAGTCCAAGACAAGCAGTTCTCACCATGAACATGGGTGTGCTACACAGAAGGCTGGGGGCACACACCCACCCAGGCAGCTTCCTTGTCCTCATGTCTGAAAGGAATCCCTTCATTCTGTGTATTTTGTTGGTTTTTTTTTTTAGTAACTAGTCCAGCTGCACAGTTTTGAGAAGAAAACAAGACCAGGCCACAGAACATCAGAGGGGAAGCAGGGAAGCTGATTACCAGGCACTTCATAAAGAGGAGATGCAGCTGCCCTAATGCAGATTTCATTTCCATCCCTTCAGCATCACTTTTGTAAACACAGTTGCAGTTGGGAGAGTAATTAATTGGAAACATTTTGTATTTTCTCTGTCCCTGCCTGGGAGCCCCCACATACCCAGACAATAATGGCTGAGGGGACCATGTTGTTGGTCCTGCCCAGAGTATGTGCTACCTGAAAATCTCCTTTTGTAAAGACAGACTCCTGAAGGTTAATCCTGACAATCATGCAGCACCATGTGATCATGTGTGTGGGTTGCAGTCAAAGATAACAGGGATGTGCCTGGCACAGAAGGCCACAGAGGTAGAAAGAAAAGACCTCCTTGCTGATCACCAGGGATGCACGATGGAGGCCTGACTGCAGCTCTGGCCTGACAAGCCCTCTCCTTTAGCACTGACATGCACTGCACTGCCCCACCAGGCAGGTTTCTGGGGTTGCTCTCTCTGGAGAGGTGCCACCTCTCTCCAACTTGTGCCCAAGACTGTTCTTCCCACCCCACCCCACCAGGCATCTATACTTAAAAGGCATAACCAAAAGGAATGGTATTCATTTTTTGTAGGAGATTTAATAACTTTTATTTTAGGACTCAGTCTAATCTATGGAGTTTTTACTGTCTAAACTTCACATTTTTTTTAGATGGATCAGTCAACGTGTCTGTTAAGTGAGATTTCAGCAACTTCTGAAGGCCAATAAAGACACTACGGTAGAATTTAATGCACTTTAAATGAGTTTCATATCTGTCCTTTTTTACATCTGTCAACATCTCATTAAAAGGGGAGAAATTGTAAAAGAAGTGTTTCTTCAATTGTTATTACATCTCTGAGTAATTCACCAAAGCAGGATGTAGCAAAACTTGCTGGATGTAAACAGACTAAACAGGAGAACAGCACTCCACCCAGACATTTAAGCAATATTTTCAGCTTCCATCATTCAAGTGTTTTTGCTTTACCCAGCCTCCTTGTTATTAATGGCCATCATGACCCTCGATCCTACTGTCTACAAGTGTCTCCAAACATTGGCTTTGGCTGCAGACAAACAGTACTCAGGCTGAAGGAGCAGTAACATGTCTGTGCAGCTCTTGGAATGAGACATTCTCAGGATGCTGTGTGTGCTGGCAGCTGGGTATTGTTCCCTTATGAATCCAGTGCTGATTTTTACAGCAGCAGAAGCAGAGTCTTTCGCCTCCCCTTGCCAGGGATATGGGTGTCAGCGTAAGCAGGCCCACTTGTGAAGTACACACAGGCATTCCTCAGAGACATGCCTCCCAGAAATTACTTGCCCTAGAAGATTTTATCAGTAAATCAGGTTCTCGTTTTGCCTTGGTTCCAGAAAACCCTACAGGTTAACAAAGACCTGCTCAGAAATAATAATCACTTGTTATGGGATTGCTTGAGTAACTGAGAGTCATCCTTTTGCTGACGTTTCTGTGTGGAATGTAAATACTTGGCAGGTTCATCTGTGAGGCCTTAGCAGAGCTGCTGTGTATGCAGGGCTTCCTGAGAAAAGGCCTTCCTGGTAACTTTGTGGCATCTGCAAATCCAGCCCATGTTCAGTTTTTCTTTTGTTCAAAAGTCTTGAAAATGTCTTTTATGTTTAATTCCTATACATGCTCAGTAAATTAAGATGTATTAATTAGTGTTTGCATTTGTTCTCAGTAATTCAGCCTATCATGGTGTCCACGTGCCTTGGCACAGCCTAAGGAGGGAGCTGAATAAATGAAGTTTCTTTTTTATTGTAGTTTATCAGAAATTGGTTTTTTAAAAGCCTTTCCACCGCCCTACCATGCCTTTATAAAAAACTTTGAATATGTTTCTCATGCTTTCTAGGCATTAAAAAGGGATTTTTAAATCAACATTGTGTCATATTTTATACAAAACTCAAGTAAAGTACCAAATAATCTCTTTAACTTTTTGTAAAAAATCCCCAGACCTACTCCCCAAAAAAAAAAAGCATAAGTAATTGGGAGGGTCTTATATCACTCCTTGAGGGTCAGTGAGCTCGAAGTAGCTGGAGAAGAGATCTTCAGCCACAGAACTGATGCTGAGAACGTTGTTTTACCTCAAATCTCCTGGAGTCACTGCAGGTTTTGAAGAACCTTGTGATGGAAGAAGTTTTGCAGTTCCCATTATGGACTGAGGTTTCTGTTTTCTTTATTTTCTGCTTCCATCACTGTCTCTACAGGTCTGAAATAATTGATTTCAGTTAGCAAAACAGAGTTACCCTGTCTGGATAGCTGGGGAGATTGACTTCAAGACTCCATTTAAATATCTCTTTAAAAGCATGTTAATCTCTGATCTCTATTCCTGTCATTTAAATAGATGTGGTACAAGCACCTTAGTAAATCTTGATCACAGGATTTTAGCAACCCAAAACCAGCATTAAGAAAAAACTCTGAATGCTAAAGATACATAGTTACTTTTCACTTTATTAGTACTGAAAGACTCATTAGAATCTAGAATATAGACCTCACTGGTTCTTAATAATAGGCTGTTATGTTCTGTGGGATGGAAAGCAGTTTTCACCAGCTGAAACTTCAGAGAAGTCTTTTAAACTGTATTTGGACAAGGTAACATGAGGTCAAGTAAGCTATAACCATGTGGGTCAACATCCTGAATATTATCATTTGATTAGCAAAAAGGAGGATTTGGGATCACTGAAACTTTTATTTGATCTGGCTGGGAATAGCAGCCTGCTGCTTTTTATTAGAAAATGATGATTTACCACCAAAGAAAGATTTCCTGGGAACATATCAGTTTCAATCAAAATGTTGTTAAGAAACTTGCCTCAGCTGCAAGATTGACTTTCTGGTAAGAGAAATTATGCACTTCTCCAAAATAGTAAATTGTCTCCTTTGCTAGTAAACACTGAAAACTGGAGTGTATTAAAAGTGGTGCTGGCTAAGGATACAAGTCTGTTTCCAAGCTGATTGCCCCATCTGCCAGGTTCTTTCACATTTTTACATGATGCTTTTTGTAAAATGTCTTTTTAAGCTGTCCAGTCTCCTCATTGAATAATTGATAATTTTTTTTCTTGAGTTTACAGAGAACTAACTTTGTAGCTTTGGCACTCAGTATGTATACAACAGACCAAGGTTTGAGCCACTGCTTTAAGGTACATTTCTTCATGCAAAAGAAACCTCTCAGACAGAGGGGATCCCCAGTCTACAACAGTAAAAAGGCAGTTTGTCCTCTTACCTTTCTTGTGAGACCAAAGCCTCAAACCTGCACATCTTGTGACCTGAGTTAGTGCCCTTTCTCTCCCATCCATGGGTTGCCAGTTATTTCACATGAATACAGCTTTTCTTTTTTAATGAATCTGAAATGTCAGAAGGGCTAACATTTACTCTTACTACCTGTCCAACAAGGAAGTTGTTGTGATTGAATGCTTCTGCAGAGTGGTGAGTGCTCCCTGCCACCACAGCCCATGGTGCAAGCACACACACATTTTGGTGGGAACTTGAGGCTGTAGGCAGTCTGCAGAGGGGGCAACTGATTCTCTTAATTTCAACAAATGAGCAAAACATTACTGGGTTTGCCAACTCTTGAACATAATTAGCACTGCCAGCCAGCACCACTACCATCTGTATTTAGTCTGCAATTCAGCCAGTTGGTTTTCATCCAGTTCCACATCTCTGCCTGACACTGAGAAATCGAGGAAGTGGCTCATGTCCTCTGAGAAGGCCCACATCAGAGCAGCCTGGAGTACAAGCTCATTGTCCTTTCTCTGGCCCACACTGAACAAGAGCAATTAAAAACCTGGAATCCCACACCTGAGAGTTTCCAAGGAGGGGCAATGCCTACCTCAAAATGCCCACCTTCACATACTGAGGTCAGGGAGAGGGTCATTTTAATGAAACTTGTTTAATGAAGCAGTGCTGAGATCTCCTCTGCTGCTGATCTTGCCCCAGCTGGTGTAGGATCAATGGCACCAGCATGCTGTTGAGTATCACGTGAGCTAAATACTGCTGTCCTCTCCCAATCTGAAGCACAAGCCCTGCTGAGCCAAACCAGAGAAATACACTGTGTTGGCTTTTCTCAGGAAATGTTGTAGTAGGACAAATAAAAAGGGGTGCTGGGAGTATAACAACGCATCTGGTTAGACAGCCAGAGGGGGACACATGTTGCATATGTGCATTTCAAATTTTCCATTTGTTTAACTGTTCATTAGGAAGATAATTCAGAACAGTCAAAAAATTTAACATCAATACTGTCATAATTTTGTGGACACACTCTGCCGAGTACAGGAGGGAAAGGTCTAGCTGAACTCCTGGAACTGGCAATCCCTGCACTGCTTGATGTCTGTATGATGATGTTCTTTCTTGTCCTAAATTAAATGCAGATGGTTTTAGGTGTCATTCTACTCATAGGTCACCTCCAGAGTTGCTTGATATATGAGGCTCTGCTTCCTGATTTAGTTTTGTCTGGCCACTAAAGTTAATTCATGTCTTAACATTTCATGCTTCTAAGGACCAAGAATGTTTCTACCAGATCAGAACAACAGGCTATTATTTTTTTTAGTCTGATAGACTAGTAGTGTCCTCATTCAAGATTCTTAAAATATCTTCTTCTTTTCAATGCCTTGCTTTAATTCAGATCCAGATACAATTTGGAAGTGTGATCAAAGACCTAGTCAGACTTAAAATCCCAGGAGGAATTTTGGCCTTTAATTATTTACACCATTGTGGCAAAAGAGAAGTATAGTATATAAGAGTTTTTCTGTGTGCTTCTTTTTTTTATAATGCCTTTTATGATGCTTAAAGAAATTTGGTTTTAATCTGTGGTGCTTTACTTATTCCTGATACAAGCAGGTCTGAAGCTGGAATCTAGTAGAAGTTGCACTCATTTTCACCAAGGTGAATAGTATCAACAGTTATTTTTTTCATTTCTTTTGAGCACAAACCAGTTCTAGTTGGAAGTCTGTCTTAGTGGTTTTGCTTCTGGCAATCTCATATAGATCTGATTTGAAAATTATTGATGAGAATTTCATTGTTGCTGACTGATTCACTGTAAAGCATTTTTCTATTTTGTAAAATATTTAAGCATTTTACTTTGAGACCTGCGATATATGCTAGGTTTTTACATTATAGTTATGTTGATGTGAGATAGGGTTATGTTCTTTTTCTTAATTGAGACAAACGTGTTTTCCCGTATTTCCATGTGTCTGTGCTTTTTTACTGTTACAAAGAAGTTTATACTGATATATTACTATTAAACAGGTTTAATATTACCAGTATTTAAAACAGTTTTGTTCTTGTGTGAATTTAAAACTATATCCTTGAAGGCTTAGTCTGAGTGGTGAATGTACTCTGAAGCTTCTGCACGGGAAGATTGATACCTTTCTGAACTGTAGGGAAACCCGTGCACATCCTGGGACCCCTTGACTCTGGTGCCCTACAGCATTTATGAGAAAGGAGCCTGGTGAAGGGATCTGAAACATGAGAGAGAGCTTTGGCACAGTCCAGCAAGGCTCCAGAGTCTGAAGATGGTTACCAGAGCTTCTGATGCCCCTCTGCACCATCTACATGTAACCAGAAGTGCCCAACTTCAGTTACTTTTGGTGGAAGCTAGCATCTTAATTAGATCTGATCTCAAGTGATTTTCCAAGACTCTGTGCAGTGTATCTTGCATTATGTGACTAGAAATATGATTCAGATACCATGGGCTACAATTACCTGGCACTGTTGTTGTTATTGGGTCCAATACGTCATTGGAATTACAATGTATTTAAGGGGACTTCAGACTGCTTTTCTTAACAACATAAGAGTTAATTCTTTTTGTACTAAATAAATATCAGATGTTTGCACACTATTTGTTGGTAACTGTTTGTTGTGGTTGTTGTTGCAGAATTTATTCCCCAGGCTTTTGGAATGCCTTTGTCTCAAGTGATTGCTAATGACCGGGCCTACAAGCTCAAGCAAGATTCTCAGAGAGAAGAGCAAAAAGATGTTTCAGATTTTGTGGCCTTTCTCTTGCCATTCGGAACTAAAAGACAGAACAAAGAACTTTCAAGCAGTAACTCATCTCTCAGCTCAACCTCAGAAACACCAAATGAATCCACTTCTCCTAACACACCTGAGCCAGCGCCGCGAGCAAGGAGGCGTGTGAGTAGACACATCACAGTGGGGTGTGTGATTGCAGGTCCAGAGGGTCTAGCTGGACCAGGAAAAACCTGTTGGCTGTGTGGACTGTGGAATACTTTTTTCGAGTAGTGTGGTTTTTTCAGGTGGAAGTCAGCCTCATCAACATCAGAGAACTCTTAACTGTAGTGGGAATCTTCTTTTGCTGATGCTGGTGGGAAAAGATGAAATAGACTCTGCGAGTCTCTAACAGATCGCAAAGAGGCAGAGAGATTATCTAGAAGTCTTCCTGTTTGCTCCTTTTATCTGCCTCCTTCTGTCTAAGTCTTCTAGATTTAACAAATTCCATCTGTCTTCAACCAGATTTTTTCAACACAGCAAGTCTAAACCTATATGTTTGATATTTATAGGTATACTAATCTTAATCTAGCTCTAACCTAATAATAAGTCTGACTATTAATTGCTATCCTTATATTAATAAAAATCCTTACGGTCTAACCCATATCATATCTACTCTGTGGTAAGTAAGGAGTTTTTTGGATTTGTACAAGGGTCTTTGAGGGATGTTTCTGCATGCAGGCTGTGAAGATGCCTTTAACAGCAAAACACAGAATGAAGGGTTTGGGTTGAATATTAATGTAAAAATAATTACAATACATGTAAAATTGATTATTTTTTAGCATAAATCTGTTCCTTGTAAGTAAACTTTATGCTCTGAATTTTCCAGTTATACAGTTAGTAATTTATTTTCTTTTTTACTGTGGAATAGAGGTTCTAGACTTTACTGCTTTTTGATTTCATTTGCAACGGAGAGAAAAAAAATTGCAAAATAAAATATTTTGAATAAAACCCCTTTTAAGAAATCTGAGGTACAAGAACAGATTCTGGAAAAGAAACTGTTTTCTTAAGAATCTCACATTCTTTCATCATTAGGATAAAACCTGCTTCACAAAAATTCTCTGTTGGGCTCTTCAAACCAGCATTTAAGAGGAGTAGAACTGGAGTAAATTACAAATTGAGAGAAGGCAGAAGGCAGGTCATGATGGTTTTGTTCATCTAGCTGCCAGCTGAAGCTTGAAATGTCTATGTTCAGTCTGCAAAACTGAAAGCATGATGTTTTCAGTCTTGTCTTATGTGCATTAATGCACATTTATTGGTCTGTGCAAACCATATGAGCAGGCATTTGTGCTCACAGAAAAGTGCAAATTAACTTGATAAAGTGTAAATGGAAACTCATGAACTTCGTTCAGAATTTGGAGGTCAGTGATAAAAAAACAAAAGTTCACTGTATGTACCCATTGGCTTCAGAACCAGTTTTTCATAGGAGAGAAAGATAATTCATGTGTCTAGAGGTGAGTCATCTGCTGTTCTTTTCATGAAGGGTGGTAAGATTTCTGACATTTCATGACCAGGGAGCAAGCAGAAGAACCATGGATCCTTTGGACAATCCATAGAGATCCATCAGGACCAAGTTCCTAGAAGCTGAGGGAGGGTTTTGCTTGTTTTGTTTGTTTGGATAGTTGGTTGGTTTTAAGGTTGTTTTTTTTATCAATACGGGCATGGCAACTTTCAGAGTGCAGAATTGGAGCCTTTAGTCCATAACCATGAGGATGCAGTAGGACGTGGTTCACCTACATAGTGAGAGTAGACTAAGGTGAGCAGTATGACATGAGGGAGCTGGCATTTTCTCTAGGGAATGAACTTAGTTAATGAATTTCATGAACTGACAATTATTTAACATTAATATCAACTCATGTCCCATATCTTGTCTGTCTTTATAATTCTGTGTATCAGTGCACTTACTCCTTTGCCCTGAGCTTATTTAGGGGGTAGTAAGGAAGCCTGCACTTTTCTTTTATCTCTTGAGCACCATTGCACTGTTTATTTTCAACTGACAAATGCTTACAAAAAAATTTAAAAATTATTTGTTAGTGCAGGCAACTAACATAACCAATTTATCACAAAAAGGCTGCACAGACGCCTGGAGTGCAGTCCTTTTAAACTTAAACTAGAGGGATTGTTTATTATTGCACCATTCACTTCTTTGCAACTGTGTCATTCACTTTTGTGTATTTTAGTGAGTTTTCAAACACTCAGCTGAGACTTCTAGTAAGAGGTAGAAGGTAATGCTGGCGGCAGAGCTCATGGTGAGGGTGCTGTTGTTCTCTCTCCTCCAACAGCTTGACAAAAATCACTGTTGCTGTATTTTCTGTGTAAGATTTTTGCCCAGCAGGTGGAATTTGAGACTTTAAATTCCACTTTCCTTTGTGTTTCTGTGTGCTTAGCTTAAGACTTCCCCAGTGTATTGAGATTTTGACCTTGTCCTGGGGGAGCTGGGACTGGTATCCATTATGTGCAAAGGTAATGTCTGGTAGATGGAACTTGATTTTCTTTAGTTGTTGGTCACTGCAGTTCAGGTATCTCACTGTGTGTGTTACTAGACCTGGAGCAGTGGGCAGTGGTGTGCAGTCTCCTCCTCCACTGTTCCTCAGCAGTCAGGTGGGTCTGTCTGAGCCCAGACTAATAGGTCTGGCTGAGTTTGAGCTGGATCTGTAGAGCATGTTGGTGATGTTTTCCTGTGCACTTTGTAATATCAGAGCTGGCCTGGAGTTGGTATTGCCAAGCAGTGACTTCAGTTACTGAGCTCAAGGTCACTCTTCCTAAAGCCAGCTCAGTGTGCTGGTTAATCCACAACTTTGAAAAAATGCCCAAGGACCATGTTGAACTGGCTGTATTTGCATCTATTTTAGGGATCTGAATCCAATTTAAGTGACTCTGATAATGATTCATGAGGTGAGGATGCTTTGCAGACAGGAAAGAACCAGTAAAGCAGGGTATAAAATCAGACACCTGTGACACAGGGGCTGCAGTGGTAAGGGTGGAGTTAGGATTTTCAGTGTCAATTGATTCATTTGATGTTTGGAATGCCAAACTCTTAAATAAAATCAAAATATCATTCTGTTGGAATTTTACACACATGGATCATAGCCAGAGGTTCTTGTTTGGCTTGGATGGGTTTTTTGTTTGTGTTTTTGTTTCCTGTTGGCAGGAAATGGTAGAAGGAATCAAGCAGATGTACTTTTGAGGGACATCAGAAATAAAGGTCAAAAGTTGCATTCTAAAGGATCTAGTAATTGTTTATAGTAATGTGGGTAAAAAAAAATCTAAAAACTTCCCTGTGCTTCATTTATACCTCTACCATGAGTTACAAGAAACAGAACTATACCTGATAAGTTAAATGGGGTTTTTTTAAGGTATTATGAACTAGAAATTAATCAATGAGTTTGAAATCTCAGTGGACTTTTTGTGAGTTTTGTCTATGAGTTGAAAATCTTCATAAAGTTCAGTTGGCTAAGCTTCTAGAGTTTGACATTCCCTTGTAAGCAGTTGTACAGTTGTCATTTAATAGATGGAGAATTCTGACTAGCAGTCTATAAATTACCTGTTAGCAGAACAGTGTGCTTTTAACAAAATATAGTTGTCAGAAAAGCTTCGAGTAGGAATTTACATTTTCTTTATTATTTCTTAGGATGACGTGCTGCAGCCCTGTACAGTACATTTTAAGTTATGGTAAAATTTATGCTTTGTTTCAGAGAGAAATAAAATAGTTTATAAAAGATATTTTTCATAGGAACAAAACCTGATTTTTTGTGTGTGTTTTATTATTATTGTAAGACTACATATAACCTAGAATGGTTTTGCCTCAGAAGTTTAATAAGAGTTGAGAGAAATGGTAATTTTGAAGTGGCAGTAATCTTATGCTTTGAAAAAAAAGTCTTGTTTTTCAAGTGTGAAAATTGAAACATGCCATAAACCTCCTGTTGCTTGTGCTTCTTTATCCTTTGTAGACTGCTTGAACTTCTGCACCTTGCTGTAATCCTAACTTGGCTTTCAAAGCTTTCATTGGAATTTTAATGATTTTAAAATATTAAGATATGTGAAGCAGAATTATTTAAAAATATTACCTCTCACCTTCTCTCATATATCTTTATTCTGTGATAGAGTGGGATTATTTCAAACTCCACAGCTCTATGTATTTGTGATATTAACTGTTAGCTGTATATGATTGTAAACAATTTTGCACAAGTTTCACTGATACAATGGTCCAAGCTACAGAAGAAGTAGGCAATTAGATTTAAAAATACCTATATATCTCCATGCACATGGATGTGGTACTGCTGAGGTGCACCCACAGACCATGATTCATCCTTGCCCTGCAGTATGTACAAGCTTACAACAGTACAAAGATAGAGTGAATGAGTGGAAAACAGTTTGGTTTTTCAGTATTTTAATTTGTATTCGTTGTAATATGATAAGAATAACATTGGTACCATCACAATTTTTCCTATCCATTACACTGGTATTATGTTGTAGCTAATTGTATTTTTATGTTAGTTTGTTTAAAATGCTGGTAGGCAGAGGTCTTTGTTGGACATCCTGTGCTGCTGAGTCTTCCCCAGCCCTACTGATTATTCACGTGTGTGTATTTTACAGGGCGCGATGTCTGTGGACTCCATTACAGATCTTGATGACAATCACTCAAGATTGTTGGAGGCTCTCCAGCTCTCCTTGCCAGCAGAAGCCCAGAGCAAGAAAGAGAAGGCAAGAGATAAGAAACTAAGCCTGAACCCTATTTACAGGCAGGTTCCCCGACTTGTAGATAGCTGCTGCCAGCACTTGGAAAAGCATGGTAAGAATATTTTGTTTTCCCAGGAGTGGCAGATGTATTTTTACTATAATATAAATAAATTCCTATTTTGAGAAGTAAGTATCTGCTTCCATTTGTAAGGACATCTTTGAAGGGTAGACATTTTCCCTCCTGTTTTGCCTTTTGCTAAAAATACTGTCTCACAAGTAATTACGTACATGGTAACTTCTCAAACTGAAGATACATGCCATAAGCTTGTAAAGTGGCCCATAGAGCACAGGAATAGAGGCTCTTCTTGGAGGTCAGTCATCTTGGAGGTCAGTACTGGGGTGCTCAGCTCTGCAGAAACAGCTCTTCACACCCCACAGGTTTGCCTGTACCTTCAGAATAAAAAGTCTAAAATGTGCCAGCCGGTCTGGAGTCATTCTTCACAACCAGTGAATCTTCAGGTGTGAGATCTTGATGAACTGTTTATACTGTAGTGCAAGACTTTTGATATTTGAAGATGGGGGCTCAGAATAAGAAAGATTTCCATGATAAATATATATTAAGCTCCAAGAAGCCTGTTCACTGCAAGGCTTGAAGGCTGAATACTCAGTTTGTCTCTGGCTTGATTCCTCCTGACCAGCCTCAGGCTCAGGCCTGCTCTCTCCAAAGGAAATTACAAACTTCTGCCTGCATTCTTCTTATGTATTTATGATTGTCCAGACACAAGCCTCCTACAGCTTTACATAATGCAGAAACAATAGTCAATCTGCTAACCATCTCTGCAAATGTATCTTAGCCTTGTAACGTTTTTGAATGATAACTGAATGACTTGGCCACAGCAAGATGGAGTTATCACGTGGCCAAATAATCAACAAACCATAAAATAATGGTGATTGTAATAGCAAATGATGCTAATTTCACCAGCAAGAAATCATTTACTAACTCTGAAGGAAAGGTTTTTGTAGATGAGGGACTGCAATTTAAACAATGCTGAGCTTTCACAATTCGAAACTGAAAGCTATCTTCCTTACAAATGTATCAAGGGACACTGCAAAAGATAGTCACTGTTAGTCTTTTACAGAGATTAGATACCATGGCTGACAAGTAAGCATGGGATGATTAAGTTTGAGATTAATGGCTTCCATCCCTTTAAGCAAAGGTAGCTGAGTTTGGGGAACATAAAAGTATCTGAGTCAGCCAAAAAAGCCATCCAGCTGAGTATCATTTGGATACTGTGATTTTATGTCACCTGATCATCTGTGAAAATTTTTTTAATCCTCTTAAAGTACCGTTGTAACAAAGTTCTTTTTTATATGATGCTCTTTACAAAAATATTTGCTTTACATTGAAGTTTCCTTTTAAAGGAAATTTATGATGGTTTATTGTTCAAGAGTAAACTATAATATACAACAATGCAATAATCTGATTTAATCTGCTGTCCACAAGACAGTCATTGGAACTGAGAGAAATTTAAAGATGGTAGAAGAAGGACACTGTAGCAAATCATTCCAGGATATATGATGGACCAAGTTGCTGATTCTGAAAATAATTACCTGTATGCATAAGTCCTTTTTCAGCAAAAAATCACCAGTAGTTTCTGATGAATGCTTTAAAAGATAATTTTGAGCATTATATGACAAAAATGGTTGTTTTTAGGCATGAAAGCCCCTGTCCTTCTTCACCTTTCCCATTTTCCCTGGGATCATGTCCCAGAGGTATAAAGGCCTGGCTTTCTTTAGACCTGCAGTGTAGAACAAACACTGTATGTCTGTGTAGGAACGGGTAACCAGCCTGCAGGTTCTGCCCACTGTGTGTATCTCCATCTCAGATGATTCCCTGACAATGTTCCTAAATGACAGCCCATCAATGTAACTTCTTGTTAACCAAAGAGTGAATATTTAAGAGGCATTATGTTGAGACTAAAAACTAAAAAGCAGAATCCTATCTGAATTTCTCTGATGAAGATCTGCAACTCCAAATAGGTGGCACATCTCCAGCAAGCAAGTGTAGCCTAATGGCTGTCAAAAGGCATTTGGTTCACAAAGTAATTAAACATCTCCTATATGTCAGTAGAGATTAGAGCTGCAGAGTAGCCCTTGTTAGACCATAAACTTCCAAGCTTATAGATAATTTCATCCCTTTTACAAAAGTGTGTAACCATGTACTATGTACACAGGTCCTTAAGGCTCTAAAATTTCCTCTCACATTGTTATTGATAAAGACCATGTCATCTCTCAATTTTTTCTGGTCCTGTTAGTCTGCAGTATATGTCCATTCGAGAACCATGTCATCATTTGTTGTATTTTGTGGCTTTGTACAGGGCTAAAGGAGGGTTTGAACAGCGATCTTATGAAGCAGTGGGCAACACCAATTTCCTGATCACTTTAAGTCTAAATGACACTTCTGCACTTTGCCTAAAAGTGCAACAGCAGGGCTTCCCCACGGCTTTCCCTCTATATAATAGCTTTTCCTACCTTATAGACTGCACACAACTCCCAGTTGAAGTTCTTCCCTCTCATAGTCTGCCTGAGTGCCCTATTTCTGTACCTTTGAAGGGGACTCTCAACTTTGTCTTAACAGACACTTTATAGACAGTGAGTTGCCCCAAATACCAACTTCATCCTGCACTGAAGGACACAGCTCAATACCCACATATTTAATTGTTTTACTGCCTGTTTCCTTTGATGTCGGTCCTGGAAGTTACACCTGCAAACCCTGAGCAGTGCCTCAGTCTCTGCATACCGTTGTTCCTCATAGCAGTGGCACTACCAAGGTGACATCACAAGAAATGTCACAGAGACACCATTTTGCAGATTAAGTGTGATCCTTAAAAACCACAGTGAATGGCTTCTTAATCACAACGAATCTTGGATCAACATGGTAAGTACAAGTTTGTGGAGAAATATGTTGCTTTTAAAAAAAAATCCTTTTAAATACACACATAGGTCAGAATGCTTTGGTTCAATACAATTTTCAGGAGAAAATTAAACAATAAAATAGTACTATGATGTGTTACACTTGCAGGTCTCCAGACAGTAGGAATATTCAGAGTTGGAAGCTCAAAAAAGAGAGTAAGACAGGTGAGTGGATATGGATATGGTTTTCTTTCATCAGCTATGATACATAGAAATCTGATTCCTTTTGTTGTGATTTCTTCCCCATCTGTAGCATGGTGAAATTTAGGCTTTCTGGGTCAGTGACTTCACTTGTTTTTTGATGGCTCATACAAGGCCATTTCCAGTATCTTTTATATCTGATGAAATCCTTGTCAGGTTCTCAGCAGGTTAACAGTCTCTGTATGTTTTGCTCTGCAAAAGTGGCACAGGGTTGGAGATCCAAATAAACTACAGTGAAGAAATTTTCCAAAGGTCACACTGCAGGGAAAAAAAAATCTTGGCTGTTCGTTTCATCTCAGAAACAGCTGAAGCTCCCAAAGTAAACTCAAACTGTAAATCTTTTTTTGGAAAACTCACGGTATGAGAAAACATGCAAGTACAGAACAATCTCTTTGACCCTAAGATCGCTGCTCCTAAATATCACCTTTCTTTTACCACTGCTAGGCTTCAAGGTCAGAGCAGACCCTTCCAAGTCTTAGTCTCAGCCAAATGATGAAAAAGCAAAGATAGTGTACAATTAGGTTCCAGAGATAAAGTCAAATGTGGGTGTTAGCACCTAGGTATACCTGCCTGGATATTGTACTGTTATTCCCAGAAGCTGGGAATTAGAGCAGTGGAGAATAGTGGTTAGTGTTTGCATGATGCATAAGGAGGGGATAAAAAGTTACAGGAAAATACCCCTCCCAGGAAGTTAAGACCAAAAATATCAAACAGCAAAAAAGCAAAAGAAAGCTTGAATGCATCTGATCCCAGAAATTATAGTTCTTTGCAAAAAGTTGCAAAAACTTCACAGTGTAATGTTTTATCATTCTGGAAAGGTACCTTGAATAGCTAAACAGAATTGATTTTGGCTGGTGGGACAGTATAACCTACTGAATTGTAGCTCATTCTCCAGCAGTTTCTATTCCTGAGTAGTGGTGTAACACTAAGCTAAAATAACATCTGCAGAGACAGTTCTCTGATCAACACTGAACTAGATAAAGTATTGAAGTTGCATCATACCTCTGAGAAAAAAGCAGAGAGCTTCTATCATTCACTTGTAAAGCAACCTTTACTTTGAACATCAATGTCTTTTGCCACTTTTTCTTATACTCTGTTTTCAAAGGGTGGGGAAATCAAGAGATTTGGGTATCTATGTTTTTTATTACATGGACTAATTTATTGAACTAGATAAACTGATATATTTCCTTAAACAACAAGGAAGCATCAGCTTGGCCCTTGTAGTTACAGTAATACATGCTGTCAACATGAACACATGGGAAAGTCTGGATTCAATTAAAATTCCACTCATTTTCTGAACCACGGAAAGCCAAACCCAGCACTTCAGATTTTGGTGTGCTTTTGCAGCTGTTCGTTAGATTTTCTTGTGTAGAAATAAGCATATTTTGTTTTCCTTCCTTCCCAGTTAGAAAACGTCCTGTTTCCACTGTAGTTTTTTGCAGTAATTGCATAAGTAAGTGATGCATTTGCCAGTGGGGTTTTTGATTGGTGAGCAGGAAGAGAAAATCTAGAACGTGCATCTCTTGCAAACCTCCTTCATGTTCAGTGGGGTGTTGGACAGAGGTTCCCAAGCGCATGCTTACTCAAGGTGGTAGATCTGGTGCATCAGGATGGCAGAGCAGAGCATTGTGGCCAAGGCTGGGGTGGGCAACCCTTGATGCTGGGCCTGGTGACATTGTGGCAGCTTCAACCCTGAGGATGAAGACTGAAATAGCTGGAGCTCTGCTCTCCTACCCCTGTTCCAGCACAAATGTCCTCGTCTCTCACATCATAAGATTCAGTGGATGCTGTAGTTCACCACCTCTATCTTCCAAAAGTCTGAAAGCATTCCATGTCAATGGAGTCTGAAAGACTTAAAGTTGAATTGTACAATATACAGTTTTAACAGCCGTGATACCTGGGCCTGTAATGTGGCCACATCTCACCAAAGCTCCTATGCTATTTTGCTGCTTAGGACATCTCTGTAGGTCTCACAGGGTATCAGGTCACAAGTGCCATATTCAAGACTGTAACAGCAGTTTATGATTTAGCCAGCTATTTGGGAAGTCTGAATTCCTGATGCAGTGCTAATCCGTTTCCTCAGCTGCTTTCAGGCACTTAAGAAACAATCTTCTGGATTGAGGTAATTTATAGTGCTCCACGGGGATGTTCTGCATTTGCCACCAGTTTGGGGAATAGAATTAAGCTAGCAATGAAGTCCCCAGGTTGGCACTGGAAAATCTTTGACCATAAACCAAAGAATAGTATTAGATAAAGAACATATTCTGGTCTTCATAGCATAGCTATTCATTATTAGTAATGACTGACATTAATAATGTTAAAAGTAATTCTAATAAATTAGAATGGAGGCTGTGATTTTTAATGAATGCCTGTCATACCCATTATGAAAGCACAATCTCAGCTGAAAACAAAGGTTTTTCACACTGAACACACACAAGATAGATTTGCACGTGATCAAGATTTGCCATGAGTTTGCTTGTGACTTAGCTTCTTTCCTCTCTTTGGTATGTTTGTAATGTTCCTGGTGAAGAAACCTGATACCTCAGATTTCTTTCTTTATAAGATTTAGCTGTAATCACTCTCTGAGAAGATAGGTGTGACATTGTGATACCTCATCATGTTAGCAAAGGTAGAAATTTTTTCTAGGAAACAGTTTTAAAACCTCTTGACTGTTTTCAGAATGCAAAAAGAGTAAAAGGTGAAGCTGTCAGCCTAAGGAAAGTATTCTGCTTGTGGTGCTGGAAAATCCCTCCATTTTGGAAAAGGTAAAGACTTTTACCTTTTCCAAAGGTATCTCTGATTTGGGAGAGGGTTTTCTCCTGCCTTTGGGAAGTGTGATGCCTTTGAATTATGCAGAATTTGTCTGAGGACCAAAGCAGGGAAGAACAAATAGCACTACCTTGTAATGATGTTAGCTAGCTGTTTGTGAACTCTGTAATGAAGATTACTTAATGAGTATAGACAGAATGAGGTGTGTGTGAAGGAATGTTGTGAAGTCTTGTGAACCTGTCTGCTTGCTACTATCTTCACATATAGTCTTAAATGACAAGAGAAATGTGAATTTGGTGGATATTAACATGATCTTACTAATAATGTTTTTCTACAAGATCATAAATGTTACAAAATGCAGTTTTTGTCTTTCTGGTTCCAGGGATAATGCAGTAAGGTGATATAGGAGCCTGTCTTGTAATTTTCCTTATTCTCTCTCGTTTCTGCCTTTGCTACTACAAATCTTGAATTTCTGCAAAAATTATACTTGGATACATGTTTTCATACAAGAGTGTCCTATATCAGCTGGGAAAAAAAATTACATTTTATTACAATCTGGTACAAACCTTAAGTTATGTATTATGGAATAAGCAGCAATTAGATATGAATTATATCTTTGACCTTACCAAAGACTAGTCATGCTCAATCTTGAAAGTGAAAATGAATAAATCTGCTTTTTGAAAGATTTTCTGTGTTGGAATGTATTAACTGGGCCAATAAGTGACTGTGGTTTTCTCTCATAATTTTTTTCAGTTACGTGAAGAGTTTGACCGAGGCGTAGATGTGGTGTTAGATGAAGAGCACAGCATTCATGATGTTGCTGCTTTGTTAAAGGAATTTCTGCGTGACATGCCTGACCCTCTTCTTACCAGAGAACTTTATACACCTTTCATCAACACTCTCTGTGAGCTCTACAGCATCTTGATTCATCAATTTTCAAAAGCTAATTTGTTTGAATTCTTTGATCTCTACTAATAGCCTTCTTTTATTTTGTTCCTTTAATGCTCTGGCTTTGATTTGCTCTAAATATTTGTATAATACATTATAAAGTATATAGGATACTCTAATATATTATAGCATATATAATACAGTATAATATCATAATTATAATATATTAATGTAAATAATATAGTATATTCTTTAGTATAAATTTACTGAGGTCTCTTCTTGGTTTTTATACTGTGTAAGTATAATCCAGAAAACTAGAACAAGAAGGATTTCACTAACTATACATATTTTTGCATTTGTAAGGATGGAATTCATATTGTCTACTAAAACTTGACCTTGTTATTGATCCAGCAGTGCCAGCTCACAGACTCCCATCTGAATCCTCATATCTTAAAATTTTTAGATCTGTCCACTGACCAAAGTTCCAGCTTGGTTTCAAAAATTCAAGTTTCTTCATAAGTTAATGGCCCTCAAAGTCACCATATTAGTACTCCTAATTTTGTTGCCTAAGACCCAAATGCAGACTCTCAGGGATTTAGGAAAAAGTAAAGTTGGACATTTCAAGCTTAAGATCTGCCTGGTATGTAGATGCTTTCTAGCCCTCATGTCTGAGATCCTACCTCTGTCCCACCTTTGTCACTGGATACCATTTAGATGGTAGATAGTTCAGGTGATGGTGATAACAGAACATCCTTTATTTCTCTGGTTGTTTTTCCAATCTCCTGGTACTTCTGCAAGATGAAAAACTGTAAGAAAACTGATTTAAAAAGCTGAAGCATAAACCTGACTGGAATGCTTGACAGCTACAGGTATATACCAGTAGTGATACCAAAATGAATGAAGTAGAAAAGTAAGCAGAATGTTTGAGTCCAGTAGCAGTGATGGAGTGTAAAGCATGGGTTTTGCTCTCTTACAGGAGAAGAAAAATCTTATGAACTTGTGAGCAAAATGTTGACCAACTAAGCCAAATATCCCATAGTAGTAGTTCTTACAGTTTTGATGTTTCCTTAGAGTTTACTCTTTTTCTTCTGATGCAGTAAAGAAAATGATTCTTAAACAAAGCTATTCCTATACCTTCCTTTGGGTTGGGAACAGTATATTTGCTCTGCTTTTAGGTTAGTTGGAGTGATTTTCTTAGAACATATTTTTTCCCCTCTTAGTATTAGAGCCAGATGAGCAGCTCAGCACCTTACAGCTTCTCATTTATCTTCTACCTCCTTGTAACTGCGATACCCTTCACCGCCTGCTGCAGTTCCTCTCCACAGTAGCTGGGCACGCAGAAGACACCAGAGACAAGGATGGCCAAGAGGTAAGTCCTGGTCACTTGTGTCCTTTGACTTGCTTAATTCGTGGTCTGAAAAGAGACCTTTAAAGCCTTGAAACATACACAGTGGGTGGCATATCCCTGAAAGATGGGAGAGACTTAATCTATTTGCCTGCACTTCTGCCATTTGTTTATTATGTTTTCAGGGCTGTGAAGGTTTAATTTTTTTATTACTTAATCAGTAAACCATCTACCACTTCCTTTGGGAGATTCAGTGTACCAACCTTGCTGTCAAGAACATCTAATGTCATCCATCCTTCCCCCTTGTTTTACCCCATTGTATTCTATGGAAAAAATACTCAGAAGATGTCAGGCATGCAAGGATACGCTTTTTCATTTTCTTTTCATTCTCTGTTGCTTTTTTATATGACTTTTGGGCATAGCAGTTCACTTCTTGGTTCTCTTAGCTTCCCTGTGTACCCTGGGTAGCGAAAAATAAAAAATAGAGGACAGGAACTCCAGCTGTATCCTTGCAACTGCCAGACCTCATCACTAGCGGGAGTCGGGGTTCATCTTTGCCTGTTATCTTTCTGGCCTCCTTAACTCTTGCAGTCCTGACCAAATTCACAGGAGAGTTTGATGTGCACTCATCCCACAGAGACAAGAATGCCCACAGCCATGGGACTGAGCTCTAGCCCTGAGCATTCTCACATCTGCACCTGTGCCCATTCACTAGAGAAGACCTGAAAATCCAGGGTTCCTGCTTCCTGCCAGGGAACTGCTGGAACTAGTAGGCTGCTGTGCAAAAGGAGGCAACTCTCTTAACTGAGTAAAATTGATATAGTCTGTCAGTGCTTGACAAAAATATACTGGTTTATCTGTGGAAGGCCTGAGTCCTCTGAACTGCAGCAGAGACTACTTCTGAGACTCTTAGGAAACTCCTCAAGAATTTTGTCTTCCAGGTGGAAAATCCAGCTGGTTTCGTCAAATCTGGGTGCCTTTTGTAGTTGTCCAATTTTAACAATTAGTACTTTGAGACTTATTTTTGCCAAATTTCTGCCTCAAATCCCATCTTCCAGCTATTCCATCTTTACAAGTCCCAACTTCCAGTGATGTATGTGACTTCATGGCCTATTTCACTTTTAAATCCACTATAAATGCTATTATTTATGTTCTCAGCAAGGAGATGATAAAAAACTATATCACTGTGATGGAAAGCATTTAGGAAGAGCAGCCTGTAATAGTTTTACTGTGCTTAAAAACATGTATAAACCAGCTGAGGTCATGGTCCCCCTGGCCCTGCAAAGAGTTCTCTGTTGGTTCAGGAATGTACCCAAGAGGATCTTATTGCAGGGCTAGGGGATGCTGCTTAACAGAGTGGATTTGGCTCAACCGTTGTACATCAGCTTTGCCACAGGTATTTTGGCAAGGCAAATTTGTGTAAGCTCTCCTGACAGTATTGTAAGCATCAGGAATATTATGTGCAACTGGATACCTTTTATAGATAATACAGTACTCTGCTCATAATTATTTGAGCTATTTAGGAAGAATTAAGTGAATAAAGGCATACGGGGCAAGAGAAGATATTTTATCAGACTGTTTGCTATCACTGGAAGGAGAACAGCCAAGCTTTGGCACACAGGCCCTCTTCTTGATTTCTTTCAGCAACCCTTCTCTTGCAAAGATGAAGGTGGATGACTAACTCTATTAAAATTACTCATTCAGTTAATTTCAGTGGAAATGTGTACAACATTTTTTAAGGATGCCCTGAGGCTGCCCTTAAGAAAAGGCTCACACCCTGTTTGTACAAACAGCCTGCACATGCAGATCTGGGCACAGCCAGGGGCTGCCCTGGCACACCTGAGGCACCGTGTGCCTCTAGTGGCTCAAAACTCAGGCAGAGTTTAAAAGCAGGTCACCTGAGAAACAGCTGGGTGCTTGGTGGTGTGCAAATAAGGGTGTGCTGTTCTCACAGTCGTGCTGGGATGAGCCTCTGAACAAAGAGCTGACATGTTTGCTATGACTGCCCATGCACCTACTTAGTACAGATGTCTTTCCAGCACTACACACTGCTCCTACCAATAAAAAGACAAGCTTTTACTGTCATTTCTGTGCTGTCTAGTTGAGTTACTTAAAAAATAAACCAGGTGTAGTCAGTACAGTTTTAAGTTTGACTAGAGTATTTAGTGAATGATCAGCTACAAAAAAAATTTAAAATACTGCTTTGAAATCATCTGTTTTGTACAACACACTCCATTAAATTCTGTTTTTGCTACAGAAAAACCTCTTTTTGATGTCTCTTTATATCCTTTTTAAAAATGATTAGTTCAAATGACCTCTATTTTTTACTTTGCTGAAATAATGGAAGGGGAAAATAGTAGTCTAATCACAAATATGACAACGAAATTTTTGATATACTAATGTATATGATGCATTTTTCAGATAATTCCTGTTTAGTCTAGTATGTACTCCTAGCCTTTCACTTTCTTAAAATTCAGGTTATTGTTGCTTCCTTTAGTACAGTTTTATAAAAGTAGGAAAAAAGGTAGAAACCCAAATAAACTAAAAAAAAGCCACCTAAAAAGTAGACACTTGGCATATTCTAGAAATACAGGAAAATAGTAATAAAAACAGTGAGCCTGCTCTTTAATTATCTCAACAGTGTAAACATGGAAAAGCATCACTGTATATGTTTCAAACCATGAATGCTACTTGAGAAAGCCAGGAGCTTTCAGTATTTGGTCCTAAGAGACAGTAATGTGCTGAGATGCTGAAGTAGCAGGGAGGTGTCTCTGAGTTCAGAAGTATGCCACTGTTGAGCTCCCAAGGAATTGAGGGCAGAAAACACTTCCACCTTCTACTCCTCTAATCCACTTTGAAAAGATATCCAGAAAATCTACAGTCTTGTTGCAGAGATATTCAAAACGAAGTGTTTCTAAAAGTTGTTCATTTTTTATTGACAAAGAGCAGGTTTTGGTTTTGATGAAGGAAACATCTACTAAATCGTGGGGAGAGAGAGAGTGTGTGTCTTTGTGGGTGTGTAAGGGTGTGAGTGTGTATAGATGTGTCTGTATACGTTAGGCCCTGTGAGACCCCACCTCATTTTTATTCTCTTTTCTAGATTACTGGGAACAAAATGACATCGCTTAACCTGGCCACCATCTTTGGCCCTAACTTGTTGCACAAGCAGAAATCCACGGACAAAGAATTCTCAGTTCAGAGCTCAGCTCGAGCTGAAGAGAGTACTGCTATCATAGCTGTTGTGCAAAAGATGATTGAGAACTATGAAACCCTTTTCATGGTGGGTGGATATTTTTTCATATTACTCATACACATTTGTAAAATAAATGAAAAAATACCTTATTGATATTAAAGTAGATGGGGATGAAATAAACTGTAGAAGCTGCATTAAATTAGGATAAATTATTATTATAAAAAAGACTAGTCTAGCAAGGAGAATGATTTGCAGTAAGTATAAATATTAAAAATGTGTACTTGTATCTTGCTTAGAATGGTTTCTGTGTAGGTAAAGGTATATTGTTTGGAAGATTGTCTGTGAAAATGATGGGGTTGGCCATTCAGTTGTATACTGAGCAATGCATGGACAAGACTGAAAATGATCTTTCACATCTCAGTTTTGGAAGTCAGGAAGACAGTTTTTCTACAGGGATTAAGAGATCCTTGATTAATTTAAGAAATTGCCTTCCCTATCCGAGACTTTTTTATTGGATGGATGGAGAGGAAGGACAAAACTTTCTTTGTTAGTTTGTTAATTGGGTAAAACAAATAAAACATAAATCTGTATAGTTCCTGAGTTCCCCTCAGTTCTCTTGCTGAAGCAAGCAAGTTCTTCATAAGAAGGCTGATGGCCTTGGACTTGGACATGCTGTTTACTTCAGATGAAGCTTAGTTAGATCACATTTGTCATGCCTAGCAGTTACCTGAGCAGTTCATTCTGTGGCTTTATCTTATACTCTTTTTGTGTACAAAATTGTAGGTCAGCTCAGCGTGACTTCTGTCTGAGGGAGCCCTGCTCTGGGGTAGCAGAGGCCAGTCAGATCTAGTGACAGTCTTCATTATTCTGTCTTCATTTTAGTAAAAATACACATTGTAACAAAAACCAGATATCTTGAAAAAAAGCGGAAAAAATCTTGGTTGTTGTATCCTGAGACTAAGCAGCACTGTATGTTACACTGAGGAGATAAGTTCCCAAAGCAGAAAGAACACTCTGGAAACCTTTAGTGCTTCAGCAAAGATGAGTGCTGGAGACCTTGTTGGAAGAAGATGAACAGCCCTGAACTGTGGGCTGATGGCCACATAGTACTGGAAGATGTCTATCAGTTTTCAACAGGGAGTAGAGCATGAGAAAGCAATCATGAGCCCTGCCTCAAATGTCTTAGCCTCAGATGAACTTCTTTGTGGTTTTCCTGCCTTTTTTTTTTTTGACTCTTGTACCAGTGAGACACTTGCAATCGTTTTCTTTTTTGGTTTTGGGTTTTTTTAATGCTTTTCACAGCTGGGGAAAATGCTAGGTGCTACTTTCCTTTCACGTCAGGAAAAGAAAGTGACAGAACTGCACTCTTGGTTGAAGGTCTGCTGGCCCAGAGTGTGGATGGCACTATCAAGTTTAAGATAATACTTGAATAAGAATAGTCACAATACTTGAAGTGTTCTTATTGTTCTTTCTCTTTAAGAACTTCTTACAGCACAGACACATCTCAGTACATTATACTTAAGGCACGCATTCTGACTTTCAGTGTGGAAAGGATGGGTGGGACTAAGGTTAGACCAATCTGCATCTGGGCTCTTTTAATTTGATGGATTTATTCCTTCATGTTTTCAGTGCTTCAGCTTTCATCTGAAGGTTAAATGAAGTGTAGGAATAAGAATTTCTTTTGTTTTCCAGAGTTGCTTTACTGTTCATACTTGACATTTATGCTACATTAAAAAAAATCTGGATATAAGGATTCAACTACAGCTATAACATGGTGTATTTAAGCTCAGATGCTTTTGTGTTTGGCTTTTTTTCTTTCTGTTACTTTTATATATGGGAAGGTTATAAAACTGCAATTGGTTTCAGTATTGAAATGGGAACAACATTTGTGAACCAAACCCTAGGAAACCAGGATGTGTTGAGGTACCCAGACCACAATATCAGAATGATTCTGGCATATTGGTGTGTGAGAGAGATGCTGTTTGTTGGAACAGGATATTGAGCACCATTTTCACTGTGTAACTGATGTTAACATCAGTAACATGCGAAAGTGAATTTCTTACAGAAGATGGAATCTGGCCATGCTTCATTGATGTCAGTGATGATAATCACTTCCCTGTCCAAATCTTGCCCATTTCAGTGAGTCTTGGGGATGTATTAGAATGTTTCATGGGGATGTATAAAGGATTGTTCTTTGCCAGTCCCAGAACTACATCCAGCTGAATGAAAGGAGGCACAACTCAACCACCATTCATTTTTGACTTGGCTTTGACTTGGCATGAAGAATGGAGAACAGCAGCTTGTTCGTGTATTTCATCTCCTAGTGTCCAAATCCAGCCCTGCTGCAAAGAAGTGCTACAGAATGTATGAAATTTAATATTTTTTTTTTTAGCCTCTAGTTAGAGGTTACTGTGGCCTTCCCACTGCAGAGGCACCCATACACTGCCATTCTGTGCCACACCAGTAGCAAGGGACAGCACAAAGGAGACACTTCAAGCATCCCTCCACCCTTCTGTGTCTCAACAGCTGTGACTCTCATGTAGCACCCAACTGCAGAATCTCAGAATATCTGGTACTGTGCTGGAGTCCTGACAACCCTGTATGTCCTCCAGAGCTGTTATTTCAGCAGTGCCTTGCCTTCTCTCCTGTCCCAAATTTAAAGTTCTCATCCATCCACTTAGGTGCAGTTACTAGTGAAACAATAATTCATTAAGAGTTGTGGTGACATCAGTGAGATACTGATATTGTAGTTCTCTGTGAGTGTAAGTTTACAATTATGTGCATATCATTTGTACACTTGCTGAGTTACTGAACTAAACTGAAGAAAATTGCTGCACAGGAGGAATCCCCAAACCCAGTAGGTTGCTAGCAAGGAGACCATCAGTACAAATCTACTTGTGAATTCATTCCATGAATCAGTAGAACTGTTAAGTTTGGGTTTCATAGAAGCTTTCTGTTGGAACTGAACTTCTGGTGGAATTTTTTCAGACTTGTTTTGATGGAATAAAAGATTGATTTATCTTTTTTTTTTTTCAATATACCAAGATGCATTTTTATTTTTCTGACAAAGCTCTCTCTGTAGTTTCTTACAAGTTACTTGATTTAAAGCTGAGTAGTAAGTTACAGACGAAAATGTGTGGATTCTGTTTTACCATGGAACTTTATCTGGAGTTTCCTCTAGTGTATAGAAAGGCTGTCTAAATGGGGAAGTTAGAGTACACCAGGTTTCCAAAAATCACATTCCTATTAAAAAAAGTTTAAAGACTAGTGTATCAGTGACCATCAGTAAGATATTTTTCCAGTTCAGAGACTGAATACAATTTTAAAAAAATTAGTATGTGGTTGCACAAGTTATTAATAGATATTTTGGATCAGTTTGACTTAAGTTATTCATATCATCATTTATTTTCTGATTATTTCCTTATTTTAACTTTTATGCAACTAGACTCCCTAAATATCTCCCAAAATGAGATATTCCTCTGGGGAATGTGTCAGTAATTCTATTCCTATTTCCCAGGAAATACCAGAGGGAACAAATGGTCCATGAAGTGTGACTTGAAGGTCAAGAGATTCAGGCTCTGATAGATTGCATCCAGAAACATATATTGCCCAGCTGATGACCCCTTGCTGAGATTGTCTTGCACCAAGTTCCATCTGTCATGAGTGAACCTGGGCTGTTAAAGTCTCTTGGATGATTTCATCTCTTTCAGTGTTTCAAAGTTGTAATGTGGACAAAGCAGACGAACTCACTTGAGGATTGATAAGACTCATGTGTAGTGCAGTTGGAACACAAAGTTTACTTGTGCAGGTTTAGGGGTGCCATTTCTGCTGCCTGCCCAGGAGATGTTGCTGTATCCTGCAGATACAGGGGAAATCTGTAAATGTACTTGTGCTTGGTTGTTTAGATTAAGCCATCTAAAGCCATCAGCGGTTTTGGAAGTTCATACCCATACAAAGTGCAAAGAGAAGTTAGCAAATCAAAAGGCCAAACTCCAAAGAAGGGGACACAAATTCTGACTGAGCCTGTTGGTCAGAGTGGCTGGAGAGGCAGAAATGGAGGTTTGTAGATGTCCTCAGATCTTTGAAGGGCGGTGCAAAGTGAGGGCCTTAAACTGGAGTTTTTAAGATTGTGATACAGTAGTAATCCCACTGTTATTTCCAGATATAATGACCAACTAGATACCAACCAGTTATTAACAGTAATCAGCATTGAACATTGTACAACGTGATCTTCAGTCCTACTTCATCTGTTGTAACATGGAATTTCTCTTCTAAGTGAAAGCTTCTGAATATTTTACATACCCTTGTAAATGTACTTGTACTTGGTTGTTTAGATTAAGCATAGCACCAAAACAAAAGTATTTGAAAGGATATTAACCTCCAACTATTTTTTTATGTCTTCATAGGTTTCTCCTGATTTACAGAATGAAGTGCTTATTAGCTTATTAGAGACTGACCCAGATGTTGTAGACTATTTGCTGAGGAGGAAAGCTTCCCAGTCATCGTGAGTAATCTGTTTTTTCATCATCCCTTTTTCTGCTGGGAATTTCTATCTCCCACTGGAAGTGTCCAAAAGGTTCTAGTTTTCCACCGCTCTTCTGCACTGTCTACAGTGGAGTAGAAATATCTCCCTATTACACAGACTCTGCCAAAGAAATTATGACTCTTGTACAGCATTTTCTAAAGAAAAAATTTGTTTCAGAGGAAAGATTGTGTTCTGCTGCAGAGAACAGAATGACATGTACATAAAAATATTCAGTGCACTATTATCTGACAGGATGTATTTTAGTCATCTGCTGGTTCATGTCTTGGGTTTATTGTAGTCTTCAGTAACAGGAAGCATGTATTCCACTGTCCTTGAAGCACACCCTAGAGTGCCTTAACACCATCACAGCAAGCTGCTTGAACACTCTGTCATTCTTTTCCTATCCTGTACACGTAGGACATTGTGAACAAGCCAGCTGCCACAACAGCAGCCCTATGGAGACTTTGGATATTATTTAATTGTATGCTTTGTGAAAGCTCTGAAGAGAAAAAAAATCACACTGGTCACTATAGCAGTTACGATACGTAACATATTCTGACCTTGTGTATGGTGTATATGCCTGCACCTTTGTGCCTTAATGCTGTGAGTCTGTACATTCAGATTAACAGGATTCCTGGCTCTCTCATGGGACCACACAGTCATCGTCTTTATTCTAGTGAATCCAATATGGCAGATCCCAAAATCACAAAATTTGACAGACTTGCTTTAAGTAATTTTTAAGAGGGTTTCTAGACTCTAAACTCTCTGGGACATATTGGACTTTGTCTTCCTGTGTTTGTGGAAAGTGCCTAGTGCATTCAGAATATAATCAAAATTGAATTTGTACAGTCAGCTATGATTTTTTTTCTCTCCCTTTTAACATTGTTAGAGATAATGTGAGCCTGGCTTCAAAGCAAAAGGTATACAAGAAATAGTGTAACTAACACCTTCAGGAAAAAGCTTTCTTTAACTATAAAATTTGGAGACAAAAATATGTGCAGAATATATTGAGTTGTAAAGGATTTTGTTAGTTTGTTAACTTAACCACATGCAATTATCACAGATCATCTGATTTGAGATAATTTGTGTGAAATAATTTCAGCTAGTTTGTCTGACTGACAAGTAACCATGCATATATTTGAATCATAGTAAGTGGAGGATAGTTAGAGGTACATGAGCTCTCTTCTAGACTTGTTTCACATTTGCCAGAAGCCAAGACTACAATTAGGACAGACACTATAAATCACATGACATAAGGTAGTGTATAGAGACTTCTTCCTTTCAGCCCTTAGTTTGGAGTGGTTGTATTATTTCTAATTCAAGCTAATAAAAGATTCATGTAGGATTTCACCATCTGTACGATAAAAGGACAGCAAAAATTGTACTACACATACCAATTTTGCATAAATTAGTCACAAATCATTTAACAGGTAATTGTTAGATCCTGTTTCCTTAATTGACTTTTCCTTTAACTTCCTGACTTATAGCCACCATGCACACCTACAGGAGAAAATGCATCTTTTCTGGAAAGCTGGTCACAACTGACAAAAGGCTTTTGTAAGGAATTGTTCTGAAGCCAAACAGGAGCATATAGCTACAGTAGTACTAATTTATTGTGTTGTCAGTAACAGGCAGATGAAATATCACTGAGATAGGAAAAAATTACTGTCTTTTTTTTCTACTCTGCTGTCATGTAAAAGCGATTTAATGTTAATGAAATATGTTTTCACTGTAGTTGCAACTTCTTGGTTAAGATATTCCAGGCAATTAGAGAGAATGTTGCTTAGTGTTTTTGCTAGGAGTGTGATGCTCTTAAGAGATTAATGTATTTCACAACAGAATCTCAATTTTGAGGCTACAAATGTGTTGCTTATTTTTCTATAAGAAATGTGAGTCAGCAGACAATAAGGAGATGTTTGTCTTGATTTCATAAAAATGAGCCTCCAAAGTACATCCTTATTGCTCTCAGAAATTGCCTGGTCACTTTGTATACTCAAAATACAAATGTGGATCTGTGGAACAAAAAATTTTATATATTCTTGAGACAGTCTTCATCAGAAGAGCTAGTTGACTGCATAGAGTATAGAATCAACTTCAAGACTTTAATGTCACATTAATTGCTTTGAAGGTCCTGTTCTGCAATTGCCCTCACATTTCTGCTCTTGCTGTCATTATGAATGCTTTATTGGCTCTGATCTAACAGAGAAAACACAATCTATTTTCCTCCCTAAAGGAGGACAAATCAGATGTTCCTCATCTTTCAGTTCCCTTAAGAGCTGAGCGTTGTGAACAGTGTGTCAGGGAATTTATGGAAGTTGTTCATGGTAAAGCTCTAATTACAAATGGCAGCAATTGTGAAGTGTGCTTTTGTGGGTGACTTCCCAATTTTTTGTATGTTGGCTTGATGACAATGGAATTTGGGTTTACAGCTGTAAGATGAAGCATCTTTAAACTAACAAAAAATAAACTCTATTTCTTATGGTTATTTATTGCTTATCATGGTTAGTAGTCCTTTCAGAGTAAATACGTTACAAAGTTTGGGATGTTTTTGGATTATGATTATGAGTTTTAATCCATCCTGATCTGTGACACAAAGATGAAGCCATACAACAGGCTATACAGTATGTGTAAATGCAGTTTTTAAAGCTGCAGAGGCTCCTTGAAGCATTGAGTTCCCTACCCTGCTAAAGTAGCAACCACATCATAATCCCACAGTAATCTGCCTTGTTGGTAGCACCTGTGTTTCTCAAATGTGTGTGGAAATTAGTAGTGTGTGCTGCCAAGCCATCACACTCCATATGATTTGCCTCTTGAAGGCGTAATTGTTTACCCACTCAGAAGCTTTAAGTTATAACAGAAAAGAGTTTCTGCCAGAAACAGAAAGGGTTTTCCTGTTTTGGTAACCCTGATGCTAGTAGAAAAGTAGAAAATCCTCGTAGAAGCAATTATTGTGATTGATACATTTTCAGCTCACCCATGCAAATGGCCTCTGGTGGACAGCATCAATTCATAGAAGGATGCCTTTTGTTTTGGAATTTGAAATGGTATTTTTAAATTCATGTGGCATAGGTTCCTTCTGCTGTTTTCAAATCTTTCCATTGGTACTTAGCCACTTTTAAAATCTTTTCCTTAACGTAGTTCATAACCCTGGAAAATATTTTACCTGCCTTCCCATTCCTCACATTTGATTGAGCATAATCTTGTATTATTCTTTGTGGGGACCATAATCTGCCCTTCTTCATATATTGCACATAGAGGAGTGGATATCTTGGACAGTATTTATGTTTGCTTTCCAATTTAGTTTCTCCCAATGAGTGGGTAGAAAATCTCACTATCCAAGGGAAGAAGAATTTTGAATTGTCGTAAACATCCATTTGCTAATGAACTCAAACAGTAAAGCAAGCAGATGCAAAACCTGAGTTTTTAAGGGATTTGTGAGAATTTCTTCTTTATTTGTAAAGAAGCAAACCAAAGTCTTCTTGCATGTTGTTTTATTTTGTTTGTGAAGTAAAGCAGCAAATGTATGAGTTCGATTTCCTGCTTTTAAGTACTTAATCCATTTTGATGGTTTCTTGTAGTAAGATTGACAGAGTCCACAGCAGATCCTTTGATTTTTTAAGCTATTTTTCCTAAACAACTTTGAAAGTGATATTATACATGTATATAAAAAATGGTACAGACTTACCAGCCAAAGCTGTAAATCAGTTTAGAAACTTGAATGTTTGAATATTTTGAAAGACTTGAAAGTTTCCACTCAGGTAAATTTTTAGCAGGAGCTCTGTCTTGAGAAGAGGTAGACTATAAGAGATCATTCAAGGTAAGACATAAAATCAGTGTTTCACAAAGCTCAGGTTTATGTTCCCACATTCTTCCATTTCCATTTCCTTTATTCCTTCTGTTACCTTGCCATGGCTAAGCGCTGGTTTATCTCTGCCTTTGCCCTGTGCAGCCCAGTTAGGTTTTGATGCTCTAAAGATTTATGTGCAATAAAACTTACTGTTTAGATGACATTCAATCTAGAAGGCTGGAAAGAAGGACATTTGGTCATAGGAAACCTGCAGATACTAACATTTCTCCCCTTTCCTAAGAGGTCCTTCTAGTTTTGAAAATCCCAAGACATTGCTTAAATCTCATATCACTGCACAAGGGTTTTTAGGACTTATGAGGACAGAAAGAAAGAAGCAAGTGGCAAAAAAAGAGAAAAAAGGTTTGTGATAGAATTACACAAAAATAAAAAATTAGTTCTTCAGTGTGTGTCTATTTATAGATTAATTTATATTGGACTCATATTTAGATAAGAAGTTTAGGTGAGAAGTTATGTAATTGAGGTGCCTTTTTTTTTTTTTNTTTTTTAAATGACTCCTAAGCATTACCATGCTGCTCTGGGATGCTTGTGACAGAGCAGCTTTGCCAAATGGCAGCTCTGTTTTTTGAGTTTGCCTTAGTTTAACTCCAGTGATGGTTTTGTCACTGAAATTTACTGAGGAGTAACATTATTTAATTAATTCCCAACAGTTTATCTTTGCTTTCATACTGAAAAAAAAAAATAGGAATATTGAATAACATAATAATCATACTGTTGATTGTATAGATTTTATTTTTGGGGATATGCAATATGTAAATCAGCTGGGGAAAAAACAACAGCTTGAAAGTGATGTTTTGTCATTATTTCTGTATTAATATTACTGTGCTGTGGCTAGCTGTGTGTTTTCTTTATTTTCTTTCTTCAGTTTTATTTTATTTGTCTGGAAAGAGGGTTACTGTTCCATAGCGAGAAATGAGTTTTGGCTGCTCACCATGTTCAAGCTGTATTTGGATTTGACTGTGAAAAGGGCTGGCCATTTTCAGACATTTACAGGAGTGAGCCTCTGTTGTATCACATTTAATTAGAACAGATATTAATGAAAGGTCCCTGAAAGAAGTCTCTGACTCAAGAGAAGCAAAAGATAGCAATCTACAAAGGTGCAGAGAAATGAAAAATGAGTAATAGAAATATAAGTTAGCAAGGAACAACAGGGAAAAAGGTTGTTTATTTACAGAGTAGTTCTACATGTTCTTTGTGATATTCAGTGACTCACAGCCTGCCTCCTACCTGGATGGCAGCGAGTGACAGTTCAAAAAATCTCCATCAATGTTCCCAGCACATTTCAAAAACTAATTGTCTTTCTGACCTTTGGCTGTACTTAGGTGGGAGTTGTGTTTGCCTTTTCTTGGCAAAATTAAAGGGAGTTCAGGCTGGTGGTGGTGTGAAGGTGAAAGGGTAAAAAGCTGTAGAAGGTATCAGCAGAACCAGTTGTTTGATACCCCAGTCATAAGTACAGTAAATACATCAGGTTGTACCCTGTAGAATATTTACTTCTTATGTCTCTAGAAGAGGATCATTCTCATAGTGTGAAAGGCAAGCTGAGTGCTTGATTTCTCTATGTAAAACTTCAGGATACAAGAATTTATTTTAGCATACTGCTTAGCATCAAACTAATCTTCCCTATCATGCCTTCAGCTTTATTGTTGCCACAAGCTACATTGTCAAGGTAACATAAGGAATTGATTCACTGCTTAGTTTCCTCTGGTTTACTGTACAGTTGTGTGGAGTTTTTGTTTTTTCTTGACAGCAACATCTTTTGATTTTGAGTGGCCTCTGCTGGTCACTTCATGGCAAAAGTTTTACTCATGGAAAATCCACCTCAGTAACTGTTTCTGAAGTGTTTTCATTTCAGCAGCATTCTCATGTATTTGATTTTATCTGTATGATTGTAGATCCATAGAATGGCTGGGTTGGAAGGGACCTTAAAAGTAATCTAGTTCCAAACCCCCTGCCATGGGCAGGACACACCTTTCACTAGGCCAGATTGTTCAGAGCCCCATCCAACCTGGCCTCGATGTCAAACTGCACCTGTAACTGTGAACATGAAGCATTTGTTTTATTAACAGTAGTTTGTTCATCAAAATTTCTTAGGAGCCCTGAGATGCTGCGATCAGAAGGTTCCTACTCCACAGGAGAAAGGCATTCTTCCACAGACTCCAACAAAGCTTCCAGTGGTGATGTCTCCCCTTACGACAACAACTCCCCGGTGCTGTCTGAGCGCTCGCTGGTGGCAATGCAAGAGGAAGCTGCCCGCAGCCCAGATAAGCTCTACAAGGTACCTGAGCAGTACACGCTGGTTGGACACCTGCAAACTAAGCCAAAGGAGAATTCTTCTGCATCGCAGGCTGGAAAAGGTACAGTGCATCATGCTTGTGCTCCTCCTCCTCAGTGACTGTTGGAGATTCCTGAAATAATTGAGAAGTGCCGGATTTGTATTATCAGCTACCAGGATTTGAGGAGCAACAGTGTAAATAACATTATAAAAAAAATGACAGACCCATACCTTTTTTTTTTTGTATTGAGCCCAAAAGGATCTTTGCTGAGTCCTTCACATTAGCTCAGCCAGCTGTCAAGGAGGCTCCTCATATGGCACTTCTCAAAACTTAGAGATATTATTTAAGAAAATAGAACTATGTATGTCTAGTTTTTCAGCCTGTCTGTGACAGTATGGCAAGGTCTTGTCCTGATTCATGGGTTAGGGTCCAGGCTTTGGACCAAGCTGAGATTTTAAGACTTCAGGCACAAACTTTCTCCAGTTGTAAATAATGACCTCAACACCCTTTCACTGGAAAATGTAGCTGAGCTGCACAGCTTTAGATCTGCAACCAATTACACACCTAGCAATACTAGTGCTGGGATCCATTATTTCCGTAGCTACCTGGGGAGTGCATACCTGAATGATTTCTTTGGTAAAGAACTGTATTTTTTAAAAAATTAATAGCTCACCAGCACTTCAAGATGCTTTTCCTATAAAAATATATGTATAAAAAAAATTGTCATCCATGAAATTTATACTTAGTGAGCCAAACTGTAAGAACTTTCAATGCTTAGGGATGCACATAACTGTTTGGTGGTATTTTTAAAACCACTTAATTTCAGATGTACTGCCTAGGCACTTAATTCCCTTTGGAATTAATGGGATTTAGACTAATATCCCAATTATATGCTTTATAAATGCAAATTGGAATTTTATCTTCTGTAATTCAACATCTAAATCTCTGAACAGATTTAAGAATTTGGTCAGATTTTTATTAAGTTATGAACAGGAAATTAAATGAAGTTTTATTGCATTAACCATCTTTTTTACTTTAATATGCATCACAAAGATACTGGACCATGACAAATTAGGAAATTCCTCTACTGACTAGTGGAATCAGGAAAAGGCATTAAACTGTTTATAACCAGCGTTTCACTAAATCTTTGTTCTGTGGCTGCACTTCTGGGTAAGACAGGCAGCATCCTTGGGTTGATAGAGCATGCCTTATAATGGCCCCTGGGGCTGGGGCTGCCTGAGAGAGCATTGCCAGAAACTACCTTTTGTGGACCAAATTCTGCCCAGAGAATTGTGTAAATTCTCTGACTTCAGTAAGGCAGAGGACTTAAGGACTCGGCAAACTCAGGCACTCTGCCTGTACAGAGCTCACTGAATCCAGGATGCAGCATCTGATCTTGAAACAAGTAGCTGGGAGCAAATACATAGAATTATAGAATGTCAAGGTTGGAATGGATCCTAAAGATCACCAGTACCAATCCCCTGTACCGTAGACAGGGACATCTCCCATTAGATCAGATCGCTTAAGACCTTATCCAGCCTGGCCTTGAACACTGCCAGGCTTGGGGCATCAAAAGCCTTCCTGGGCAACCTGTTCCAGTGCCTCACTACTCTCACAGTAAAAAATTTCTTCCTAATATCTAACCTGAATTTCCCCACTTTCAATTTGCACCCATTACTCCTTGTCCCATCACTACAGTTCCTGATGGAGAGTCCCTTGTTGGCTTCCCTGTCAGCCCCCTTCAGATACTGGAAGGCTATTACGAGGTCTCCATACAACTTTATCTTCTCAAGGCTGAGCAGCCCCAATTTTCTCAGCCTGTGTTTGTAGACAAGGTGCTCCAGTCCTTTTTACCAGCCTCATATCTCTCCTCTGGATTTTTTCCTGCATTTCCATGTCTTTATGTTGGGGTCACCAGAAAGGTACACAGTGCTCCAGGTGGGGTCTCACATATGAGATGCTTGTGTTAGGTACACAGTGAAGGTGCCTCCAGATGTTAATGACATACATTACATAAAACATAAGGTTTTACCTTTCTATTTGTATATTTCTAAATAATGTCTTTAAGAGAATTGATTGATTAATTATCTTTTCCCTGCTCTTACTGCTGTTTAGATGTTTCTGAAGATCATTTTGATATCTGGGGCACTTGGCATTCAACACTGAAAAGTGGCTGCAAAGATCCAGTAATCACAGGTCAGTAATTTCTCAGTTTTAAAGCCCAAATATGTGGGCCTGATATTTCTGGGTCTGAGAAATTTTAGCCTGCTAGCAGCTGCTAACTTTTCCCAAGGAAAAGTTTCTCAGGAAAGTTTCTTTTCAAAACAATCTTGGTAAACAACTATCCTTTCTCAAAACAATCTTTCTCCAGGTGGTGTTTTGCTGTTTCTCTAGTTTAACCAATGGAATTAGAGAGGTGGCATTCCTGTTCACCAATCATGTTAAGTCTGTATTGGAACACCTTATAAAAGGTGGTAAGAATTAGACAATAAAGCTCTTTTTCTATGCTCTTTGCCTTATGAATTATTTGGAGTCTTTCATCTTTCATGTCCTACAGCAACACAAATCTAGCAAAGAAAAAACCAGTTCTTTGTTTTCAAGAAATCACAGTGAAACCAGTAGGAGAATTCACATTGTCCAGAGCTGGACTTTTAAAAGGTGACTCTTAAGTAGAATACAGAGGAGCACAGTGGTTACACTTTTCTATATTCAGGGGAATACAGAAAACAGCACCATTTCAAACTATCAAATATAATTTAAAAAGTTGTTTTAAAATTGCTTCAAGAAATAGTTTTAAATTCTTCTAGAATTCATAGAATCATAGAACTACAGAGTGATAAGTGTTGGTAGGGGCCTTAAATATCATCTAATCCTAATTCCCCTCTCTTGGGCAGGGACGCTTCCAACTAAACTGGGTTGCTCAAGGCCTTATCCAGCCTGATCTTGAACACTGCCAGGCTTGGGGCATCCCCAGCCTCTCTGAGTAACCTGTTCCAGTGTTTAACCACCTTCACAGTAAAAATGTCGTCTTCACATCTAACCTGAATTTCCCTTCCTTCAGTTTGTACCCATTACTCCTTTTGCTACCACTACAGTTCCCGATGAAGAGTCCCTCTCTGGTTTCCCTGTCGGCCCCCTTCAGATACTGAAAGGTGCTGTGAGGTTTCCGTGCAATCTTCTCTTCTCCAGGCTGAACAGCCCCATCTGTCTCAGCCTGTCTCAGCCCTCATTCCTCTTCTACAGTGTGATACAAGGGAAAAGCAGTAGCTTGTTAAATGCCACGTGAATGGTTCTGCAGACTCACGTGTTTCTGGCTCTGTCCCCAGGTTCTTACGGGAACATTTACGAAAGCAGCTTGCTGCGCCCCGGACAGTGCTCTCTTTCCCAGGGGAACCTCGCCATGTGCTCCCCTCGATGGCAGGGCAGCTCCTCGGAACTGGACAGTGGCAGTGGCAGGCAGGTCATGCGGAGGAGCCAGACGACAGCTGCCATTCCCGAGTGCCAGCTGCAGCCCGCCGTGTCTCGGGCCTGCAGTAACCCACAGGGGGAAGCTGGCTGCAGGAGTCCAGGCCTGTCTCACTCCCAGTCGGAGCAGCACTTGACTTTAAGCAGTGTGGAGGACCTCAGTGAGCACGACTCGAACGCGGGTTGTTTGCAGAGCACGGCCAAGGCCTCCTACAGGAAAGAGCGGCCACCACCCCCTTACCCAGGCCCAGCCAAAACGAGCTCCGCGCTGCCGCAGCGGTCGGGCGCGTCTTCAACGCTGCACTCTTTGTGGAGACTTCAACGCCCAGAAAAGGGTTCGGGGCCGAGAGCAGCTGGAGGAGCACCAGGCAGAGCCCCTGACCGGGCCACCTCCAGGCAGGAGCAGCCGGCCCCACACATGCAAGTGGGTCACAACTATTCCACAGCACCGCACAGCCAGAACAGTAAAAGCGTTTCAGAGGCGGACTGGAATGAGTGGCAAAGGGAGAGGTGGCAGATCTGGGAGCTGTTATCAGCTGATAACCCTGATGCCCTCCCGGAAACCCTTGTATGATCTGACTCTGTGGAACTGCCATTCATACCCATGCCTCTGTCTCATGGGAAAACAACGGTGACATTGGAAAACAGGGAGGGCTTGTTTGTTTTATACCAACTGAATTGCATATACTTTTTTTAAAACTTTGATCACTTTAATTTCTCAACAGCACTGTCAAGCAGTTAATTTACAAATGCAGTACGTTCCTGTTTTTCAGCAAGCTTTTGAGAAAAAACAAGGTGAAAACTTCAGTTTAATAACTCTGTATGCATATGCTGTGTATAAGATAAAACTGTTGCTTTGATGTTGCTAAAAATGTATTTATATATCTGCAGTTTTGATGATTGTATATTCTGTAATGGGTATTGTATGATAATCATGTTATGTTTTCATATACAGATGTCAATCAATCATGACTGCTTTTTAAAAAAAAAAATCACTGCACTTACATTACCATGATATGCATTGGAATTCTATAGAAAGTGCACAAGCTGGTTTCTGTGCTTATATATATATATTAAAAAAAAAGCTGTTAAAGGGGAAAGTTGTACTTCACTGCCTTTTGAAAAACACTAAAATAAAGTGGAACATGAAAAGCCATATATTTTATAAGGGTAATAGTGAGCTTAGAGGGGGAAATACAAAATATTTTTTTCTTATACATATGTTTGCAAAAAAGTTTAAAATTTGACACAAGATTGTAAAAGTATTTTTTCAGATTCTGGTAGGAAGCAGCTCAGAGAATCTAAAAACAACATTGTGCCTAAACCAACGAAGTATGTAGTGCAAAGTCTGCCCTCCCATTCTAAAGGAAAACCAATGTTATATATGCAGGATATAATATATATATTTATGAATGTATAATTTTATGTATTGTTTTAAAACAATAAACTGGAATCCAAATTTTAGAAAACCAAACCTAATAAATTGAGATGCATAACACTGAGAAAGAATATGGTTTTTCCTTTGAAATAACAAAGCTCCAGCATTAAGAAAGTTAGAGAAAGGAAAAAAAATTGCAGACAGACACATGAAAGGGAGTCAAGTAGAGTTTCAGAAATGAACATGACATTTGAAGAAGTTCACAACTGTGTTTCTATAAATACTGTGCCAAAGTCTGGGTCAGTCACACTTCCTCGGTAGCTGTATGTTGCGTTGTGTTAAATGTTGCTGTTTTGTACACGTTGTTTTTTAACTGCAGAGCCATTTGTGGGCAGCAGGTGGCAATGTACTGCAGCCTTCCAGAGAAATTCCTTCTTAGCACTCCATAAGGGAAAGTGTATTGTGTCAAAAGGATTTTATAAAACGTATTAGTCTGAATTTTAATGAAGCTGAAGACTTACTCAGCGATGTTGTCTTTAAGTTTTATCTTGTGCCATAATGATGGAATAAAAAGCTAAGTAAAACAATGAGCATATTTTTTGCTCCTTTTTTTTTTTTTTTTTTTTTTTGAAGTAATGTTTACGGGATATTGATACATTTTTATTACGTTCTTGAGTGTCTCTATCAAAAACATCTAAAAGGCATAGGAGCTTAAGGGCCACCTTCAAATGCAATTTAAATGTACAAGATTCAAGGTTTTACTTTAGTGTGAGGCTTAAAATCTGTTATATAAAGAGTCCTTCCCTTCGTATATCCATTTCTCATTGTATCTCCATTTTCCAAGTAAAATTATAAGATAAAAGCACCAAGCCAAGTAGAAAGGGGCAGGATTTGGCCTTTGACTGTTATAGTTCTTTTTATGCAGAATAAATATCATTCTTTTCTGGTAGTTGCAAAGCCTTTCCAAATATCATCATGGTATGAGACTTGATAGAAAAAGGTTCTTGTTGCAGCAGCTCTGTGTCAATTTATTCCAAAAAAAATTGGGGTAGTCCACCCCAAATTAAAATGATTGTGGAATATAAGGAAAGACAAAAATAAGCTCTTACAATCTTCACTATTTGATCTTATTTCAGTATTATTCCTGACTTGATACAGATTTGCTGTAGGGAATTAGCTCCCAAGTAGTCCTCAAAACCAGTCATAGTGTAAACCTTGCTGCCCAAGATGCTGTATTCACTTGATTGAATTGATCTCTTCATTTTAAACCCTTCTAAATACAGGAGCACCTGCACACTTTTTAGTGAAAGATGTCTGAGGATTACTCAGCCTCATGAAAAGAGATTGCCTTTTGCCACTCCCTCTCCCTGTATGTATTTATATAAATATCTGAGTATTACCATCTACATAGAGTTTATGCAACAAAAGAGGAAAACAAAAGGCAAGATATAAAACAAGACCACTGCTGGAGGACAGCCTTGTGTGTACACATTTCAGTAGATTGTCATGTGGAAGAGAAGGGATACAAAATAAATTCCAGTAAATTAAAGTAACACTTGGCAAGCCTACATAATTTCTATCATTTTCATTTGAACAGGGCAGAGCAGAATTATCACGAGCAGGTTAAGAATGTAATTTTTAGTAGTAAGTCTTTCCAGGAAAGGCTGAAATCAGTGACATAATTTTTTATGCCTTTTTTTTTTGTTTGTTTGTTTCACGAGAAATGTAGCCATGAAAGCTTGTTTCTGGTTTTATGTTGGGTGATAGATCTGTGTGGGATATCCCATTTTAGATCTCTAAATGATCCTATGAAACATGCTCTTGAGTAGCCATAAAACTCATTTCACAGGGAGTCCCTAGTGTGAGGCTATCAAAGCTTTTTTTCTGACTCCCTCCCTTGGGAGGAGGATTCCTGTCTTAGCAAAGGGGTCATGGGCCTGTGCTTTAATTTTAATGAAGGGTGATAGAGAAGGCCCCCTCTGGACGTCTTGAGGCCTCTAGGGAAACTCAATTTCCCCTCCATCACTTCTTATCACATTACAGTGGTTCACACCTAGGACTGTAAATAAACCACTTTCCCCCCTGGGCTGAATTACCTCTCTCAGGAGGTGTCTCCCAGTTGGGAAGAGGGGTGTGCTGCACTCACAGGTGAGGCCAGGAGAGATGGGATGTGGGTGCTCCAAGAATAGCACCCACATCCTGCGAGCCTGCAAGCCGCCCATGGGGCAGGGGTTGCACTTCTGCTGCAGAAACAAGAAATGCAAGGATTTGGAACAGCTCTAGGTACAAGCCAGATGTGAGGGACTTGTCAGTCAGGGGAAAAAGAAAAGACTTTAAAATACTAATTTAAAGATAACTGTTGCTGCCATCTTTTAAAACAAGGTGTGGTTGCATGTTGTGTTGTGCATTCTAAGACCGTGCTCCTCAGCTGAAGGGTCAGCTGCACCTTCTCCCTCTTCCCCAGCTTACTATCCCAACCCTTAGACCAGGTCATGGACTTGTGGGAGGAGTTCCAGGCTTGTTGATCTGGCTGAAACTTGTCCTGAGCAAGGAACACATAAAATTCAGGTGGTTTAGTGGCTCTGACAAGTGCTGGGCACAGGGGAGGAGGAGGGACAGGGTCAGAGATGGGGAGAGGAGGAGGGTGGGACTGGCTCCTCTGTCAGGTGCTCCAGTGAGCCCTGTCAGCTGCTTGAGGAACCTCAAGCCTTGCTGTTTCAACCTGCAGGCAGGAGCCCAGCCAAGCATTTGAGAGTGGCTTTGAGACACAAACCTGAACCAAGGCAGCTGCTTCCTTGGGTACAGGAAATCTCAAGCACTCTACTGCCTACATGGGGAGCCCAGGCTGCCACCGTGGCATAGATTAATGCCACTCAGAACTTCTCTCCTGTTGAAATGATGAGGTTCAGTGGACTGGAATTTGTGGTTGTATGGTGTGGGGAGGGAGGTGTTACCTGGTTTTTCACTGGTTTTGTTGTTTCTGACCTTGTTGGTCAAGGTCAGAAATCTCAATTCCAGCCTTTCTGGAGCACCAGCTTGCCCTGCGTTGCTGGTGTGCCAGAGGCTCAGGGACTTCTTCCTTCTCCTCAGGGAAACACACAGGATGTCTGAGCTTCATCTTGCTCCTTCTCTCTGTCTCTCTCTTTCCCTCACTTCTTTTTGCATTATTTAAAAAAAATAAAAATAGTAGCTCCATTGTGCAATACTTAACCTCACAGAGCTGCAAAGCAGTGGAAATGGTTCTCAGTTGCATTAAAGAATATTTTGACATCAGTAAGTCCTTCTGCATCACTGGGAACTGCAGAGCACTGCAGTTGCTGTAGGGGAAAGTATCTGCAGCCATACAGTGCTGCAGAGACCACAGAGCTATCCCAGGCATGTATACACTCAGGCTGCTGGATCATAAAATGCACCACCTCTGAGAAGGGCATTAATGTAATTTTTTTTTTCTGAAGTGCAAAGCATCTTAAAAGGTGGTATCTGCATCTGGAAAAGTTACTCACAGGCTCCCTTTTTATTCAGTGCAAAGAGGTGGGTATTTCTATGCCACCTTGATACAGATGTGTGTTTCTTTGAAGGACAGTCTCTTTGGGGAGGCTGGTTAATAGAAGGGCCTATTTTTTCCTTCCCCTGCTATATAAAGGGACCCTAATAGGTCACCCAGATGTGGTTTCCAAAGTTTGTTGGAGTGAATCCCACCCTGAGGGTCTAGTAAAAAAGAAGGTGGGTGGTGAACGTTCAACCTAGGTTTCCAGCTCCTAGGAAAAGTGAAATTTACCCAGAGGCCTCAGCGTTGGGGTTCCTAGGTGAACCTGGGACTAGTGGGGCTGGCAGAGTCAGTGTTGCTCCTGGGGGCCTGGGGAGATGGCACAGTCAGCTCTGAGAAATACAGGCTTTTTACAAAGTGAGGAAGAGATGCTGCCTGGTCTGGAATTTCACCTTTCGTTGTTGTTGTGTGACTGGTTGGTTGGTTTTTAAGTTGGATTTCTTTATTCACTGAAAACTCTGCTTCCAGATGAAGTGAAAGTGTTCACGAACAAACTGTGATTTAATTAATTTGTTCAGTGACTTAAAAAAAATGAATATATGATTTCTGAAAGCAACCTATTTTGGGCATTTTATATATATAACAGGGAGGTAGCTTGTATTGATTCCCAAGTGGCACTGGCAAATGAAGACAGGCAGATAACATCTTCCTTTTGAAGGATGGGTGTTAATTCTCTTTCTTCTGCTTCTGAGAAAGTAAATGGTTTTGCCACTGGAGTTTTAGGGTCAAAGAGAGACAAGAGAGGAAGGAGGGAGGAATAAAGAGGATCCACTTCTCTCTTAAATTGTAGCTGAGAGGGGTGAAAGCATGTACAGGTGAGAGCAGTATCTCCAGCTG